>VYZX01023949.1:30588-60231 GCA_013401335.1 Brachypteracias leptosomus | reverse complement strand
TTTTTTTTTTTTTTTTTTTCTTCTGGGGGGTGACTACCCAACCTTTTATTTAAGAAGCTATGAGAAGGTAATTTTTTTAGGTATTGCAGTCCTTCTCCAAAGTTTTCTAAATTCAAAGATAACTTCTATTTGTAATAGTTACAATACCACAGAATGTTTTTGCTCTAGATTCGAGAGTATTACAGAGCTTTTGAAAGCAAAAATTAGGAATAAAAATGAATGTCAAGGAAAAAAATTACCTAATTCCAGATCATTCAAGTGAAATAGCTATATATTTTAAATATGGATATATAAAAAATCTGGGCTGTGTTATTTCTCACTTACTTTGTACCAAGTAGCTGTAAAAGCTAGATTCATTGCCTGTACTAGCAATGAGATGACGAGCAAAACAAAACTAAAATGCCATTCTGGTGCTTGTGGAACAGGTCAGATCATGGGTTTTGTCTGATTACGCTTGATTCTTGGAAAGTAATTGTGCTGGATTTCCTTGTGAGGAAAGCTTGCTGTCTTTGTAGTGAAGTTCAGGTAAATGGATTATAGTGTAACACATCTGAAAATTGGCATTAAGCCAGGTAAATCCAGCCTGGTAAAAAAACAATGCTAGTAGATAGCTGGAGATAGGAATTGGTAATACTAATGATTTATCCTGTTTTCTTAAAAAGTGCCATTCTGGTCCTTTTGAACATAGGATATACAGATGTGACATTTTTCTTAATGTAACGTGCACGTACACTATCTGTTTTATGATCTACCTTGATACATAAAGTTGTAAAATTAATTGTATTAATATCCTAGTTTCGTGGTGAGGTTACCAGATGTTTCAAAGTTTTAAGTACATTTTCACGACTTTCTTTTTTGTTTATAAAGTATCTTTTAATTCTAGTTACAGGTGATGATACTTTTTCCTTTTCAAGTAAAGTCTGGCTTTAGGAATCTGTATTACCACTTTGGATTAGTCGTTTAACCTATAAATTTGCCTTTTTCACTATTGCAAATAAATGTGTGAATGGAGGCCCTTTTCTGATTGCACTGTGCCTGCAATAAATTTGGGTTGAATATACAAGTTTGGTAACTTAAGAGTAAGCATCTTGAGAAATGTAAAAATCAAATCTGTAATTCCAAAATACTGGGTCAATTAAGTGATGCAGTGAAATGTTTTTTATGTTAAAAAAAGCTTTAGCAGATTGATGTCTTATGAACCTATTCCCCATGACCTTTACAGTAAGATAATTTAATTGCTTGAGGGAATATAAACTAGGATTCAGTGAACTGTTTGCAGAATAATTAATCCCGAAGCTATGTTGTAAGGTAGTTCCTGTGCAGAACTTTATACTGTGCTATAAAAGCCATGATGAGTGGAAGGTTCATCACTTAATGAAAAATCTGTTTAAAATTATATCTGTAAGACACATATTGAAATAATGTGTATGTATTGATATATAATTCACATGAAGGATACATATGCATGTCATCCTTACTGTGATATGGAAATATTTTTCGTTGTCATCTACTTCAAAGAATATAAGATTTAGCCGGACTTCTGAATGTGTTACCACATCCATGGGCGCAAAGTGTTATAGAACTGTGAAATACTAGATTACATTAAATGGCCTTTGTTTATATGCAGTTGGAGCAGTTAAAATAGCATTTCTTTAAAGAGTCGGGATATGGAATACAGTTCTTAAATACTGTTTTATATGGTGGAAAAGAATCTTGGTACTTCTAAATTTTTTTTAGAGTAAAACAAGTGTTGTATTTCCTTAGTAAATTTGTGGACTGAATCTGTTTCTAATCTATTCCATGTGCAGAAACAGTGAATAGATTTGATCAAATACTTAGTCCTTAAAAGCAATTCCTTTTTAATGTGCAAACATACCCTGCAGAATTTTCTTTTGTCCCATGTGGAAGACATTACTATCGTTACTGCAGAATAGATGTGTGAAATTTAATGCACTAAACAATTGAACATGTAAGGATGTTTTTGGGTTGCTTAGCAGCAGTCAGGTTTTTTTACTTTAAGTGGCCTTCAGTGACGTCTTTAGATTGTTCAGATTTGGCAGAATTCAAGTCATCCCAGTGTTTGAAGCATGAGGAAAGTGTTTGAGCTGTGAAAAAAGTAGAGTTGGCTTCTTGTAAAGTTTTGTTTAAATATAAACATTTAACAAAACTTCATATTCTGTGTTCTTCTAAGTGTTTGTGAGAAGTGAGTGCTAGAAGAACATTCTGGTTTATGTTAAGTATAGTTTTAGGTGTTTTACCTACCACCTGAAAGATACAATTGATCTGTAATCACAGTTTGTATCTGAATTAAGGGGTTTTTTTAATTGGTATATACCTAGTTGGAAGCATATTTTCTGTATTTGTATGTAGAGCTGAGTATTGTTAGTGGTGTTTTGGGTTAGGAATGTAATTCAAACCAACTAAACTATAAAATATCAAATACGCTTTTCCTTATTGGATATCAAATGCATATTTACAAGAATCTTAACTGGGTGGGTCTCCTGTATCACTGCAGAGCTTGCATTTCACTGCCTTCCCCTCTGGCTTGAATAGCCAACAGAGAGTTTGAGACTGATTTTAATGTGTTAAAGAGTTACATGTTGTCAGCTTCATGCTGCAGCTCCATGCTAACTTAGGATGCTTTTGGTGTCTGTCTTCACTGCTCCCTTCTCCATGTTGCAGAAGCTAAAGGAGTGTTCATCCTCCAAGCGAAGTAGTGGTTTGGGTTGTACTGCTAGGCTGAGTAAGGCATGAGAGAAGCGAGTGGCTGAGTTAAAGGAAAGATTTACATAGCTGCCCGTGCAGATTAGCCAGACCAGAGTTTTAGTAGAAGAGTGTAAGGGCCAAGTTTTTCAGATGGATAGGAAATATTTTCGAAGTGGGAAATCTTGAGACTCAAAAGGCAAATGGAGCCATGACTAAGAGGATTATCAAAGTCCAGTAGCCTTTGCATGTGCACAGGAAAGACCTCCCCAGCCAGATGTGCTGCTCTGAGAGGAGCTGCTCTTGGCGCTTCTGTTCAGCTTCTCTTCCACTTGCTTTCTGCTCATACTGTTTTATGAGAGGAGAGGAGGAGAAACCACTCACCAGCTCTGTTCTGCCTCCTTCCAGCAACATGATGAATTAAAATCAACTGGAGCCCATTCGGTGTTTTTGCAGCTGGTACACAGACTTGGGGCTGTTGCCACTTCATGCGGGAGAGGACTGGGGGCAGGCATGGGAGCTGGGAACCTGCAGGGGCTGGATGAGTGTGTGGCTTTTTTCCCTCCTCTCCTAACCTGCCCCTTCAGAGGGAGTAAAGCTTTGGTGAACACTTAAATTTGTGTTGGCTTTGGTGTAAATACTTTACTACCTACCTAACCAGCCTTGTCTTCTTTCCATGTGATATGTTGAGTAGGGAGATCTAGTGTATGTATCAGAAGAGGGCTACCCTGGTTGATCAGATCTGCTTACTGGAATGGAGGCAGTGGTAAGACAGTTGGGACTAGTGCATTTGCTATTTGCAGCAGTAAAGCAAATTCAGATGCCTCAGTGATCATTTTAATATCATGCAAATTATTTTAAAATAATTTAGAGAATATACATGTTTTTAAGGTAGATCAATTTTACCTGGTAGTGTGATGGTAATGGTAAACTTAGAGCTTCTTATTCTGAAACACTTTGAAGTCCTTAGTGTTTGACATTATGTTGTAATTTATCCTTTCTTATATCCTTTTAATAAGGATTAAGAACTGATTTTTAACAATGTCTAAGTAGTTTTATATCCTGTGAAGGAGTTTAGCACCATCAAAAGTTAAAACATTATAGTGTCTTCTGATTGTAGAACAGAAAAGTCTTTAATTGTGGTCTCTTATAATTCCCAGGTGACATAGCCTTCTCAAACATTCTGCTCTTGGGCTGTATCTCTTTAGGTTCAGAAATGCAAAGGTAATTTATCTTTTTAAGTAGCTCATGAGTTAAAACTTTTTTGAATTTAAAGGGAGAGTATCTCTTCTGTCTGCAAAACTGTTGGAATAAAGAGGCTTGTTTAGGAGGAAGACATTTGTTTAGGCAAGTTATTTTGTAACTGTTAATTGACTTTTTTAATGTACTCTAATGATTCTAGTACTTTCTTCTGTAAATGACAGTTACTGCCCTAGAGGTAGGTCTGGGTGCCACTAGGTCCAGACTAGTGTATTAGCAGCTTCTTTTGTTCAAGTACAGGCTGTTTTGTGGCTTTCTGGCAGGAACTAGTTAATTAGTGAAAAGTAGAGGCTGGCAGCTGAATGAGCACCCACACTGAATACATTAGGGATTGGTGCTTGAGCTAGCTCCCTGATGCTCTTTCTCTAGCAATGTAAGAATACCTTTCTTTCCTGGAGAAACATCTCCCATCTGTGATCAAGTGGGCTCACGCAGGCTCAGTTAGAGCTGGTAGCCTTTCTCTGTGACAACTTAGGCAACAGAAGCCAATCTGTATTTTTTTCTAAAACAAAATGCTTCTTCTGACACCTTTAAATTTGGTGATCATTTTTCAGCAAGTTACAGAAAAGATTTGTATCAGTTTCTGCAAATTGGTTTTGCCAAGGTTGTGGATTCGTAGTGGCTAAGCTGTCTCATGATTTCAGAATAGCAACTTAGAGAGCTGAGAAGTGTTTTATGGTTAGAGCCAGATGAGCTGTAACAGGAAACCCAAATTCAACCAAACTAAAAGTAAAAATGCAAACAGGAAATGTTGCTTTTTTTAGCAGTCCTAATAATAATGGCTTGTGAACTCTAGAAATGGAGTAGACCATCCAGACTTTCACCTCTGTTAATTCTAGGGGGTTTTTTATTATGCATGATTGAGATTTGCATAGACTTTATGAATCTCATAAGCTTATTTGACATTTATTCTGGCCAATGCAATGTTACATTATCTCTGTCAAGACAACTTTGGAAGCTTTGCTGTGTTTATGGAAAAAGACTAATTTATAAACTTACATACTTGTCTTTGCAGAACAATCTACTAGTTTCCATGCAACTTAGTCCTAATTATATGCACTGCCTCATTGTTTTTAGTAATGTGACAAAAAAGCAAACAATAGCTGAATTCTGATTTAAAGGGACAGCTGAAATAGTTTGAAGTAGCACAGATAAAAACAGCATGAAGGAAGGAGTTTAAATGCATAAATTAAATAATTGTTTACCCAGTAGAAAAGATAGTACTGTCATGTTATCTTAAGAACACACAGTAGAAGAAATTATTTTTCTCGGTTGAACTCCATGAAGTGTGAAGATCGGAGCCACATCTGATGCGTCCTACTTGTCCTATTGCATGCAGTTGATGGTTACACTTTTGTAATGTCTTGAGATGCCAGAAGAATAAGTAGTACTGATGGTAAGGATTGTCTTCAGAAGGTAGCCAAATAAAGTCTGTGTATTGTTGGTTTTTTTTTTTTTCCTAGAATACCTGGATTCAGTATTAGGAGATGGTGTTCTGAATCTTGGGTTTGCATTTCTGTGAGTATTTGGAGTTAAGGGGTTTTTTTCAACTGTAAAAATAGACTTGATATAAAATTGGTTGGAGTCTCTGCTAAATGAGAAACTGGAGAAATTCCTACAGATGAATTGCAAGTCTAGGAAGACCCAGTTAAAGTCAATAGTAGGAGGCATTTCTTGATACTTATCATGTGTGGGTAGAGCTGTTTGTCATTTTTTTTTTGAATAGTCATGATGTAGTTGTATGCTTCTTATTCTAAGTGGACATTTCCACTTTAGGGAGGATTTTTCTAAACCTAAAATTCTTATTTTCTCTGGTGCATCTGCAGTGTGACAGTGGAGCTGAGTTCCTTCTGCAGTGACATGTCCTTATTCTTTCTCAATGCGTTTGTGCTTTAGGATTGCTGAATGAGGGCTCCTTTAAGATTTTAAGAGCTATTTCCTATGCAGATATATCATGTCTGGAAGTGGAAGTTTACAGTATGATAATTTGCAAGAAAACTTTACTAGTATAACTTACAGTATTATTAACCTTCTTCCTCTTCAAGTACAGTCTTCTGCAGCCTTGCGATAACCATCTTAGAGCTTAAAGACTCATGAAACATGAATTTTCCAAACATTCAACAAGGGAACTTGAGCAGCAAGTCCTCAGTTTTCCTTTTCTGCTTAGTTTTAAAAGTAATCCATTTTAACTGCATGAAGAATGTGCTTTTTCTGTTTGCTTGTTTGCATTGCACAAAGCTATAATTCAATTTGTGGAACATCTTGAAGTCTGTATTATTGTAATGGAAGAGGAATGTTAGGAATCTTTTGTGGATAACTTATTTTGGTGGTGAAGAGCAAAGACTATAATTGCTTGTTTAATTTTTCTGTTTCGTAGTAGGCTTTTTCTGATGCAAGGGCTCCATGATCTAGCCTCTGCTTCCTGTCTTAAGGAAAAAAATAAAAATATTGTAGGTTTGGCAACTTAGGTAAGATACATAGCCTTAAATTTCCTTTTTTCAGCTGGTAGCACACTCCTGTGTTTTGTTTTTGATTTGTTCTTTTTTTTTTTTTCTCCTGGATGACTTTGTGACATTATTCAGCATTACTACAGGCTTTGCACAGTTGTAGCAAACCTATGAGAATACTGACTTGGTTTTCTCCAACCTGAGTCACTGTGTGTGAATAAGGAGGCTGAAATGGAGGTGAAGGTCTCAATATCTTGAGAAGACCACATAAGCTCCACTGATGACCACCCTCTTTAATTTTATTTTGTTTCTTAAATTAGAAGATGAAGAAGCATTAGAGGGTAATGTTAACTTGCAGAACCTCCCAAATGTGTAAATATGTTATTGGATACACCTTGTTGATATTTTTTTTGTCAGAAAACTGGGCATGGTTTTGGTTTTATTCGCTATCAAGTACTCAGTGACATTATGCTTCCTACTTATGTATCTTAAAAACATATCTTACATTTTATAGAAGAGATATTTTTAAGATATTTATATCTTTAAAAAATAAGATTTCTGTGCTATGTCAGTTCAGCTTCAACAGTTAGCTCTGGATATGTGCATTATTTCAGTTATGACTACTCCAAAGAACACAAATCAGCAGGTAACAGGGCAAATAAAAATTTTTAAGCAGACTTGATTTTTCTCATTTTCTTCATTGACTGAAATTAGTTCCAAATTAGTGGATTAGAGATTTTCATTGAACTTATGAGTTAGATACTGTCAAAAGCTTTATGCAGGCATGAAACACATGGACAATAATAATAAAAACTGGGATATTTTGCAAGTGCAACATGTTGAGAGATGTTGCACAATGTTTCGTCCGTAGTGCTTTATACTAATAGGTAATAACATCATTCTGGGTTTAGTGATAAATAATTGCGAGTTTTGTATTTGTCAGCCCATTACTTAAAATTTGCTCTAATTTGAAAGAGGTATAAGCCTTATAATTAGTATGCGGTGCATTGCAGGCTGTATTTGAATATTTTTTTTTTTAGAGGAGTATTGTGTTGAAGTATGTGACCTGAGTAAAGAGGCACTTGCCAATGAACTTGAGACTCTAAACATTTTGCCTTAGTACTGAATACGCATACAAAAGAAAACATAAATATGGACTAAGGGCGCTGTTTATGCTGGTAAATGTCATGTTGGGATATGCCATCATACTTCCTATGATGTCTACTATTTCATCACTACTTGAGATGTACCTTGAGACACTAGGAAATGACAATTCAATGTACTAAGTCATGTTCAAGGTCACTTATAAATGTACGCTATGGTGTACTAAAACTGCAGATTGGTTTTGATTAACTTCTCTCGTGTACAAGTTACTTTATTACTGTACGAACACTGAAAAAGTAGTTAATACTTTACATAACACAGAGGAAAAAATACTCATATGAATTTTTACTGAAAGGAGTTGAGTTGAATGATACTGAGCAGAAACAGTAAAAAATTATTCCTGAAAACAGCATTACATTAAATTAGCTGCACTAACATTGTGCTGCCTAATACTGTTTTTGTTTGCAATAATACAATATTTCTTCAGCTAGAGCTCCCACACAGGAACTGGAGGCAGAAGTAGGCCAAATACTAGTTTCTTACTCTTTATCGTTTGTTTTTCTAGATTTTGGCAGAAATCGCACATTCTTTGTTTTAATTTTTCACTTCCCCACACTTAGCATTTTATATCCTTTAAATTTACAAGTTTCTTTCCAGATTATTTTGTATGAACTTAAAACTTTTAAAAAGGACTTTCTTGAATCTTAGAAGTGGAAAAGAGGAACTTTAATTTCAGAAATACTCAAGGTTACTAGATAAACAAGTTGCGCAACTCAGAATTGCAGTTGTCTAACCACAAAACAATGCTTTCTTGTTTACTTAATTTAGCTTAAGCGTTTCCTGTGCTATATCATGAGGTTGTGTAAGTGGAGTTTTATAGAATTCCTCTGGCTTATATATTCCTTGTAAACGACAGTTTTAGAAATAGCTTTATGTCCCTAAAAATTACCTAGCGGGGGGCTAGATACAAGTCCTCAGAATCATCCACTGTAGGCAATGATTGGCTTGTGTGTAAAAGGAGAGGTGTCTTTACGATTTGAGTAATGTGTTTGGGGCCTGTTTGTATAGGCTACATAACTTCAACTCTCTACTTCCTGAATGTTTCTGAAATGCCTTGATCAGTTAAATGAAATTTGACTAGAAGATTCACTAGTCCACAAAGGCTGGCTTTCAAATCTTGTTACGTGTACTCATAAGTAATAGTTTTTTATAAGATGATTTACTTTGAAAAATGTATTTCAAAATAAAAAGACAGTAACAAGATACACTACCAGTGTAAGTACAAAATTTCTTATGGAGCTGCATCTTTTTGTCCAAAAGTAGCTTTTTTTCCCCGGTACCAGTTTAGAGCAATTTTTTCTGGATATATGCATCTGCTACATCTTAGGCCAATACTCTTACCTGTAGCATTGTCTCTGAAGAAGCAGGTTGGATTTCCAAAGTAGAGTAATTTAACTTAGGAGATAAAGCTAATATGTTAGTTTATTTTTGTCCATCTCTCTAAAGTGGAATGCTTTTGCTCGTCTTAAGTTAGCTGTCCTCTTTTCTGCCTAAGTCCACAACACTAAAGCGAAAGCTAATAAATTTTGCTTAACACCTAATGCAGTCCACATCTTCTAACATCACTTGAGTTGAGCTGGTATGGATGCTACAGTCTTGGCTAAATTTTACCACTGCAATGTAAACTATTGCAGGCTTTTACTGTAAATGCTAGCTAGAAATCCTAGTTAGGCAATTTGACATTTCTTCACTCTATGTATGTTTTTATTTATATGCATAAATGGAATAATTTAGTGCTTTGGTAGCTGTATATAGCAGTTATGTTTTTTAACATGAGAACTATTCATCAGAAAAAAACAATATAGATTTTGAAAATGTGGACGTAAACAGCTGTGGAAATAACTTTTTCACCTTTACCAGAAGGGTCTAGGCTTCTGTTGTGCTTTAATCTTCTTACCTAAACAATTACTTCATTTCCTTAGTGTCTTAAAAGCAGAAAGATCTGGGTGTTGTGAGTAAACTTTAGTTTGGTGAGGTAATTTATATTACTATGTTTTTGTGCTAGTACATAATTTAGATTCCTTGCCTAGCTAATGTATGGGAAAATGGGTGGCATATTAGTGCAGACTGTTGTGGTAAAACATAGCTCTAAACTTGATGTGTGGGTGAGATTCTCGTTTCCTCAACCTCAGCCCTTTTGGGAGATCCATCGCACTATTTTTACACAACTACTTTGCACCTTCCACATTATTTGCTCTATTTTGCAATGCACAGAATTAACTGCATTTATCCTTGAGTGAAACAAATGAACTTGTTTTATTGAAATGTTATTAAGATTATGGTGATACCTAAAAATAAGCTGAACTGGAACAATTTTTCTGTCTTTAAAGCTGTGAATGGTATGAACTGAGACACTCAGTGCATAGGTGTAAGTTGGGTTATATGCTGAATTGTGACTTTTACCGTCTGTGTTAAAATATGAGGGTTTGTATTTTTTTCCCATTTTTTAATTAAATACTTTGATGCCCTGCCTCAGTGCTTATGCATGTACTTATGTAAATCTGCTAATATCTTATACTTCCTGGCTTTTAAACTTACTGTCTTGCTACTTTATACTAGTTTATGGCCCAGTTACGCTTTTCATCAAGTTTCTAAGTGGGTTTATGTTTTTCTGCTTGTAAACTTAGACTTTTGTTTTCTCATTCAGGAGGAGTAAAAGATACAGAAAGTATCTTATTTTTGACAAATACTGAAAGCAACAGTTGATATCAGGTGGCCACTGCTTCAGAAGTAGTGTAATGAATTTTAAATTTAATCTAGAAGAGTGACTCACATTCTTACCCCCCTGCACTGGAAATCAGTTATTCTAAACTTAACAGCCCTCTTCTAGAATTTCTCTACAGTCACATGCATTACAATATACTAAAAATAAGACTGAATTTTGATTTGGTTATTTCAAGTATTAAGGCATTTTATGCTTTTGTATGAAATTGAATTTTATAAGCTTGTTATATATATTATCTATTCTATATCTATAGATATCTATTCTATTCTATGTATGTGTATATATACACACGTATATGTGTGTATATATTTGATAATTAATAGAATTTATTTTCATGTGACCAGTTATATCTATTACAATAGATATGAATGCTTGGCCTGAGTACTAAATACTTTTTAAGGAGACTGGAGATGCGACACAAAGACACAAAAAGGATCCGTGAATAGTATCTGTGGAAGAATTTCCATCTGAGGTGATCCATCTGTTTTCAGACGGATTAACACAAAACAGAAAAAGGCAGACATTCAGAATGCTCAGGTTAGAGTAGAAAGTGATGCCAAGCAGCCTGGATATGTGGGTTTGTGAGTGTGGTCATTTCAATATGAGGTGTTAGCAGCTGTGTTAGATGTGCAGAAATGGGGACTCAGATGCCTAGAAAAGGATTCATAACATGTATCTCTTAAAAATTTGGAGGCTCTTGTTTTCATTTCTGTCTGTATCAGAATAAAAAAGTGGGTTTTGGACAGAAAAAGGGAACTGTTTGTATTTTTTTTTTTTTTCTCCAAATATTCCAATTGCATCCAGGAAGCTGGAGGGTGTGGGGTTTATCGGCTTTTAGAAAAGGAAGAGACCTCTTAATTCCAAGTAATGTTTTTGTCCTTGTCTGCATGTATTTGCAGAATCTTGTTCAGCATAATGGTTCCAGATACGCACAGTGTCCCATTACTGTTTGAAAAGGCTTTTTTTCCTTGTAGCTCAGAATGTAACCTGCATTGCAACAGACTTAAACTGGTTTCCTGTATAAAGCTTTGTCTTTGACTCAGTCTTGGCTTCTCTCCTGTAACTCCACATCTGTGAATGACTCATAACAAGCAGGGCCATCAGAAAAATATTGTGTACATTTTCATCCAAATCTGTAGGGTTTTTGTCTCTAAAATTTTTACAGCCTTGCTGCGTTCTTCCCTCCCATGTAATGAATCATACCGTATCAGTGTGCATACCTGACAAGAAAAGCGGTTGTGCCTTGAGAGAAAGTCGAACGTTTAAACAAATAGAAAGAATATCCCCAGCCATCAATCTGTTGAGAGCAGAGCTTTTATATTTGGCAGTTATCCTCTGTCAGCCCCTGAGGCACTTCTGATGATATGATTTTCTTCCCCCCTGAAAATTCTGTTAAACGGATACTCTGGCTTGGGGGCAGAGTTGGATCTGTTGGGCACTGGCAGCAAGGAGAGGTTCTGCCTCCTGAGGCACTTCACAGTGCAGCCTTCACAGCATCCAGTGACTCAAGAAGGCAGCCCTGCAGAGGTTTTTAGAAAAATGCCAAGCTTTTTACGTCTCCTCCCTTACTCTTAAATGAACGTTTTAACTAATTTCCAGATGTGTGACAACATGGGAGTAGATCTATCAGCTCTCCTGTCCCTTCTGGAGTGTTTATGGTGGCTAGTCTGCAAGGAAGGGAAAGCTAGAGCTGAAAAGATGGGTCCTTATCCTCTCAATAAATATCTTCCAAGGTGAAAAACGGTCCTCAAATTCAGAGTGAGTTCAGTGCATGTCAGCTCATACGCTAATAACAATAAGGGAGTCAACTGAGGTAGGCAAGATGAAAGCATGACTGGAATGGCTTAACCCTACCATGTTGTTTTGATCTTCCCCTGTGTCAGGGAGTAAGCATGTAGTAATGGAAAAGTCAGTTGCTGGGATAAATAGCTTTTCACTGCTGTGATTTCATGAGTGGTGGGTCATATGGGTTATTGGTGAGATTTTCCTACAGCTACCAGAGCAGCCCTTCTCCAGCTATCTCCTCCAAAACTACCTCTCCTAGATAATGGGTCAAGGGAACTGATATTATCTGTACTGTGTTTAATGTGGGAGAGTGGTCTTGCTGACTTCATGGCTGGCTGCTGACTGCTTCTGTCAGTTTTGTGCCTACAAAAGATTTAGAAAAACTTAAAAAAATGTAAAAATTGTTTAAAATTGTTTCTGGCTACCCTGTCATTTTGACCACAGGTTTCCAAATTTTCTGAAAAATTGAAGGCCTGTTTGAAGGAAGGGAGACAACTCAGTCCTTGAATGAAGTAACAAAAGCTAAATCACCTCTTCTTTCCTCTCTGCATCTCAGTAGAGGTGACACTTCTTGGGATGTGACTTTGCATCTTCTTGGAGGGCACCTTGGCCAAGGAGTGTAGGAAAACTGAGGTTGTGGATGCTTTACTCATATATTTAGGTAGCAAAAAATTTTATTAATGTTAGAAGGAATCATTCTCTTCCATTTTTAGTACTGTATCAAATATATTCTCAGGAATGATTTTCTTAAAATTGGGGAGTGAACTGCAGTGTATAAATGTACTTAATGTAATGTTTTAATCGGGTTTCACTTAGGCTGATAACATGGGTCTTAGAATCATAGAATGGTTTAGGTTGGAAGGGACATTCCAAGATCATCCAGTTCCCCCAGCCATGGCAGGGACACCTCCCGCTAGACCAGGCTGCCCAGGACCTCATCCAACCTGGCCTTGAACACCTCCAGGGATGGAGCACCCACAACTTCCCTGGGCAGCTTGCTTCAACGTCTCACCACTCTCTCAGTAAAGAATTTCCTTCTAATTTCCAATCTAAATCTACCCTCTTCCGATTTGAACCCATTACCCCTTGTCCTATTGTTGCGTTAAGAGCAGTAATTTGGCAGGAGATAAACCCTCTTGCTTTCCAGCTTATCCTCAGATATCAGAGGGGCTGGGGTCGGCTAGGTTTAAATCCTGATTAATGCCCAATTTGACACTATGAGTCCGGTATCTCGGATTCACTCGATAGTGGCTGGGTGGGAGTACAACACACTATCTATGAACTTACACGGTGCCCAGTGAGAAATGGTGCAGCTGGGTACGTGAATAGTACAATTTATTTAAAACAACAGAGTACGGGTTCTTTGTGGATTGCCGGTGATGAATACACTGTCTGCAAAGCGTGTATACACAGACATCAAAATTGTAAATTACCAAAGCGCTAAGTTAAAAGCAACTCCCTAGAGATTTCTAAGTTCCAAAAGAGCTCCCGAGGAAGTTCGAATCTTACCCAAAGGTGTCCCTATGGGGGGGAAGAAAGGTTCAGCCCGTCGACTGATCCCAGGAGTCAGAGGTCTGAGTAGGGTCCTCCCTGGCTTATCCACGACTGTCTCCCCTGACATGTCCGCAATGGTGTCTTCCCTAACAGCCCCCCTTTCTTAGGCTACTTTTATATTATTTTTTACCTTCAAGGTGGAGCTTGAGTGACTCTAGTCATACATACTTTTGTTAGGATTGGTGTAAAGTTTTCTCGCTTCGGTTTGAAGGTATAAGTTACCTAAATTCAGAGCGCATACTCAATGAGGAGTGGTCTCACCTTGGAGGCGGGTAGCCTTTGGGATGGAGGTGTGTTTTGGTATTATAATGACATTATAATGAGCAAAGTTCGCACAAAGGAAAGCAGTTCATCAAAAGATGGCAGACTGTTGGCTCAGGGTAGCAAAAGTACAGCTTATCAGTTTTTGAAGTATCACTGAGTTCCCATCTCTGCACTGTTATCACAGAGCCTGGCCGCAGAGTCTTCACTCCGCTCCACCCTCCGTGGGGTTTCCAAGGTTGCAGGTTATGGAAGGGATTCCATGCATACCAGCTGTACACCACCCTGGAGGCCTCCTCAATATTATAACTTTCCTTAATGTGCGAATAATGCTGTATTTTTAATATAAGTTTAAATTTCGAGTTATGTCCAGTGATTATACCACACCTATCACTGCAGGCCTTTGTGAAAAGTCCCTCCCCAGCCTTCTTGTAGGTCCCCTTCAGATACTGGAAGGCTGCAATAAGGCTTTCCCTGAGTCTTCTCTTCTGCAGGCTGAACAAGCCCAATTCTCTCAGCCTGTCTTTATAGGAGAGGTGTTCCAGCCCTCTAATCATCTTTGTAGCTCTCCTCTGGACCCTCTCTAACAGGTCCATGTCCTTCTTGTGCTGGGGGCTCCAGAGCTGGATGCAGTACTCTAGGTGGGGTCTCACAAGAGCAGAGTAGAGGGGCAGAATCAATTATAATTGACAGTGTTTGATAGTTTTACTTTTTAAAAAGTGATTATCAGTAGCACAGATAAATTCTGTCTTAAGAGAAACTAGAAATAGGTTGTTAAACTCAGCTACTGCGATATTTAGATGTTGAAAAACTGTCTTCATCTGTTGATTAAAAGGGAAGAAAAATTTTGCTTATAATAAAAATCTCATAGTAATCTGGATCTCTTTGTGAAAAATTGTCAAAAGTTGGGTCTCTGTTCTTGAAAGAAACCTCTTCACAAAGCAAAGAAAGCCTGTTTGCCCACATGTTATATAGTTTATCTGGAAGTTTAACAGTGTTATTGAAGTCCTAGTGATGAAACAGGAAATAATTTAAATTTTAAAACTTATATTATGAATGCTTACAGTAATGCAGCAACTGTTTCTCTTGTTTCAGAGAAATATCCAGTGTCTTTCAGGGCCAGCAGCCCTCTAGTTGAGTTGCCCTGTCTCAAATTCTTTCTTGCTTTGAATTCTGATCTCTTTTCCTACAGGCTGGCAGCTGGTTGCACTTTTGGCATGGATATTCTACTATAATTTTAACCTTTTACAACACAATCAAAATGCTTACAAACTTGAAATGAAATCTTTGCATATGCTTTAAGGAAAATCCTAAGGGAATTTGTGTACTTTTCCTTTTTTAGTGTTCAGTTGAATTTCTATTAACTAAGACATCTTCAATAAGCCCTCTGCTGCTCCAAGAAGCAGGGCCATTTATTTAATCTCAGTCATTGAAATAAAGAATTTGGAAGGGTTTTTTGAAGAAAAGTGTAGGATATATAGTAATGTCCAAAGAGACTTTTTACTCTGGATTTTCAGGCTATGGTTGAGCTACTGAGTATTCTAAGGGAAAAGAGGCTTTGATTTCAACTTAGATTTTGACAGGGAGAAATAAAAGGGTGAGAACAGGCTGTAGAAATGCTAATGTGAAAATTAAAGAAGTTGAATAAAAGTTTGGTTGAAGGAGGAGATTGAAAAATTTATCTAGAAGCATCAGCTGAGATATTTGCTATAAAAAATAGCAGAAGTCCTTGAATGCATGTAAAGGATGACATAGACTTCCAGGAATATTTTACCCAGTATGCTCAAGCACAGAGTAGAATTGACTTATGCAGTGTTGGGATATACTGCCAGTAGTCACTTCTGCTCGTTGGCTTCTTGCTGATCTGATTGCTGTTCTTCCATAGCAATCCTAAGCAAACTGCAAAGGGGAAGGTTCTTGCCTGTGGAAATCCCGGAAAAGAGAAGCATGGTAATAGAGATGTGTTTGGGGCTTTAATAATGAACAAATGTCAATCTGATGTAGCTAATAGAGTAGTTTTAATCAGGTAATAGAGTGCTGACAACTAATATGTTTTCCTGGCTTCATTCTTAAGAGTAGTAGCTGGCAGGAAGAGAAGCATTCACTTCATTATCTTCATTAAAATCCTAAATCTTGTGCCATGCATTTGACAGTGCTCCACATCTCATAAGGAAGCACTCTGTGGTTGTGTGGATGAGTTTAGAGCCATGTATGCCTTTCAAAGGAGACATTTCTAATGGGGGGAAAAAAGGGGCTCCCAAAGCAACCCCAACTTCACAGCCTGATTTCAAGCTGTGACTTGGCTATAAAAATAAATAAACAAACAGACCTTCTCTATGCAGAGACTTGACAGTTTTTTCCCTAGAGATAAATTTGTTTTGCAAAATCGGAAAAATCTGTTGTTACATATCTAAAATTTACAGTTGTTATGTATTAGATAATTGGTTCTAGATAGACTTTTATAGTTGCGCAGTTCTGAAAATATTTGTGAGGAGCAAAATTAGGCAAGTAGCCTTCAGTGCAACTCAATTCTGTTTCCTTTTTTTTTCCCTGATACTATTATTCACCAAATCCGTGGAGGTCTTACAGAAACTAGAATCTCTAAGAATACTTATTCAAAATCAATGTATTTTGGTCTTTAAAGTGTATATGTTTGTGTTTTGTGGGGTTTTTTTCTTGTATTCTTGGTAAGAGGTAGTGAAAATAAGCATAGTTTATTGTAAACTTTCTCTGTTCTATTTATTCATCACAACTGATGGATGGATACAGCTTTATGAATGTTGGTTGTAGGCTGGCTTTAGTTTTCAAGTTTTTAAATTTGAATATAGTATGCAGGGGGAGAAAAGTTTATTGAAAAATATTTTAAGTAAATATGCTTATATGCCTCATGATTCTGTATCTGAGAATAAATGTGGGCTTAAGGGGAGAATGAAGAATAGGGATGTCTTACCTGTGTGTGTTTACATGCACATACAGATGACATAGGTCTTGATCCAAGAAACCTCATCTAGATGCTATATTTCAGCAGCAGGGTAAAAGTATCCTGTACTTCATCTGACTTTTCCCAGAATTAGTTCTGTCTCTCAGAAGTTACAGCACATCTGGCCCCTTTATGGATAGCTTAGTAGCTTAGGTATCAAGTTACTTCTAACAGAAGAAGATACAGTGGAAACCACCGCAAAATGTCCAGATATTTATTGTCAGTATGTTTATTGTAATTTACTGAGCATGCTGAAATTCTTCCAATTCTTCCTTGTCTGCTCTACCAGAGGAAGAATGCTCCCATATAAACATTTTAAGTTTGTGTCATGAGTAAATTTGTTTGCATTATTATTTTTTTCCTTAAGTACTTAATAAAAGGTGACACTCTTATTTTCATCTTCAGTCCAAGAGTCTTTTTGTCACAGAATAGGTAGACATTGGGTAGTTTTTGTAATATTCAAGATACCACATAGGTCCTGACTTGACAAATTCGTCAACATGGTGGATGGACAGGTATATTTTTGCTAGTTTTCTTGGTTGTTGAATGTGCCAGTAAACTCTTGATTATTTTGGGTTTTGTCTCCCTTTGCCCACCCCTCCTTTCTGATATCTCCAGTTGACTTTGTAGCTTTACTCTGACCTGTCTATGGTGAATATCCTCAAAACCTAAAGGTTGCTTTATATATGAATTTAAGGAAGTTTAAATGCCTGTTTCTCATTCATTGACTCTGGAAAACTTGGTCATACTTATGGAGCTGCTTGAGACCTTAAAATACTGAGATTGATGGTATGTGTTTTAGGTTACTTCATGAAATTTATTATAATGAATAATAAAGTGAGAGGATTACATAATGTTATTGAAAAGCCAGTTGAAAATAGTGTTCAAGATTGTTTCTTATGCAGGTTTCTTGTTTGTTTACGCCTTCTTTTCTTGGCAGACCCTATCACTTTAGCTGAGTCATCTATCTTCATAGTTTCTAAGCTGAACACTAGAGGTGAGGCTAACTTGGTAATTGCATGAAAAATGGAAAATTTTTTTGCTTGAATTTGCTCAAGGATATGGTGTAGAAGTGGGCCTGGCAGAGATAGATAATGGTTAGACTCGATCTTATAGGTACTTTCCAACCATAGTGATTCTGTGATTCATAAATTCAGTTTAAGGTCAGATTTTTTCTTTAACAATTTATACTCTTTTTGTTCCTAAAGGCATGTTTTCAGCAATTTGGCTTATTTCTATGTCTGTTGGGATGCAATTCTTTATCTTTACTTGATACAGGCAAGCTTTCAGAGTATGTATGGGATAGTGTCTGACTTTGTACACAAGAAAACAGTATTTTTGTCACATGGTTTCAAGTTCAATGAAAATAGCTTTTGTTATGTTGGGTTTTTTTTGGTGTGTGATAACTGGCTGGGTATCTTCTGAGAAATAATACAGGCTTTCAGTATGAATAACGGTCCATTTCTTAAAAAAAAAAAAAAATACAACCTGCTACATAGCTAGAAAAAAAACAATCTAATTAACAGCTCACATGACTGGAATGTGGTCATGGATGGCTATGTCCTTTTCAGGAAAGACAGGCCAGCAAGGCAATGTGGTGGAGTTGCGCTTTCTATGAGAAAGCAACTAGAATGTGTTGAGTTCTGTCCAGGGGTGGATGAAGACCGAGTTGAGAGTTTGTGGGCGTGGATTAAGGGACAGGCTGGCATGGGTGATACTGTTGTGGGTGTCCATTACAGGCCACTGGATCAGGACGAGGAAGTTGATGAGGCCTTCTACAGGCAGCTGACAGCAGCCTCGCAGTTACAGGCCCTTGTTGTCACGGGGGATTTTAACTACCCTGCTATTTGCTGGAAGACCCACTCAGCCAGCTATCCACAGTCCAGGAGGTCCCTCCGGTGCATCAATGACAAATTCCTGATGCAAATGGTGGATGAGCCAACTAGGAGAGTAGAGCTGCTGGATCTCCTTCTCACTAACAAGGAGGGTCTGGTTGAAGTAGTGAAAGTTGAGGGCAGCCTTGNGGGACCAATTAAGCAATCTGGATGTACATAAATCCATGAGTCCTGATGGGATGCACCTGCGAGTGCTAAGGGAGATGGCGGAAGTCATTGCTAGGCCACTCTCCATCTTTGGTAAGTTGTGGGGAACAGGAGAGGTGCCTGGGGACTGGAAGAAAGCAAATGTCTTGCCCTTTTTGAAGATTGGAGTGAAGGAGGAGGACCTGGTTAACTATAGGCCAGTCAGCCTCATCTCCATCCCTGGAAAGGTGATGGAACAACTCGTCCTTGGCGCTGTCTCTACGCATATCAAGGATAAGAGGGTCATTAGGGACGGTCAACATGGCTTCACCAAGGGGAAGTCATGCTTGACCAACCTGATAGCCTTTTATGAGGGTATAACCAGGTGGATAGATGATGGCAGAGCAGTGGATGTGGTCTATCTTGACTTCAGTAAAGCATTTGACGCGGTCTCACACAGCATCCTTGCAGCTAAACTGAGGAAGTGTGGTCTGGATGATCAGGTAGTGAGGTGGATTGTGAACTGGCTGCAGGATAGAAGCCAGAGAGTAGTGGTCAATGGGTCAGAGTCTAGTTGGAGACCTGTATCTAGTGGAGTCCCCCAGGGGTCAGTACTGGGACCAGTACTAGTCAATATATTCATTAATGACTTGGATGAGGGATTAGAGTGCACTCTCAGCAAGTTTGCTGATGCCACAAAGCTGGGAGGAGTGGCTGACACACCAGAAGGCTGTACTGCCATGCAGTGAGACCTAGACAGGCTATGATTCTGTGAACATAAGGACAATCTCAGTTTAAGTGTTAGGAATTCTTTATGCGTCAGTGGATAGGAAATCTAAATGCTAATTCACTACTTATATTCAGGTATACTTATCTCTTCTGTTAAAGAGTGTGTTGGTGTGAGGAATTACTTTTTGTCATAGCTAAAACCTGAAGAGCAGAACAGGCTTTTATGTTCTTAAAAATTTTCAATGCAGATAGAAGAAGAAGTTTTGATACTAGTGAACATAAAGGCAAAATGACAAACAGGTATTACATTGTGTTTTTAGTAACAATTCTAGAGTTAGAAAATGGGACACGAAGCTGATGTGTGAGATGAACACAGTTAAAATAATTCATTTTTAAAAGACATGGCTTCATCAGTGTATGCTGGGTTCAGTTTCTGTAAAATATGGCCTGTATTTTAACAGTTTTTTTCATAATTTAAGCAACATTTGAAGTAAAAGTTCAAACTCATTTTTCCATGTGAACTTAGAAGAACTTACAATTGGGCTTTTTCATGATTTGGTGATTAAGCAGACAGGGCGTGTACTTCATGGGTGCCATAATAGCTAACACCTGTTTCAACCATTTTATATTTGTATTGGAAGGAACCTCAGCAGTCCAATATATCTTGAAAAGCAAAAACCTAACATGAAATATTTCATGGTACGGAAGAAATTATAATAAACAGAGTACAGCTTAAAATAAACTGCTTATTAGGCACATTTACATAGCCTTTCATCTGAATTTCTTAAACCAATGTTACCATTTTGTGTGAAAATAATCCTAGTTTTTGTGAAGGTCAGTTAACTGATTATTCAATACTATGAAATAAATTCTGTTTCTAAGAAAACAGTATTTCTTGAGAAGCAGAGGTTGACAGAAATGAATCTGTCAGTCAGAAGTCAGTGTGCTGTATGTATTACTGTTTAGTTTGCGGCTTCTCTCAAATGTTTGGGGACAGGGACCATTCACAGAGGAGTGGAGCAGTCTCCTAAGGCGAGTAAGCAGGCATGGCTTTCCAGAGCTCATCTGGAGATCTTGATTTCTCATTAGAAACTGTTAAGGAGTTGACATTGTACACGCTTTGTCGAGTTCAACGAATACTTTCACTGGCTTGGTAGCACTTTTGCTGTAAAATACACTGTTAGAAAGTTAACTGGGCTCATATTTGTGGTGCCAGATCCTGCTGATGGTGGACCCTGTGGTTCTGGAGAAGACTTAGAAAAAGATCACTTTATCTGCTACTCCTTCTTGAAGCTGTGTTTACCTGAACACATTCAGCTGGCATATGCCAGAGTTTCCAGCTAAGTGAGCCACAAAGATCTCCTTCCCTCTGCCCTTTCTGTGACTGGGAGACTACTTTTTTTCTACCAAGAGTAAAGCTAGAACTGGTCCCCACTATGGCTGCACAGGAAGCTGTGCCATCAAACAAAGGAGGAAAGCACAGCATGGAAGCAAGCAACTTTTTCTTCTGGTGGCTGAAAGCATCATTATAAGTCTATCTGTCTTCCACAAGTAACTACTTGGACTTGCCTTTTAAAACCGTTCTCACAGTGACTGAGTATATGGGGGCTCTAGTGACCTGCATCTATAGGAAGAAAGCTCTGAAAGTGTTTTTTTAATCACTACTTGAAGTGGAATTTAGCAAGCTGTTTTATAACTGAAATGCACTTGTTGACATATCTGCTAGGTCAGGATTAGTGATGGTAACTTGTGCTAGGCATTAGTGTCACTTCTTAATGTTGTTTGTTACTGGTATGGTATTTTGACATTAATTCATTTACAAAGTAAAAAAAACCCCATAACTGTCTGTTAAAATATGAAAGCTTATTTCAAATTGAATGATGAGATGGGCTACACTGTGCCTTCCATGCAGCACAGCTACACAGCACTGCCAGGCCCCTCAGCCTTCCATAAAAGCCGTATTCTCTTACGAAATTTACTGTTTCTTGAAGAAAGCTTGGTTTCATGTTAACATTTGAATTAATATTAGATTATTAAAATAATCTGCCGTAGTATATCTATCAGATATACATTTTTGGGAGCTTCTCAGTATGTTTCAAAGAAGATGTATTTTGAGAGTTGGGGTTGAAAGTCTCAAGATTTGTTTAGAAAAGTTGATCTTAGGATGCAGTGACCTAGCAGACATTATCCCTCAACACAGATTAACGTTTGCTTTTATCTGTTTATCTGATTTGAGGTAAACCTCAATAACTTACTAAATTGCAGCTCATTGTAGTGAACCCTGTAAATGGTTTCCACTTTTAATGAGTTGTGCATAAATTTCATAACACTGGCTTCTCTTGCTCATTTCCCTGCAAAAGATGGTAGTTTTGTTGTGTCTGAACAAAATCTGTTTTGTCTTTCAATTACAGAAGAAATTTATCCTTATGTTTGGCTACTCTTACTGTTTTCAAAAGTGCTGGAACTGTCTTTGCCTGTTTTGGAGAGGAAGAAAGGCTTCAAGATAATTTCAGGCAAATAGTAATTATTTTGTACATGTGTTGGAAGCTTTCTTAAGTACAAGTACTTAGTTTGAAGGTAAACAGATTAAAGGTATGTAATTGTGGGTAACATCCCCGAATTCATAAACTACTGATGAAATTTTATTTTTCTGAACTGTAATTTCTTGTCAGAAATAAGAAAGCAAATCTTAGGAAGCAAGTAAAATAAAAGTAAACTAATATAATTAGTACGAAGAGTTATATCAAGAGGAGGGAGGGCAAAAGGAGCAAATAGCTGGAGAATAAATAACCTAAAAGAAAACATTAAGATACTGCTTCATGTGGTTTATCTTCAAATTTTTAGGCATTTTTTCTTTTACAGTAAAAGATACCATTCTAAGTGTAACTCCCTACTATAGCAGCAATTGTGAGTGTATTTTTTTTTTTTATTATTCAATGCATAATGGAAATGGTAATGACTCAATCACTTTAAAATACAAAAACTTTTATATGGTCAGAAGCATGCTTCTTACTGGAATAAGTAGTGTTGCAGCACGGACACGAAGTGACAAAATACTAATAAATTGCATTACATGTTTAATCATGTGAAGAACTGCTTTAAGATACAGAGACCTTAAACTTGTCTTTTCCAAAAAACCACCATTCAGTCTTCCTGTCTCTTTATAGATATGAGACCCTGACAAATGGGTTATCATAAGACCTCTTATGTGCTGAAAAGCTGTCATGAAAGACCATATCTTTATAGTATGGTGTAATGACTAAAACTACTGATTACTAACAAAAGATGTTTCTGAAGTGCTGTTTACTCAAACTTTACTGTTGTCTGTACTGTTTGTTTGTTTTCTGTGAACTCAGTTTAGGATGTCCTCATTCCCTCTACATCCTGACTCTCTGTGCTTGTTGGAGTCCATTTGTTGTGATGTACAGTTGTTGGTGGGGCCAAGCTGTAAATCAGGTCACCAGAATGATTCAGATTAAAAATAAACCTACAATAAAAAGCTTGGAATTTGCTTTGTCAGCGTTCTATTTAAACGCCTTGTGGAGTATCACTGCTATTATCTAAGCCATCTCTTGTTTGTATTCAGTTTAGAAATCATGCATTTGCAGCTGGAACAAAATCTGTTTATTCTCAAAACTGCAGCTTCAGTCTCACATCTGTCAGGTTCTCATCTTCAATTTATCTCCTGTACCATCTGATTAAAAGCATCTTGGTCCTCTGTTTACTTGAAATAGTGTGATGGTATTCCTCATTTCCCAGAAGTGTTTCATAGCTATTCCTGCGTTAATGGAAAACTTGTGAAGCCACATATGTCTGTGAAGTGGCTGCTGTCAGAAGAAAGGTGTGTTTTTTCTGATAGTATCTGTAGCTTGTAAATCTGAAAAACCGAAATCTTCCCCAAGTGTTTTCTTAGCTTCCGAAAAACCTTGTTCTGGTGTGAAATGTGCACCAGTTTACTCTTCTCTTACAGGCACTTGTGGGTTTTGAGGGTGAGGAGGGCTTTGTTTTATTCTCAGACGTGTGGAATTGTGGAGTCTGGAATTGCTCTGCCGGAAGATGACTGCTTGACAGGCTTCATTCACTGCCTCTGCTCTGACTACACTTGAGTTAAAAACTTCTGAACTATGTTAGAGGAAACTTCCTAGTGTACAGTTTCTCCATGGTATTTAAGTGGTGTTATTGATATTTTGAGAAACCTATTTCAAATATAGTAGTATTACTTCCTCACGGTAGAAAAAAACTCATCTCATGCCTCTAGCTGCTGTCTGCACAGTTTCATTTATTCTTACGTTGCATTAGCTGAGTTAACATTAACTGAAGAGATGGGGATTGCTTGTGTCCTCAGAATGGGGAGAGCCTGGAAGAGTTCTGAAGCTGGGGTAATTGGTTTGTTTTGTACTTGAGAAATACAGAAAAGTCAGTATGACAATGAGTTTCTTCAGTAATTGAGTACCATTCAGGAAATGTTTTTAAACATTTGGAGGCATCCCTTTTTCCAGGGGAAAGGGAATTATCTTCTTCATAATCAGCTTGAGCTACTACGTTTTGAATTGGTTGTTAGGTCTCAGGTTGCAACACAGGCTACAACATAAGCTATAGGCAAACAGTTATATCATTTTAATAATTGGTGCAATCATTTACATAAAATTTGCAATTATGGTTTAAAGACACCTGTGAGAACTCAGGTCTTGCTCATGAAATCACTGCATTGTATGATTGCTTCTTGTAAGCTTCCGAGCTGTGTGCTTTGTCCCACTGTTGTGATGGTGTTGGCAGGGTTTTGGGAAAGTAATCTGAAGGCTCTATACACTGTTTACAGCCGACATATATTTACTTATTATTCACTAATCCTACCAGCCTTACGAAGCCCTACCAGTGCCACTTTTAAATTTGAGTCATCTTTCTTGAACGTCATTCTCAAATATTCAAGTGTGTTTATGCCTCTTGTTTGTACAATGGCACCATTTCTACTGGAAATATCTCGGGCTGCCTTTTGGTTTTCAGCTGCTTTGAATGTAGTAATTAATGAACATTGGCTGGTGGAAAGTATGTGTTGCAAAATTGCTCTGGGTAACAAGCAACTGAGAAAGGAATATTTAACCACACTAGTAAGTGTTAAGATTTTGTGGTGCTTTCTCAGTCTCAAATCAAATAGGGGTAGCTCTATATTTCAATTCAATATGAATAATAGCAGAACAGAGGAAAAATGTTTTGAACATGATTCTGGCTTACTGTCATGCTTATTCTTGTGTTGGTTCTAATTTAATATTGATGTAACAAATATTGTGCCCTCCTAGCTTTCTTTTGATTGTCCTGGTGGAATTACACAGCAAAGTATTAATAGTTAGGCTTATATGACCACACTTTCTAACTAAAGTAATTATCAGTATATTGTAGATCTTGTATACAAATACAGACATCTGCTTGGACTCTATCCTTAGCAGGTGACTTGCAAAAGGTTGTTCTGGGTATTACTTGTTGACAAATATTCATTGTATATGGAAAAAATGACCTGGAGTTAATTTTGTAGTAGCATGTACTCATTGATAATTTCTATATGCAAGCCTGTAAATTTATTTAGTAACCTGATCCTACTTTTGTTTTACAGCTGCTGCAGAGGGCAAAGGAAGAAGTGGAGAAGACTTTTTCCAGAAGGTGAGAAAGATATTTTAATTCCATAACATCAGTTTACTAGAGGAAAAAATATGCCTATTGCTCGTTCATGAGAACTAATTACATTCAATGTGTAGTGTCCACTGTATTGATCAAATTAAAAACATTTTTTGTCACTACTCACCTTCAGCTCTGCATGGAATGTGATAAGAAATATGTTATTTGGTGTATGCTACTGTCATTCATGTACAAGAACTTAGTTTCTGAAAATGTCAAAATGTGCATTATGTAGGTTTGTTTTGCTTAATGGCAGGGGGGGCATCATCCAGAAGATGGTGTGAGGTGGTCTTAAGTTTTTTATGTCTATAGATAAACAGTACAACATGTTATTGAAAAACCAACAGGAAACTTACTATGATATTGTTGAAAGCATAAATGTTTGGTTGAGAAATGCAAAGGCCTTTTAAGAAAAAATTACACAATCCACAGAGTGATTCAATAAAGTTTGTGGTTAGACAGAGTCATGGATCAACTGGAAAAAATGGTCCTGCAGCAACTAAGCTACAAAGAGAAACATGGTCAAGAGTAATGACTTCAAAAGTATTTTTGCAGAGTAATTAGCAACCCAAAACATGGGTTGGTTTTTTTTGTTTGTTTTTTTCAAAAATAGTGTAATATACTATTTACAATTTATGTTAATGAAGATTTGCACACAATATGCTGATAAAAATGAGCTGGTTTGTCTTTCTATACTATAGAGAAGACAAATGCCTTGAAACTTCTTTTTGACTGCTTGTCCGTTAAACAAGATTACTGTGTTTTCCGTATTTTCTTCATGCTTATGTGGTACTTCAAAAAAGGTCTCTTCCTAGATGTGAAAATACTTTATCCTGCACCTGGTCGTCAGATGCTTTGATGAAGGTCGGGTGGGAGGAGTACATGTACTGGCAAAATATTTTGTTTTAATATTTTATAGGAGTCTTCAGATTATATTGCTCTTGGCTGACAATGAGAACCACTTTTCTGAACATGGTGCTTGTGCTTAACTGTTTAATATTAGTCTGCAGAGAGGAGAACGTGTCAACTTTTTCTCAGGATTTTGTCAAAATGTATGGGTTCTTTTTACTTACAGAAACAAAGCTAAGCCATGTAGTGCATACTTCATTCTACACATCATTCATTTTACAACACAGTGTTCTCACACTTGTATAAATCTGCTCATAATTCTTGAAGCTGTGGACAAGACATGTGCGAGATGGAGTGGCTTATATATTTAACATGTGTCTTTGGATACTTGATTATTTACTGTAGATATGATGTACCTTATAACTATGTAGTTATTAATTGCAAAAAATACTGTTTTGAATTCAATATGAAAGCAAAATATGCTAGAAATGCAAGTATATGAATAAGAGTACACTACTGATCCATATTACTAATTGCTGTAGTGGCTATTTTGGCATTAATATACTGTCATATGTGCATAATTATATAGGCACAGAGTGGATGCTGAAATAAGTTAAACCTGCTTCAATTTGACTGGCATTCTTCTTACAATTTTATCGAATCTATAGTTTTGATTCCTGAAATTTCTAAGTGCATACACAGGATACTATAGCTAATAGTTTCCATCTGTTTCTATCTTCTTTGAGAGTTTTCTTTTGTTTGAAAAAATCTTTGGACAGTTGCTCATAGCTTACTCACTGTCTCTGTCTGTACAATTTCCTTTAATTAGGGTTAAGCTTTTCCCTTTCTCATGTGAAATGAATAAGGCAGATTTTCTGGAGGTGAAATTAAGATGCTTTTCATGTGTTTCAGGTTGTGTAGTGAGGAAGAAACTGATTTGTAGCATTAGAAACACATTGCAAACTTAAGGCAGCAGGATACTTTCAGAAACTTAATATGAATTTGAAGCTATAGTAAATATATTTTTTTAAAATAGTTTTGAAAATGAGACTTTCTTCAAGGCATTATTGGCAGGCTTTTGAGTGGAACAGGGAGGGGAAGTGCATCACTTGAAAGGCACATGAAGAAGTTTAATTTGCATAAATACTGCCATGTATAGTATTTTCTGAAAAACTCTACCCTCAATGTGCTGAAGTTGTTGGGTGGAAGAGTTATGTGAGGTGAAAAGTGTTCATATGAATGCTGAAATGACAGAAGTAACAACGCAAAGATTCAGGAAGGTGATTGTGTATATCAAGACATGCTGCCCAAGAGGGAAGAGAGAAGAGGCTGGTGCTGGAGGGAGTGAGACAACACTGACTACTTGCAGTTGATGGGTCTGTAAGTGGCTACTGGGTCTTATTTGATGGCTGATCAGTGGGGTACACTCAGTTCTTTGTTAGCTTGCCCTCAGGCCGAACAAAAGTTGCTCATATACTCTCTCAGCTGGGCTTGAAGTCAGGAACTGAGTCTGGATTGTTAAACTATGTATAGTATGTTCTAATGAATGCTTTTAAAGAAAGTGAAATTCATTTGTAAGTAGCTTTCTACTGATCTTCAAATGTGAGCAAGCAGTATTTCTTTCCTGGATTTTTTTAATCAGACTCTCAATGGATGTGAACTGCTCGTATCAACTTTGAACTTTCCAAGTTAAATAATAAAAATTTAAATGTCAAAATGTATTATTTCACTGAGCCTTTCAGCAGAAATGACCACATGTTCTGCAGTTGTTGTTGGAGTTACAGAATAAACCACAACTCTTAAATTGCCCCTTGCAGCCAAAATAATATTTTTACCCTGTCATGGTGAGGAAGATCTAGTGATGAAGTGTCCCATCCTCTGCTCCTGAAATGAAGTGAGAAGTAGATAAATGTTTGGGGTTTTTTGGTAGTGTCACTTGAGAAAAATCTGAAGACGTTAGTGTTCGTTCTTCTAGTATTTCTAAGCTTTAGTACTGCTTCAGAGGGGGGGAAACCTGACAGTCTAATGTGACTTTTTCAAAACCACTGGGAGCTGCTAACAATTTAGCAACAAATAAGTAAATAATGTGACAGTTTTCTGCCTAGACCTCTCCAATCTGCAGTTCAGTAACAGGTAATTTTAAATAAACATAAATTGGTTTGCTGTTGTGTTACATACTATTTATGTAGGAGATCCTTGTGGACCTTGCTCTATATATTATTGTCCTAACTTATTCTGTACGAGTAATACATAATGTGAAGCTATTGTTTTTTATCCAAAGCCCATTTTCAGTTGATAGTGGAATTTTTCCATTGAGTTCCATAACATCTGATTCATGTCTCATAGGCAAGCAAGACCCTTCCCAGACAAAGCGAGGACATGGTTCCAAGGAACATAAGATTTATGTAGCACTACAGATATGCATGGCACTCTTACGTAAAATGTAAGAAGGTGGTGAGTCTCTGCCCTGAAGAGTTCATACTAAAACAGATGAGAGTCAGTCGTGTGGACAGGGGGAAATTTAATGCATCATTTCTCTTTGCTTTTAGTTTTTGCCTCATCAAGTCTTTTATTTTTTTCCTAAAGGCTTGGAAATCTTAGTGCTGATGATACCCTGAGAAATTTCAGAATGAAAGGTTAAGAGTGTACAGCTAGCCGTACCATGGAACTGTCAGTGCTATGATGGGCAATAAGTGAAGGTTGTGGGTTTAGTAGAAGTTCAGTGAAATTCTTGGACTAATGTGGGACTGCACATGTAGAAGGTAGTGACTGGAAATGATGCATGTGTGTGTTCTGCCCAAGTGCGTAACTCTAGGTCGGATGTAAGCTGTTCATTTCAGCATCATTCAGTGGATATGTTAGTCCTGGGTTTCTAGAGTATTCTCCTCAGCTCTTCCTTTCCTGGCTTTCAAGAGTTTGTTTGCAGAATGTAGTTTTACGGAAAGTACAGTATACTACCAGCCAGGTCTAACTTGTGATTTCATTGTTTCTGAATGTTTGAGACTTTTTAGGTTTTGGGGGGTTGGGTTAGTTTGGCGATTGTTGCTTGTTTTGGTTTTTTTCAGTCAAAGAGAAATGGTGTTTGTAGGAATATATTAATTTGTACAATTGCATATACTTAAGATATCACTGGATTTGAGCAAAAAGTGTATTGACTGCAGACTGTTATTCCCTGAAGGGGAAGTAATCATGCTTGGAAATGCGAAGATGCAAATGGGCAAACATTGCATGTGTACACCAAAATCTCTTCTGTTAATTATTAGCAGCTTAGAAGTGTAAAGGAAGATGAGGGTTTGCTTTTTTTTGTGTTCCTTCCTGTCCTTACATATAATATGTTTCATCTGTAGTTTATTTTATTAAATGTATAACACATCAAAAGATACTGAGGCCATTTTGGAAGCAATATTTGGTGAAACCATCCTTTAAGATGAGTTGCTTATCTAGTATAGATATTGAATACAGTAGCAGTAAGAGATTTAAAAACAATGTGCCCCC
>VYZX01023949.1:16297-30560 GCA_013401335.1 Brachypteracias leptosomus | reverse complement strand
AAAAAAAAGGAAGGAAAAAAAACCAAAACAAAGTTGCAGTTATTTGAAGACATGAAAAATAGGTGTATCTAATGGCATTTTGGATCACCTTTCTGTTAAATTTATCTTCCGTATGCAGTAGTTGCTAATGAATGTGCATTACCTTTTATTTGTTTTGGAGACTCTGGCAGCAAAGGCAGTAAGGAAGCTGCCTCAAGCCCTGATTTTTTATCTATGACACTAAGAGCTTGTTTTGTAACATCCTGTGTTTTCACTTGTGTTTTTGAAAAATGTTAGCTTAATCTGGAGCAAACTTTAACTTTTAAAAAATCCTTGTGGATATATTGATACAGTACAGTGTACATGAATGTTTTTTAAGTATAGATACTATATACTGATACAAATAAAGTAAAAAATACCATTTTTCTGTCCGTAGTAGGTCAGGTTGAAAGTTGGCCTTTTTTTTTTATCTTTGAACATGAAATGTTAGGTAGAACTTCAAATGTGAATGGACTTAGGGCATTTTCAGGCATAAAAAATATTAATCATTGACTTAAGACTTAAGATGTCTCAGTCTGATTACTATCCATGCCCAGCAATACCTTCTGAAGGGCTTTCCATACGTCTTCATCCATGACTTCTCTCAAACTGCCTATTTATAATTACAGTTTTCCTAAGGCTGTATTTCCATTTCTGATGCTAACCACTCAGCTGTTGGTTTCTTCCAGTGCTATTTATTTTGCTAGAGAGGCATGGTGAGTTCCTGGTGGTTATACAATATTGTGGGATTTGTCTCTATTTCAACCACAGGAGCAGTTTTGAACTGTTGAAACTTGATCCACACTTTCCACTTTTTCTGGATAGAAATCAGTATCTGCCTTAGCATTAAAATAATCTCTTGATGTAGAGTTTGGCTCGTAGCATGTGACAAGGATATGTTAAGGTCATATATATCCAGAATTTGCTTGGAACCCCTGGCTGTGCTAGGCTGTGATGGGAACGCTGGCATGTGCTTCTAATTTATATTGAGATTCTTCTCATTTAGCTTCCTGGGAAGAGGAAGCAACTGCTCAGAGGGGGTGGTATGGATTAGAGAGTTGAAAGGATGTCAGTGGCAGTCAGCATTTGCAGAAAATCTTGAGATTGAGAGGTTTGTCTCCCTGTTGGCAAAACCACACCCAGTGGAAAGAAGGAGACTGTTTAATTTGGGTCGATTTCTCTAAAAAGGTAAATCAAGAATGCTTACTTAACTTTTTGCTTAGTTCAGGCAGAGCGAAGTAGTGGGAAGACTTCATTCTTGTGGAAAACTACATTTGTCGTGTCTCTAGTAGAGCAATCATTCCATTGAGGGAACAGAGTAATTACAAGGTTTTAAATTTCTATTTCGTCTTTGGTTTATTTTGTGTTGCTTCTGATAAAATGAGTACAGTCTTGAGAGCTTACCTGTAATATGAAACTTCTCTCTGATGGGTTTGGTCCTTGAAGTGTCCACTGCAGGTAGAAATCTTAAACCAACAACTGTTCTTGCTGAGTTGCTTGTGGATAATTTCCTCGGCAGAAACAGTGGGTGGGGGTTTTGATCCTGTAGTGTTATAGTGAGTGACTCTCTACACCACTGCTTGGAGCTTGGTTGGAGTTCCAGGTGAATCGGTTTTAGTTGATAATGGTATTCCATTTTATACCACCTTCTTGCTCTACTTGAACATTTTGTGCAAGATCTCCTTGCATTGTAAAGCAACAGAGAAGGAGCAGTTTGCCACCACAGTCTTGATTGAGATGCTTAATCCTTTTCACTCTGAAAGTTAAATTCTCTCTCAAAATAGAGGAGGGATTTTGGTCCTCAGAAATTCTGGTACCCTTTCCTTTCCCTTGAGGGATTAATAATATGCTCTTGGTTCCATATTTGTAGGAAGAAGACTTGCTTCTTCTGCTTTTGGAGGGAAGAGTTAGCTGCTTATTGATGTTTCTAATGATGCTGTGGGGTCTAATTGTGTAGTAATAATTTTTTCTTAGATATGTTTCCTCTTTTTTCTATTACTTGTGTAGAAGTCATTAAGGCTGTACACACAGATACATTTCAGACATCTATTTAAAATAAAAGCTTTACTTATGACCTTTGAATATTTCCATTGATGCTGAACAAAACATTCAAGTAAAGGAAGGACTTTAATGTTTCTTTATGGATAAGGACATTTGATAAGGTTTTCTTCTCACTTTATTTGCTGTATTTATAAATTTAAGTACAAGGTTCTGTAAATGTTATTGTTGCAGAAAGTTTTAGTGACAGTTTTGGATTCAGAACAATACTGCAATAATTGCTTGCTTAAACAAGACTTTTTTTTAAGTATTATCTTAGTTAATTTTGGGTAAAGTGAAGGTTGAAAGAAGATACGGGGTGTGTGTGCGAGTGCATGTGTATGTTCTCTTCCTTTATAAGCTAAAAATCCCTTAATGGAAAGGAAGCAAAAAAGCCAAATCCGCATGGGTAGTCTTTCCCCAATTCTCTCTTTACTGATTTAGAGCTTTTATTTATAGCCTGAAAGTTTGATTTGTAAAGCTGATGTTTATACTACTGCCTTTGTGTTCTTATATAATCTGTTAATTAGGTTTCTTTAAAGTATTATCAGCTCATATCCACTAATCAAAACTATAACTAATTGAATACATTGCCTAGGATGTCAGTCTTATCCTCTAGTTTCACGAAATCACAGAATGTTAGGGATTGGAAGGGACCTCTAAAGATCATCTAGTCCAATCCTGCTGGAGCAGGATCACCTAGACCAAGTTGCACAGGAACGCATGCAGGTGGGCTTTAAATGTCTCCAGAGAAGGAAACTCCACCGGCTCCCTGCGCAGCCTGTTCCAGTGCTCTGTTACCCTCACCGTGAAGAAGTGTTTTCTCATATTTAGGTGGAAACTCTTATGTTCAGGCTTGCACCCGTTGCCCTTTGTCCTATCATTGGATGTCACCGAAAAGAGCCTGGCTCCATTCCCCTCACACTCTCCCTTAATGTATTTATAAACATTAATAAGGTCACCCCTCAGTCTCTTTTTTTCCCAAGCTAGAGAGGCCCATCTCCCTCAGCCATTCCTCGTAAGGGAGATGTTCCACTCCCTTAATCATCTTAGTGGCTCTGCGCTGGACTCTCTCAAGCAGTTTGTGTCCTTCTTGAACTTCAGGACACAGTATTCCAGATGTGGTCTCACCAGGGCAGAGTAGAGGGGGAGCAGAACCTCTCTCGACCTACTAACACCCCTTCTAATACATCTCAGGATGCCATTGGCCNAGGATGCTGTGTGAGACTGCGTCAAATGCTTTACTGAAGTCAAGACAGACCACATCCACTGCTCTGCCATCATCTATCCACCTGGTTATATCCCCATAAAAGGCTATCAGGTTGGTCAAGCATGACTTCCCCTTGGTGAAGCCATGTTGACCGTCCCTAATGACCCTCTTATCCTTGATATGCGTAGAGACAGCGCCAAGGACAAGTTGTTCCATCACCTTTCTGGAGATGGAGGTGAGTCTGACCAGCCTATAATTATCTGGATCGTCCTTCTTGCCCTTTTTGAAGATTGGCCATTCGCTTTCCTCCAATCCCCAGGCACATCTCAGTACATCTTCATCCTGCACATCCTTGCTTCATTTCTTGATGACATCATTAGGAATAGCTGTGAATGACTAGTGGAGATGGTAAGTTTGTTCAGAGTTAATCCAGGCTAGGATATAGTTCTTGAGAACAAACAGCCTCCTTGCTGCTTTGTGTGTCTCAAAGCCTGTACATGCAGACCACAAAATTACTGGTCATGAGAAGTTGGAGGAAAGACTGTTGTTATTTTGCTTAGTTTGATGTGAAGCTGTGTAGAAGTATGCAAATGGAAAATACGCTTGTTTTCCATTAGAAATGAGGATGGATACTGTAACATAACAAAACAGTCACCTTCCCTTCAGCTGTGTATGCATATTTCTTGGGTATGTGTTATCCTCCATAAATTTAGCAATCTGTGGTAATCTATAAAGAATTGCTGTGTTTTCTTTAAGATAATAGAAATTCACCTTCAAAGCAAGATTATGAAACATTTACTTACAGAATTTTTTTTTATCACAATCTCTATTTAAATAGTCATTTTTCTAATCCCCTCTGTCCTTCCCTGTCCTTGTCCTACCCTGTGCATGGGATTTTCTCCTCTGCAGCAATTTTTAACTGTACACAGTTACACTGGGAAGCACTTGTTTCTTAGTTACACACATTGGGGTGTGTCTGCCTCTAAGTGCTTTATAGTTCTTATGTCAGTGGATAAAGGGATACTTATTAATGTTACATTAAAATGGAGATTAGGAGATTGCAGGTGCAATTGGCTCTGAAGTTCCAGATGGTCATGTTGCCAATAATAGTTGTCTAGAGGTGCCCTTATACCTGCTACTCTGAGGTGTGCTCATGAAATATAAATGAACAGTTTTCTCTCCTGTATCTCCAGTCTGTCCCCAATATCTGCTTGATGGAGAACCTGATCCTTGCAATACCTTTTTTTTTTTTTTTTTTTTTTTTTTGAGGGGTGTGGGAAGGAGGGCTACTGATGCAGCTGAGCCATTCATATTTTGTCTCATACTTCAGTGTGTTCTTGGGTTTTTTTTCTGGTTCACAGTAGCTTTCCTATCTTTCCCCATTTGCTTTTTCCCTTGACTTGATACATTAGTGTTGCATCAACATTTTTCAATTTTAAACTTTGAATCTTATTTGATCATATCTTTTTGTCTTTCTGGAAGATGATTTTATACTAAGAAATGTTCTCTGTGACGTGTATGCTTAGGGCTAGAATGACATGAAGAGTGACTCTGAAGATAATTCAGAATATAGTTTGGGCCTTGTCTTGATTGTACATTTTGTGGTATTTTTTCTTTGTCTGCACACCGAGGCATTTTCTGCGTAAAAAACAAGACCTGGAAGGATATAATTATTTTTCCCTATAGTGTCCTTTTTTGCTTTGTCACTTAACCTGCTGAAGAAGAAAGACCTGTCTCCTGTACCCCAGAGGGAACTGGATCCCTTTTAGAAGGGTTAAGTTAGAATAATGACTATTTAGTTCACCCCCCTATTTCTCATCCACTTCTGTGTTTTATGCTGCCTCAGAGACAATGACTTTTATTTTCATGGATATGATAACCTGCAGTTATTCAGCTTAATTTTCTTCTGTATAATTTACCAAACTGGTCTGCTAAAATGCTTCATGCAGAATGTTCAGCTTACAGTATTTGTCATTGGGCTTATGGAGGGGACTTGGATTCTGCTTACAAGAAATGGAGCATAATCTCTGAAATATTCCAAGTAGCAAAGACATTGGGTGCTCTCTGAGGATTTATGTTGTTTGATAGTTGAATATAAGGTACCGTTCCAGTACTGCAGAAGTTTAAGAGCGTCTACTACCATTGATGTTGTTGATCTAAACCTAGGTGTCTGTTTTTAACCTGCAGAGGGGCAAATCTAGGAAGACTGTTTGAAGGCAAACTCTGCTGTTCAAAACAACATGGACAGATAAATAAAACCAGTGGGCATACAATTTTACTGCTTTCTAGGGTTTTTAATAGCATGAAAAATCCAGGGCATCTACAAAACCTAGCATTGTGTATTTAAAAAAACAAAGGTGTTTTTTTATACAGATTAAGATAAACATGTTTGTGTTCTTAAAGTGTAATTTAAATGTTTATGATGTTTTTAATATCTATACTCATTGTCTAAGTAGTTTACATTTAAAATTACATATATATCTTCTGTTTTATTAAGCAAAGTTTAGCTAAAGAAGATAATTTCTCAACTGAAAGAGGGTTTTTCATAGCATCACAGAATGTTAGGGGTTTGGAAGGGACCTCTGGAGATCATCTGGTCTAACCCTTATTGCTAAAGCAGGTTCACCAAGATCAGGTTGCATAGGACCATGTCCAGGTGGGTTTTGAATATCCTCAGGAAAGGTGACTTCACAGCCTCTCTGGGCAGCCTGTTTCAGTGCTGCGTGGAGCTAGAGCCAGTTTTTTTACGGTTAGGGCACAGTCTTATTGGTTTTGTTGGTATTTTCCAGTATCTTGTGTCATCTTCTGTATTCTTCACTGAGAACAGCTTACATATTTTGGCTACATAAACACTACAGTTTCTCTTGGGGAAAGAGGAGGAAGGGGAAGATGTAGATAGATAATTGCTTAGTGCTTCCCTCATTTTGAGAAGCAGCATGAGATTTACTATGGAATTGAGTCTTGCTGCCAAATATGCCTGCTCCCTTTGGTCAGATGATCCCTCCAGGTGAGGAGACTACTGAGTAGTATAAACCCTTTCACTTGATATGGAAAGAAGGGAATCCTAAGCAGAGGTGCTATTCTGCAGAGGTCATATCTAGGCTGAATTTCCTCTAAATGCTTTGTAACTAAAGTATTTCTACAATTGAAGTACACATCTATAATATGTATGTTACTTGTAAAGTGAGTTCTGTTCTCTGTTTTGTTCATCTAAGAGCAGTACTGCTGTTTTCAGCATATGTGGCATAATACTGATAAAACTACTCCATTGCAACATGCAGTTGAGGTTTTTATGAAATGGTTCCAAATTTGTTTCAGGAAAAGAAATACAATCCTAGCACATAAAACTGCCTGGATTAGAACGGTAAAACAGAACTACGAGTTTATGAAGCAGTTGTCTATGCTATGCAGAGTTTTACTGTCGCCGTTCCCAGCATCATCTTTGTGTTCAAATTTAAGAGCTCTAGTAAAAACTGTTTCTTGGTTTCTAGAGCTTTGTGACACTCTTGTTACAATAAATACAATACACAAGTAATAAAATTAATACAATAAATAGTTTAAAAAGCAAACAATATATTTTAAGCTCTTCTTAAGGGTTCCTTTGAAAACCCAGATTTCTCAAAAATAAAACCAGAAGTTACTTGATCTTGCAAACCTTTTTAGGTAGTTAAAATTCTCAAATTGTTTCACAGTAAAGATAACTCATTTTCACTGATGAAAAAAATACTGCAGCAAAAACTTCCCCCCCCTTATATAATATGTGGTTTTCAAAACTGTGGAAAAGCTGATTATTGCAATCAGCTTGGAATTTATCATAAAATTTATTGCTTGGAGTTGAAAAGCCAGCACATACTCTGAGCATTTTTATACTTCAATAACTGCAATTTGTTTGCCTAAGTGCCTAAGACAGGAGATAAACTTGTCTTTTCCGTGACCAAACTGAGTTTTCTTTTTGGTCTAACATGGTAATTTTTATCACTACATTCTTCAAAGAGCTTAAGGATATTAGGTGGCCAAATCTCAGTGGCTGGCAGTCAGACTTTCCTTTGAAGCTCTCATATGCATCTTTCTCATGTATTCCCAGAAAGTGTGCATCTCTGAAATTGTGGGCTTTCATTTTGTTTTGATTTAACATGAGAAATGGGGAGAGTTTAATTTCATTCAGAAATCTCCAAACTTTGAGAGGGTAAGGGACTGATGGGATGTAACACTTGTCTTGAATGACATTAATTCAATCCTCTTCTGTCTCCTCTAATGTGGTTCCTTTTATGCTGGATCTTCTTTAACTCAGTCCTGCACCATTCTTTATTTTAGGATCTCTCTTCTCCCTTCAGGTAATGCCTTTCTATTTTATGTTTATTTCATTGCCAGTTGCACAATTGAGAATAATCCTGGCCCAAAGCTCTCTACAGACACAAGTGAATTCTTTGAAGTAGTTTTTTTCACATCTGGATTGGAAAATTGTGAAAAATATGTGTATGTTGCTGATAGAATTTCACCCTCCTGGAAATGTCTTATTTCAGCTGTAACTTATTATCCAATAGTTGCTGAAACCGAAAATATAATATAATGAAGTCTGGCTGACGCTTTCAGTTTTTCCACATGGTGTACGAGTCTGGAAGTTGTTGTGTTGTCCTAGGGATCTGAATGTAGGAGATAAGAATTAAGAACTGTTAGAGAAGTCTGCCTTAGTTCTGAATTATGCTACTATAGAAAATTTACTAATATTGTAGCTGGTTTTATAATGCATTCAGTTTCTTCTTGGAAGTGACTTTGCTAATTCATTTGGCTTGTTTGTTTTGGTTTTTTTTGTTACTGCTTATGCTTGTTGCAGATGACTAGAAGTACCAAAATGTACTGCTTTACTTAATCCCCCCAGCTTTTTTTTGCATAGTGTCCACTTCTGTGTTGTAATTTTTATTTGTAATCAAAAGAGCACAATTTTTTTAGTTCTTCTGAGGAAATTAACAACTATTCTTTATGCAGGAGGAACCAGACCGTGAGAATTTCCACCCGAAAAGCTCACTCCTTTTTGCTTTGCTATCTCTTTCCTACTTACAGCAATCAAAAATTCTTTCAGTTCTGATTTAGGTTTTTTTCTAGCTTATAGTGAGCACTTGTTTACTTGTTACCACTATATGCATTAAATAATCTCCTTATGTATTTTAATGTAGACTCACTATCTAAAATAGTATGACCCAGTAGGTCAAGGGAATTGGTTATTCCTGTCTGCTCAGTTAATCCAAGATTGTATGTGAAGTACTTTGTCCAGTTATGTCTCCCTCAGTTCAAGAAAGATCTTGACAAGCAGGGGTGACTACAGTGTATGATCACCAGGTTGATTAAGGGCCTGGGGCAGTTGATGTACAAAGAGGAACTGAGAGCAGGATTTGTTCAGCACAGAGGAGATAAGAGGGATCTAACAGAAGTCTTCAGCTACCCTATAGGTGTTTAAAAGATAGACTTGAGTCAGACTCCTGAAAGTGCACACATAACAAAGGCCAAAGTTTAAGCAAAGGAAAAATCAACCCAATTTGAGAAATTAATTTCTTAGTGAAGTTGGCCACATGCTGGAGTAAGCGTGTAGAGTGGATGTGGAATCTTCTTCCTGAGAGGTAATGAGAGCTTGATGGGCAAGGCCCTCAGCAACCTGACTGAATTTTGCACTGGATCCCGCTGTGAGCATGAGGTCAACCATAAATGACTTCCAAAGTTCCCTTTCTTACAAACTTGTTCTGTAATTTTAGGACACTTTAATTGATGTTAGTCAAGCTGAGCAAACTGATCGCTCTTAATCTCTTTTATAATAAGCTAATGAAATTTTCAAAGGAGTGAAGACTATTTTGCTTGTTGCTGTACAAAATCTTGTCCATGTGTGAACAGAACAGGACAATTTTTTCCAGGTGAAAATTCATCAGGACTTTCTATAATCAACATATCTATTAAAAAAAATGCCTTGTCTCATGCAGCCCAGCATATTCAATAAGTAGTATGATATTTAAATCTCATTTCTTCGGGTCCTCATGATGATGAGATAATCTTTTCTTACACATGATGATCAGATACTCTCGTATCTGAAATGTAATGAGAGGTATGATCTTATCATTTTTATATCGAGATCTTATCAATAAGTGAGAAGTTCTTTAGTCTCAAGTAGACATGCACAGAATTTCTAAGAACTGAATTTCAATTCATATATATGAAGTCTTTGGTGTCATTTAGCTCCTTCTCCTGTATTTCTACTGAATATGTTAGTGATGCACTGTAACTCTGTGCCATTATTAAATTTCAGTAGAATGTGTATGGCTAGTGGACTTTATCACTAAAACAAAGCAGCAACAGCACATGAGTCTACATTGAGTCAAATGACTACATGAATTTCAAAGTATAAGTGTGTGCATAGGGCCTTTTCCTGTTGGCTAGTTGGACATTTACAGATAGGTTGCACACTGTGTTGTAATAAATGTGGTCAAATATCTGCTCTGAACTGCTAAACTAAGAAGTAAAATTTTTGACTTCTGGATAGGCTCACAATGAAACATTGCTTTCAGGTAAAGGTGAGGCAAAAAAAAAAAACCCAAAGCAACCCATAACCTGTGAAGGCAAACCAATGTATCTTGATTTATGGAGACTCAAAAGGACTTGATTTAAATTTGATAGGCTTTATTTAGAAGTAATTTTAAGATAACTAAAGAATTTTTTATTGAATTGTAAAGTATTAAAATTCCTTCTGAGATGGACCTAGAGCACACTGTGGCTAGTAGTGAGCATTTGATCTTCACGGAAACAGTTGAGTGTGTTGGGTTGCACTTCAGGTTTCTTTCGAATGATCAGAACTCAGCTCCACCTATCACCAGAGACAGATTCTTCTCAAGAAAATCAGAAATGTAATAATGACTTGTGCTATTTATAAATAACAATAGTGAACTGATTTTAAAATGGTAAACATCATCTTTTCAAAAAATGAACATTTAACTTTATAGGAGAATGGGTAAAAACTTAATTTTTCATAAATGCTTTCTTTTTCACAGATTATGGAAGAAACAAATACACAGATTGCTTGGCCATCAAAGTTGAAGATTGGAGCAAAATCAAAAAAAGGTAATTTGTTCTTCTTATGGGTGTGATTAGTTGTGAGAGCAGTAAAATCACAGAATAAACAATTCTGTCTTTAGAGCCACTTTATCAAAACTGACACCTAAATATTTTCAGTCTACTGTTTTTATAAGAATCTCTTGTTGAGGTTATCTCAGCTCTGTATAGGTACTTGATGTACAAATGCATTTTAAGTAGCTTGCACTTCTGCAAGTGCTGTGTTACCAATACTATTGGACTTGCTGTCTTAGCATTCTGTGTAATTCTGCATCTAACCTGAATGGTTTCTTTATCTTACAGCAACCAAAGTCAGCCTTTCTGGTAAGGTTGTAGATCAGTGAGTGTTCTGTGGGGGTTTTTTGTTTGTTTCTATAGGGTACAAAGATGTGTATTGGTCAAGCCCAACTAGAACAATAGGTACTCATTGTGTCCCTGACAGAGGTCTGCATGCTTTTGTGTGTTTAAGAAACCCAAGTAGAGTTGTCTCTTATGGATGACCAGTATTATGTCTTTTTAAATTACACTTCTTTTGGAAGCACAGCCTATTAATGTGAACCAAGTATAGAGTCTGGAACATCTCTATTTGAAACAAGCCTTCTAGTTCTGTTCTTAAAGAATCATAGCTGTGACTGAATGAAAATAATTCCTCTTCTGAAAGAAAAATGAAATTGAGAGTGATTTTTAACCTTACATGTATTACACATAAATTACATGTATTATTCTTGACATTACATGTTCAGGCTGATACATGTTAAAAATCCAGAAAATGAAGTTCATTAATATCTCTGTATATTTTTAGAATCCATAGGTGGAGATGTGTGTTCCAGGTTCGAGAGGATACTCTGGGCACAAACACACTCAGGGCACGATACTTGGTGAGAAAACAGTGAGATTTATTGTTCAGCGATAGTCGTGTGAAAGCGATAGTTAGTACAGTGTATTTTCCTTCAGGAGAAGTCTGCCCTATGCCCAGAGGCAGAGAGAGTGTATCCCTTTAAGAGCAGCCTGCTCAGTAGCGGGCTGTGCATAAGCGGTGAGCTAGCAAGGTGTGCCGTGCGTTCCTCGTTAANTTTTCTATCCCTAACACAATGTGGGCTAACAACCTTTGTAAATGAAGAAGGTTTCATGGGAAGAAAGATAATATCTTTAGAAAGGTGCAGGATTAATAATATTTTTATGGTGTAAAGTGAGGTTCAGTTTCCAAGGTACTTTCCCACATGGTTTTGAAGTGTGAATGGATTTGATTTTTTTGTTTCCCTTCACTAGTATGGAAAAAATCTTATTTGAGAGGGGAAAAGTGGGGAAGGAAGGAATTCAGGCTGGAAAAAATGCAGGTACCATATATATGTATATATTAATATGTGAAACTAATGTTTATAGAAATGTGGAGAGTGGCAAGGTCACTGTGCAAATCTGTGCTCTGCTTGTGTTCTTCAGTACTTCAGGCAGAAGGTATGCAATGAATTGATACACAGCTAAAGCTCCTCAGGAAACTGAGGCAGAGAGTTTGTTTTGATTTTTAGGGGAGAAAAGAAGAAATAAAGAGTATCTGTACTTGTTTTCTTTCAAATGTACATGAACCTAGTTCTGAAGATGCATGGATGAAAAGCCATCAAAAAAGGGGTTAGAGAGGAAGCTGGTTGGGATTCTGAATTGGTACTTAGGGATGCAGCTTGGTATGTAGATTAATTTAACCTCTTTATTAGTGATGTCAAAGACAAGATAATGTCAGATTTATGGTGAAGCTCTATCGGTATATGGAATCAATTTAAATACTAGGGCACATAAAACAGCTGAAAGCTACAGGCTGATGATAAAACTAAAAATTGAGCAGAGGGAACACATACTGCTGGGCACCTGTAGTATGAATGATTATCCTGGAAACTTTATGCCAAAGGAAACTTCAGGTAGTAATGGTCTGCAAACTGGGCATTTTAGCAATATGATACGCTATTTAGAAGAAGTTTCTAATGCCTGTGGACTGCAGGGTGGCTTTGGAGTTAAGGTTATATTTGGTCTGGGAAGTTGTCTGTATGTATATACCTAAGATAGTAAATGACAATATGTGTACAAAGAACCCTAGAGGTTCCTATTTCTGGTGAAATAGTGTAGTTTATATATTCTATCTACACTTAGTATCAATTGTTTGCAATTCTCTTAAGTTTCCATTTGCAGCTACAGCAGCTGTTTATATAGGGGAAATACTCTAAGTGTTTAACATACTCTAGCTTCACTTAATGATACTTTGTGATTGAGAGGAGAGTCTGTGACAAAGAACTGGCTGGCTCTCCGGGGACTTAAACTCATCCCCTTGGCTAGGAACTGAGTGCCTGGTAAGCAGTCATCTTGTGAGGGAGAAGCAGTTACGGATGGACAGTCTTGTACCCCATCCATGCACTGTACCCATCATGATCAGTTGATACCAGGTTTTCATGTAATTTTCCAGTATAATTTGCCTGCAGTTTCAGTACCTTCATGTTCTGTAGGTGTACATTTTGGCCTTTTGTCGTTCACAGCTTTCCTCCCAGAATATTAGAGGAAAAACAATCATTAGGAAGACATCTCCAGCTGTGCTGTTGTTTACCATGAAATGTTTAGGGCTTAAAAGTAGTGTTCTTCTCACTGTTGTTGTCAGTTTTTAATTTGAGATTATTGATACTAAATCAGTAAGGGCAGAGCACATCTTTTCTTTTCAAATAAAACACATAGGTATTGAAATTTGCAGTCAAGGTGTGTATAATAAGGTTTAGCAGGGATCTGAAGATTTAGTTCTGTACAAGGCCCAGAATCTTTTAATGATTTTGTGGGGAAAAAAATAAGCTTAAGCACTAAGTGTGGATGAACTGCAAGTTGCTAATATTTTTTTTATTTTATTTTATTTTTGGATTACAGCTTTTATATTGATGATTACCAAGTACTACATATTGAGTATCATAACGGTGATTCATTAACTCAAACTTGATAAATATTTTTCTGAAATTTTCCAAGTTGTGAAAGACTGGATTTAACATAGGCAGAATTAAACAATAAATTGGCAATTTTTTCCAATATGAAATAGCTAAAATAGCTCTTTGCAAAGGCTAGAATTAAAAGTAAATCAATTATNTTTCACCACATGTTTGTATGAATCTGTACGCATTAGGAGCAGGTGGATGTTATGTTACTCAGCAGCAGTGGTCGTTGATAGTGATTGAAGGTGCTCTTTAGGAACTTCAGGAAATGGGTGTATGTGAATTTAGATTTCACCCATATTCCTTAGTCTTTTTCTTCCCTTGTTTTAATTCACTCTGTATCTCAATAGCCATAAAGAAGTTATGGGGATATGCAGATGCTCAGATTGCAACACTGAAATGGCATTTGGATGACAACCATTATATAAGTAATTTCAGCTCCTGGGAACTTAGTCGCTCTAGGCAGGAATTCATTCAGAGAGTTGGAGCAGGGGAAATTTTTGGGGGTTAAAATAGGTAGTAAGTGGAAATGCAAGCAAAATTGAGCTTAGAGAACAGCAATAACTCTGGGGTCTCTTTCACCATTTGCTTTAAAAATGGGCTGCTTTTACAGAGCTGCTGTTGCTCTTTTTAATTTTCCCATATTTTTACTCTGCTTCAGTTTTCTTCAGTTTACAATCTTCTGCTCAACTTCATCTGCATCATCTGTTTAAGTTACTCATTTCTTCCTTTCTTGAGCTGCTCCTACTTCATTTCACCTTTTATTTCTTTTGCTGTTTCTGGTTTGGGGGTTTGTTGGGGTTTTGTTTGCTTTTTGTTTGTTTTTCTGGGTTTTTCCTCTTATTACTGATGCATTTTAAGTTGGTTAAGACAAAAAATCCAGTCTGTTCTGCTTGTATATATATATATATTTTTTTTTTTATCCTCCCCTGTTTTTTTTCTTTCATCTTCT
>VYZX01023947.1:0-11557 GCA_013401335.1 Brachypteracias leptosomus | reverse complement strand
TTTTTTTTTTTTTTTTTTTGTAATTTAAAGCATTTTATGGTTAAAACTCTTTAAGAAGCTATTCTTCTTGGATTTTAAACAGTGCAAATCTGTTTTCCTCATGGCTGTGCTTAAGATGTGGATTTCTTATTAAATGAAAACTCCACTACTTATCCCATTGTTCTTAGCTATCTCTTTTAAAACACCATATGCTGGAAGCTAACAAAGGACACAAATAGATGGGAGATTTCATTGGAGGCAAGGGAGTGCTCTGTTTTCAGTGCACAAACAGAAACACTGAGTACTTTGTATAAAACTGCAAGGATGCCATGTCACCAGCATGCTTCTAAGTGGAAAAGATGGAAGAAAAAGTAGAAAGAAAAGCTTTCCCTGGGGTTTGCAATGGTTTAGAAGAAAAATACCTGGTTTATATTATTCTAATGAAGCATTATCTTAAGATGTCTTAAACTATCATTTCTGCAAAATGCAGAACTTAATTCATTATCTTATTCCAATTTTGCATTGATAGAACTTGGTTATAAAGACAAGCTAATATAACATTCACCAGCACTGAAGGAAGACTGGGGAAGACTAAGTTGGACCTGCCTGATGACATAGGAAATCCTATGACATGTTGCAATGGGAAGATGCTTCTATGGGGATGCAGTCATGCTAGCCAAGGCATGTTTTGTACAGTAACTCTCCATAACAGAAGCAACTGTACTGGGATTTGCACAATTTTCCCTATTCAACTGCATCTTGAGTAGAGGCCTCTGTTGGGTCAGCTCTGGAAGTTAGAGAGAACCCTTGAACATACTCTTGACTGATTTCTCCATATAAGCAGAAATATTTGGTAAATCTACAAATCCCCCAGGCTGTTCAGTCAGCTTCAAACAGATCCTGACAAAGCTTCATATACAGGAGGGTCATTCATCATGTGCGGTTTGAAATATGTTTTCTAAATTAATATGAATGGCAGAATCTGCGGCCAGTGGTGCAGCATGCCCCTCATTAGCACAGCATGCCCCTTGTTATCAATAATTGTGGTGACTTTATTGGTTTAGTTGAAATGCAGTTCTGCAGCTTTCCATTTCAACTATTTTTCTTGCTCGCCTTGTTCCCCATGAGCCTCCCTTCTCTTTTTATGTAAGTTTGGAAATCTGGGCTAGTAGCAACCTATCAGTTCTTTTGGGATTCTCTGAAAACATTAAGAGATAGCAAAACCATTATTCTTCTGGACCAAATTAATCTCTCTCTTTCTGTCCAAGTCCATTGCCTCAGTAGAACTATTTGAAAAATAAAGGTACAGCCTAATATGGGTAAAGATGGAAAATATTGATCTTTGTAAAGAATCTGCATCCTTTCTACAGATTTCAGCATTAAGGCCCAGTTTTATCAATATTTTATTAGAAAACAAACAAACAAAACCCCTAAATTTGTTTTGCCAGGTTTTTTAACTTGGGTTTTAGAAATAAGATTTTATATTTCTGCTGTTATTCAAAGAGCTGTTCCCAAGTTCTTTTCTGAGCAAACTTCCTTTGAAAAAGCCCATTCCTCATAAAAAAATAAAATGAATAGGTGAGTCAAAAATAGCAGATATATTTAAGTCCCTGAAAATGCAAACCAGCATTTGATTTAGTGTGGCAAATGCCTGAGTGCAAGGATTTTGGTATCTGTTATTTTTATATTTGGATTTGTAACACATACTTGTTTTAAGCAAAAATAGGAAGCTTTCTCCTTATCTTTGTTCCCTCTGTAGCTTTGTCTACATCATCTTTTCCTACATTTTCAAAATTACATATCTGTTCTAAAGATATTAGGATCAGTGTATGCTTTTGTTCTCCCCTTGCTGTGCATTCTTTATAGTGTGTTTCATTCTGCTTCCTCACTTTTCCTTGATTAAAAGTGAAAAAGCAGCATGCTCAGTACCAGAATAAAGCAACGACAGACAGTGCTGTATAATCAGGGTACTACTGCATGAATAATCCAGCCAGTGTTAAGAAAGAATTTCAAAGACACTATTCTTCCAGTGCACTAGTTTGTGGTGCTCCAAGAAACTGCCACTAACATATATTCTATACCTGATGATATGCAAATATGTTGTTTTCTGATGCATTTCCGCATATCTGAACAAGTGCAATTGGGAACAGCTCTCCCACTTGTCCAGAATGAGATATCATAGAATTGAAGAATGATTTGGGTTGAAAGGGACCTTTAAAGATCATTCAGTTCCAATCCTCCTGCAATGGGCAGGGTCATTTTTCACTAGATTGGGTTGCTCAAAGCCTCATCCAACCTGACCTTGAACCCTTCCAATATAGCTCATGCCACTAAAAAAGCTGGGCCACCATGGTTTATATCAAGTGTGGATGTAAGGTATGTTTAGGAAGTATATTATAGTTTTCTCTGCAACCAGACCTGCGTCTTACTGGCATATATAACATTAATTAGGCTAACAATTAATAACTGTCTTAAACTCATCTGCTGTGATCTGTATGAATGGAACACATAGCACTTCCAAACTGCTGGTTTGCATCAGAGTTAATCTCTTATTTAAATAAATCCATATTTAAATAAAATGAGCTCAGTTTCTTTTACTGCTTTCCATCTTGTAACTGAGATGACATTTAACTTTGTTCATATGAAGCGGGAGAGTCTTGATCTGTACTAATGCCATGAAATGAAGGGACACAAGTGTTTTCAATCACAAAATGACAGAAGCTGAGAAAAGTGGCAGTCTGTGTTTTCCCACACAAATCCAACACAGTCCATGGAGAATAATAGATGGCCTGTCTTAAGACTGTCATTCCTGGTGCTGAAAAATGTTATCTTATGTATGGGCTAAATAAAGCAGTTTAGAGAAATAATCTGTTTGAAGTCCAGAATTTTAATATTTTATTATTTTATCCTTTTTTACAAGAGACAAAGCAACATGTCCCCGGTGCTTCTAGGCATCCAAAGAAGCTTCCTCTAAAACCGTGTAGGTGGCCTAATCTATTTCCAGTTTGTAAAATATTTTACCTTTAGGAAAAAAAAAAAAAAGCAGTTTGCAATGGCCTTAGAATAAGAGTAGGATTTCTCTTAGAAATCTGTAATTTTGATATGCAGGATGTTTGTGTATTATGTTCTTCTATACATTTCTGCTTGTGTTTTTATAAAATTTCTCTGTTCTTGTACATGCAGGGCACTGATTTTATTCCTAGAGTGACCTCTTGTGGTATCAAGGCCACTCTTTTTAGTGATGGGTTTCATTTATTTGGTCCTTCTATTTCAAAGGAAAAAAGGTAGAAATGCTTTGCATTAAGGTTTATTTTAGAAATTCTGAGACAGACAGAAAGCTGGTAAGATTATGCTTGTTAAAAAGGCTGACAATTTTTCACTACTGTAAAGAAAAAAATATCAAGAGCAAAACTGGATAGAAATTCATAAACCAGTGCCTCTGTGCCTTTTTTTACAATAAGAGTTTTAGTCTGACAAAAATAAATATATTTTTGAATTTCCTTTGTGCTATTATTGCAAGATGTGAAGTGCTTTTAGAAATATTTACCATATCAGTTTTGAAGCAAATGATTAAAATACTAATGGACAATTAATTTTGAAAACATGTGTAAGTAGTTACATAGGATATTGTAAGTAGATTAGAGGATTTTTATAGCTTCTTGCTACTGCAGTCTATTTAAGTCATCATAGTTATTCCAGATTTGTCTTGAAGGAAAAAAACATAGAGTTTAGTGTGTGATAATTGTGAAGTTATACACCATAACAAACTGACTCTCTTGGCTTTATATGCTGTTTTGTGCTTCTTCAAGTCAGTAAAGTTTATGGCTAAAACTCTGAGCACTTGAAGAGCTTTTGTATTTTTTGTATGTATCAAGTTCTTATGTAATCAGGAAGAAGAATCATGGATTCGAGGCAGCAGCTAGACAAGCAGCAATGATTCCCTTGCAGCAGTACTTAGGTGTCTTCTTAAGTAATATGTATTGGGTTTTTCCCAGTATTATGTAGGAATTAAGTTTAAAACCGTAGTAGTATGTTCTAATGAGAAGACACTTCTTACACCTGTCCCTTCAGGTCTCACACTCACACAGACCTTTCTTTCCCTAAGTCCTTCTTCAGTCTTTCTAGGGTGTTTTGTAGTATTATTTGGTGGTGTGTTTTTTCCATTACTCTTTTTAGCAGGTTTTACAAGGTGTAATGCTAAATTCTAGAGGCAGCCATGAATCTTCCCTCTCATTGTGTCTTCAAGAAAGAGAATACTGTGTCTTTATTGGAAATCTTTGCAAATATGTTCTCCTGAACTGTCTGAGAAAATTCTGAGTTTACTCATGTGTTCCTATTAAGCTTCCCATATGACCCACTCAACTTCAGCTTATCGGATCGCAAAAAAGAGTAAAGACCTCTTTGGATCAAGTGGTATTTTTATTCGGAGTCATGAACTTGTTGCACAGTTATCCCATTCTCAGTTTTATTGACATTGACTTCAGCATTTTACTGTTGTTGGAACAGCTTGCAATCTCTGTAAGCTTTCTTGCAGTGTTTCTTTTGAAATACTGAGGACTTCTGTGTGAATTGCATTCACTCTTTCAGGTGGCTAGCAAGTAAGCAAAACAGAATCTAGAGATGAAGTTCTTAATTCCCTAATTTGACCTACTAAATTTATTAGGAAAAAGATACTATGAGGATAGTTACATATTGAAAGAGGTCATCAGAGAAGTTTGCAGAATCTCTATCCTTGGAGTTTTACACAACATGTCTGGAGAACCTTGTCTGGTCCAGTTTTCACCCAGCTTTGAGCAGTAGGTTGGACCATACAGCATTCCAAGGTTACTTCCAATCAGAATGATTATGTAATTCTGAGACAAGACTTGAGATGGAGTGAGCAAAAACTAAATTTGGGGTTATGCACACAGTCTACTGATTCTAGGCCCAAGCTTGTTTGCTTTAGCTTCAATATACCTCAGAGTAGCCTCTCTCTGTTGGCTCTAAAAAGCTGGTAGAATAACTGAGACTGATATGCAGTTCAAGGTGCTGCAAACTTCCTTCTTCTGGCCATGTCTAGTAGGTTTGTTGAGCAGCTTGGCTAGTTCTGAATCAGTCAAAGTTTCCTCCATGAGAGTTCTTTGTAATAAACAAAAGTTCTGTAATCTAATGAACTGTAAACAACAAATGGAGCTCTTTCACATCTGTATTTGCTTTGATTTTTTCAAGGTAAAAGTCAGACCTAGACAAGCAATTTCCATCTGATCATGTAAAGCACAGGACAGGGAGTGAATGAAAAATAGCATGGCTAATATGTGTGTGTTTCAGAGCAAGCTGCAAATTTGATGGAAAAACTTACTGCATTTTACATTTTGCTGAAATGGCTAAAAGAAATTCATTCACTACTTCTTTGCTCAAAAAATTTTGGATGGTTAAGATCAAAGAAATAATATATCACAAATGTGAAGAGGTTGGATATACTTATCCAGATAAGAATCTTGTGGATAAGTGGTAATTGCTGCTGGATATGTCAGGATAGTCTCTTCTCAGAATACAGTACAGCATAATTCATCCATCAGCTACCAGAATATAGAGCTTAGTGTCCTTTCCTTCATCGATCATAGAAAAGAGCAGTATGAGTTATGAGAAATGCCTAAATACATGTATACTTCTTGCACCTTGAGCTGTAGCCCAGCACAGACAGCCTAGCTATTCTGCAGCTGCAGCTGATGGGTATGGCAGGACAGCAAGTGTGGCACTCAATGTGGGATATGAGTGTGGCTGGAAGGGACACAGGGTTCCAAGAACATAATCTGATCTCCACAGATGCCCATGTTGTATATGGCCCTGATCTAGTACATGTGCCAAAACACTGAACAGATAAAAATTAATCTTGAAGAATAACATTCCAGCTGATGTGAAATCTTATGGTTGTGGCTTCAGAAATTTTCTGGAAAACCCGTGCATCCTACCAACATGTAGAAAAGCATTCAGGAAACTCTTTTAGGGGGCTAATGGAGTAGCCATCTGGGAGAGTGGAAACAAAACTTCTGTAGTACTTTGGTCTTTATTGTACTCTTAACCAAGGTGGTGTCTTAGTACATATCTCTGCTATATGCACATAAAAAATACTAGGTCCATGTTAGAGGTGCTTCAGACCCAACACCTTTTGTCTTATTTGGGGCAAGGGTTAAACTAAATATAGTGCAACCCCGTGCTCATAATGTATTGATTTCACCAACAAGGTGCATTCTTTCCTTTCTGTTTTCCATCTCTTCAACTTCTCTCTTGCAGATAAAAGGTCTTCTGCCTTGTAGCAGAAAGATCAAAATTGTTCAGGCTGATACTACCACATACACTTGTTTGGTTAGTATTCACCTCCTGAATCAAGGTCAAAATCCTTTTTATTTTCTAACTTGAAGTGGCACATCATTTGCATGACCTGTCTATACCTATAAATAGCTAAAACAACCAGTTAAGTATAAAGCATGTGTGCTTATTTTTCCTTAATATTCTTTTAAATGACATCCTATAAATCCAGGGTACAGTTCAAAATAAATGCTTTTGTGCATTTTTATGAATGTTTGTACTGACAACCACAGCCAGAGTTCCACACAGAGTGCAGGTATAACAGTCTTTATTTTTAGAAAATATTAGACCTATTGAATTGATCCCACAGTTGCTGTGCTCTGCATTCCTAAATATGACCTGCAAATACAGGATTTGCTGTGCATGCCTATGTATATTGCTCATGCACAGTAAGGCTGGCACTTCTCATAACCGAGAACAGTGCATCTGCTTATCTGAAAATCCCCAGCAAGAAATATGGATGCACTAAGCTTCAGGATCTATTCTGTGCTCTGTGACACTAGATGTGACTGCACCTTTAGCACCCTTAGATATTCTCAGTAGATTTGTGCTAGATTTCTTGACCAGGCATTGCTTTGCAAAAGTTATGATGCTGTCTTATTGCAACAGTAGTCTTCACATTGGTGGCAGTACATTCCTAATGTCTCAGCTTTGTGATAAGCAACCAACTTCAGAAGTATTTTCCATCCTTTTCCCAAGAAGAGGATGGCAAAACTTAGGAAAGAGACTTTTTTTCCATGAAAGCTCTTGGATGTTGTAGAAATGAACGCTAATGAAGTCTCAAAACTTATGGATGAAAACCACACTCCTTCTTGGGAGGAAGAGAAAGATCATTCAGATATGATACAGTTTTATCTGATGTTATGAAGAAGATAAATAATGCAATAATAATCTTATACAATCAAATGGTAAAATGTATTTATTAAGTGTAGGCAAGAATCTGAGTTAGCAGGAGTTTCCTAAGGCCCAGCTATGTTACTGTTCCACTAGATCAACTGGTGTGTATGGAACATATTAAACTTGAAGTTGCCTTTTCTTTTTTTTTTTTGTACTTACATATTTGGAAACCAACAGAGAACTTTTAGCCACAAGGGTTTCAGAAACTTTCATGCCTTGAATGCAGCTGACGTGAAGGCAACGCCTTCTGTTTCATATGCCATGTATTTTCAGGAGCAAATACATAGATGACTAGTTTCAAAGAAGAAACTTGAAGGAATTGAAATGAAAGTCTGTATTTAGCTAAAACAGCTCACAGAGACTGGAAAAAATAGCTCCACTTTCCAGGTGTGCATTGAAGTCCATTAGTTTGAGCCAGTACGAAGCCAGTAAAACAGTAAACAATACAATGATACAAAGAAAAGCACCATATTGATGGACCCTTTTACTAAATTCAGTGATTAAAATAAAAATCAAAATCAACAAAATGCACATGCCCTTAATTGCCCACACATGCACTAACTTGTAAAGTGCTGAAAATAGGACAGTTTGTTTCAATGTATGCTCATGACCAACTGGCTAAAATTTTAAAAGATCTATTACATTAGGATGAGTGGTAAATTGGTCTAAAACACACAATATAAACTCTTCTTTATGTTACAGTATTTTACATCTTTCCCAAGTTTCATTGTTCATACCCATCTTTGCTTTTATATAAACTACGCACGTGGTGCCTAGTGACAAACATAGGCTGACATGGCCCAGGGAAGGGATAAGAAAGAAGGGGAGAATTACTTGCAAGCTGATCCAGAATAACAGTGGACAAGTGGTTATTTTTAAAAAACCCAAATGACAGCATATGTTCCAGTTTGAAAGCACTAAAGCCCAAGTTTGTCAAAAGCTGCAAAGCTGATAAAAAAAAAAAGCAATAAAAATATTAACTGGATACTGAATTCAATTTAAAATTTGGTTACTTCAAATGACTATAAGTTTAAGCAGATAAACAAAAGATTATCCAGTGAAAAAAATTAAAATCTCTGACTGCAAAAGTACAGCTGGAGTGCAGGGCACAATGTTACTTGAGGCACAAGACAATAAATCCCTAGGAGTTTGACTTCTAGGATACACTCAGGTTGAGAAATATATGAGCACCCCAGAGAGTATAAAGTTCAGGGTCACAGAGAGTTTCTTGCAAATTTTTCTGACTGTAGACAAGAATCTGTCAGAGTATTTCAAGTTATTGCCAGCTTGCAGTAAACTATGGTGATAACACTTGGTATCTTATGCTAGAAATAGTGCGTTTCATCCATGCTTGCTATATCACTTTGAAATAGTGACCCGGTTAGCAGGTGCTATCGTTTCATTCTGGTACTGTGTGATTTGGTGATGTGGAATGTGTTATAAAATTTACTACTTCATATGTTCCAAAATTGGCCCTTTCATTAGAATAATATCATTATATCTTAAAATACCTCTTACAATTCTCTTTATGGAAAAAGAAACCAAACAACCAGCAAAAACACCCCACAAACCTTTATGATATGAACCAAATATCAACTTACACAGAGCTCACCTTCCTGTTTAAGCAGGCAGCTGGTATCAATTGTATCCTGTGCCTCACTTCACCAAAGGGATTGGATCTGAAGATGGAATAAAAACAGTTAGCCTGAAGATAAATATAAAAGTTGCTAGCTATTTCACTACCCAATGTAGCACTATCAGAATCTCTACATACTGTGACTCAGTAGGCTTAACAAAAGACTTCACAACGTAGGATTTGTATGTTTTGCCACTCAGCTCTATATTCAGTTACACTAACGTAATACTCCTTATTGCTGATTTCTGCTAAAATAACTCTGTGGTATAGAATTGGATGGAGGTATGCCAGCAGAAACCCCTAATATACACAGAGGCAATGTTTTCCTAAATATGCATGTCATACCTCCCCTCCACCCCTGAAACCTGGGTTTGCATTATCCAGGATCAAATTGCACCAACTGCATTTGTTTCCCAGGAGAATTCACTGGGGCACTAACAGTACATGTGATATTACACGTCAGCTGAATGGCTCATCTTAGTTGGTGCACTAAAAGCATAGAGCTAGGTTGTACAATCAAGTTTCATATGGCAACCTCAATCAATGAATTAAAAGTCAACTCTGAGTGAACAAAGCAGATACCACTTTGTGTTCTTCTGTGTAGTTGCAGAAATTATATCTTATAGTTAATACTTCGGCAGTAGCACCTCTGCGCTTTTTATTGTATTGCAAATTTTTTAATGGATATGGGCAAAAGTTGATCTTGTGAATTTTCAGTTTTTCTTAATTTTGACGTACTTTGTATATATGTGGTTAGTACATAGATAAAATTATTTTATTTTTTAATAAACATTTTCTGTTTCTACATGATCAGGCATATATATACAATAAAAGGAAATCCTTTAGAGTAATAAAAACCTGTAGCAAAAAGAAAGTATTTCTCCTTAGGTATCTATCTTAAACTCATGAGTCAATATTATGCTTTCTGTGTTTTACTGTCTATTGACTCAGTTGACCCTCTCATGTTATTTTAAAATAACAGAGCCTGCCTATTGAAGAATGCTAACATTAGACATGAGATACAGTGAGCCAGTAACCTCTGCCTTAGCTTCCTAGCTTCAGCTGTAGCTGAAATTGCCTGGGTTGGTGGAAGGAGGGTGGTGTGAGGCAGCAGCAGCAGGAGTCCTGGGGCAGAAAGAGAGCACTACAAGCCTTCAGGAAAGGTAAAAGGGAGAAGAGAAGTAGCAGGGAATGAGGAGAAGACAGAAGCAGCAGCAAACAAAATGTTTGAAATACAGTCCACGAGACTATAGATCTCTTTTACCTGGAACATCAGGAAAGAGCTGTGTGTTCATCTGTCTATATTACAGTAGACATATTCAAAAAGGCCTAGTCTTTAGAGTAGAAAGCTATTCAGTTCACAAGCATGTTGTTGCAATGAGCAGGCATGACAAAAAGAACAGAAATGGAGACTGCAAGAGCATAGGAAAAGACACCAGTGAACTTACAAATCAGTGTCCAAGCAGGCATGTCCTGGACTTCACTGAACTTCACCTGACACTGTGATCAGGTCTCTTCTGCTTTTGTGACTGGAACACAGTGACAGATGTCTAAGTTTTAGCCATTTATTTGAGGAAATATCCAATGCTGGTTTTGCTGCTGGGGCCCCATCAGCTTCCAGAGTACTCATCTCTTTCCATTCTGTGTACATACAAAACTTTGTGCTGCTCACCTTGCCCATCAATGTGTTTCTTGCTTTCATCACCAGCATTTTGGTAACATCACTAGCATATTGCTGGAAATAATGCTGGGGCCTTTGTATGATAGAGGTACTCATCTGGTATAAAAGGCTTTACTATTATTTCTGAAACTAACTTGCAAGTAAATAATCCTTCTACAGCATGTAATCAGCAGCAGAAAAACAGTTTTCTTGGTGTTTTAATACATAAGTGATAAAATTCTGCTTAAGTTTGGCCCCCCTTTCAGAGCCAGTGCAAAAATATTTTTCCAAGTACTAAATGTTCAAATAAATCATGGAAGGAAAGCTGCAATATTATGGCCTTGCATCACTTTGTAATGACTAGCAGAATTTGGTGATGTTTCCATGTAGGGAAGTCCTCACTTCAGAAACAGCATTAACATTTTAAGATGTTACTGTCTTCCAGTTAGTTTGCCTTCATTATAAATGGCTAGGGCTGATACTTCCTGAACTCAGACACTGTAGCAGATTGTGCAGATAGGTCAAATGCACTTCAGCATGCTCAGGAGAGTCCCCTTTAACTACTGCTGAAGACAGCTCAAGCCAAGTCTGGCTGGTTTTGCATGGAAACATTTTAAGGCTGCCCAAATGGTCTGGGAGCATGGCTCACTTGGGAAGCAGTAACTCCCTAAATCATTTCAGTTTGTTCCACAAGAGCACATTTATCTCAAGCCTGAATGCTGTGTATTCATGAAGGTCAGAACAAGTGTGAAGCCTCAGGAGCGCTACAGTGAGACACAAGTTCTCTGTGTAGCTCTGCGCTTTCCCACATTATGGCTCCTCCAGAGGATGAAATCTGACAAATCAGAAAATCCTGATCCTCTGTAATCATTGAAAGGTGTACTGCTTTTCTTAAAGGTTATGGAATGAGTATAATGGCCTTCTTATTATCTTTTGTGTTCTGGTGTAACTTGTTATTTAATGCCATTGTTATAGCATCTCCTCTGCCATAATGTTTGCACCTCCTGACTTGTGCATTGTCTCCATTTAAGGCTCAG
>VYZX01023944.1:8881-20482 GCA_013401335.1 Brachypteracias leptosomus | reverse complement strand
GATTCACTGATCCTTTTCAGTCCTTGCCTCTACCCCTCACTAACACAAAGATCTTTTGCGCTTTGACACCCCTTTTGTCTTTATTTTAGAAAAAAATAAAATGCAGAAAAAAAAGAGAATAAGCATCTTTGAGAATGGGAAGTACTTATATTTCAACAACTGCTTTTGTTTAAAAACACAAAAAGGTTTCTTTCCCTTTTCCACTACTCTGCATTGTTTAAGGCAGTTTCACTACAGATGAGGTTATAGGCCCCTGCAGCGTTCTGTGCCAGCTTTTTTTTCTAAATTACGCTAGCTGAAAGAAAACTCAGTAATAAATGTCATTTCTGTACTCTGGAGTATGCAATGCACCTTTAATACTTTCCCAAGTATACCAATCTACACAGTAATAAAAAGAAGGATTAAACACTAATCTCTTATACCCATAATGCATCAACTGACTACACCTGCTAAAATCCAATTTGGTAATTAAAAAAAATGTATCTACTGAAGAGTCAAACCAGGAGACTAAAGGGAAAGTACCGTCTCTGCAGATAGCTGGCAGAATGCAGTTTCAAAATTCAGGCACTTAGCACAAGCCTATTTTTACCTCTATTCATTTTTATGTGACCTTAAGCAGTGTAAGAAACAAATACCTACAATTATGGTGCAGCAATTAAAGGGCAGTTTTATTGCTACGGTAATGACTTAAATACATAGTAAAAACTAGATAAGCAGCTTTGCCTTTTAGTCTATCTTTAGAAAATGCAAAAAAAAAGATGGCATATTCTTTTTTTCTTTTCTTTATTTTCTTCCCCTTGTTAGCAATAAAGGGAGTGAGAACAGAATAGATGCTTTTATATGTTCTCTCTACTAGTTGTTCCTGGCCCAAAGTCCTTCTAGACTTCAGGTTTTATGCTTTTTCTAGCTCTTCTTTCTTTCTTCATTATTCCTCCACCTCCTCCCCTCTCTCTGTGTTCCGTTTTCTAGATTTTTACTTTATTCCCTAATGCTCCCATTTTTCCTGTCCCTTCCTTCAACTGTGCTCCTGACAGAGGTGCAGAGGAACCGAAGCATTACTAATTTCAAGCTGACAACCCAGGCTACACATCTATGTAGGAAGAGCCTGTCACTGGAGGGCTGTCTTTTTTAAAAAATAAACTAATTAACTAACTAAATAAAAATGCAGCCTCTTGGAGTTTCTGTAAAGAGCCAAGACTTGCTGAAATATCAAATGGGCACGTACTTTCAAATGAGCTGATGATCTGTTTCACCAATTCAACCAGTCAGCATTTTTCCACAGTGGTTTAAGTCCCCACACTAAGAGGGTTTTAGGAACAACAGAACATAGGGGAGAAGCATGCATATATTACATTTAGGCTGTATGTCACTTCTTACCATGAAAAGAAATACAATAAAATAAAATAAAACTAGGGATTTTTCTCATCAAATTATAGTCCTGTTCAGGCAGAAGAGACTGTTGTATTTGCATTGCAACAAAAAATTCCTAGGTCCAACCAGTGATCCTGCCAACACTCCTGCTTCCCATTTTAAAAAAAAGCATGTGGAAACAGATGTGGGACCATTTAATAGTTTGTATTCTGCTGCATACCCTAGGATACCACCTGTTGCTTGGAAGTGCATTTTGCAGTCCCTCCCATGTGGCTATGGATGCAGCAAGGGGAAAGGGGATAATTTTCCCTAAAATAGCCGTCCAAATTCACAAATCTGTGCAGCTTTGAGTGTGAAGATCCTCCATAAACACCAATGCTGCTTCTCTCCTTCCTTCCTCTGTCTGATCTGTCCAGCACTGGTGGATTTTGTCACTCCTCCATAGGTCATTCCTCTGAGCACACTACAGTCTGATTTTTCAAAGCTGCACTTATTTTTAATGATTTTTGAAAGGTCCTCAGTCATCCTCAATTTACCGCAGCAGCTCTGTATATCACTTCCTTCCCGGAAGATGAATTCTGCTATCTCTGCAGGGAACCTGGAGAACCTCCCAGCCAGCAGAGCTAGCCATGGACACATGGATGTAACTGCACCACTGTCCTCACAGCAAACAGCCGATGGCAAAGAAGAACCACCCTATTATACATGGGTCCTCATTAGCTTTGCAAATGGACAATGGTGAAAAAAACATCCTATTTGCTTGAATATGCTGCTTCTGTATCAAAAAAGGGCAAGAACCCTCCCTACCAGCTGCTGAATGGGGTGGAAGAAGCGCAGAGGTAGCCTAGCAGTATTTACGCTGGTGTGTTAGAAAGTAATAAAAATCATAAATCCCAGGGATTACACTATCACTGGATCATGTCCAGTAGGCCTCAGGCAGAAAACCAGTTGCCATGGCAGCTTAATGTTATCTAGTCACACTTCGGGTTTTTTATTATTATTATTTAACACAGATATCTGACCTCAAAAATCCAAACAGTGCCTGGTGACTGGTGCAGACTAGTACAGTGTATTCCACAGGCAGGCCTCAGTAGGACTTCCCATAACAAAGGACTCAAAAAGCCAGGGTGATGGGTCTGTCTTACTATAAGGGAGTACTTGTGGGTGAAAGTAAATGGGTATTCTCCTCCTCTATTTATAGCTTTCATCAGTTTAAATGGCAAAGGTAACATGCTAATTAATCATTACTTAATTAATCACTAAAGAGAACTGGCAGGAAAATGCCTGATTTCAACTACTTAAAGATACCTCTATCATCTGTTTTTCTTCATTCGGTAGCTTGTTAAAGTATCTGTCTGAACACACCTTAAATTCACCTTATATACAATAAATGCATGTAGATAACTTAAAAATAAATAAAGGAGCACTAGTATTAGCCATCTTATTTCAGTGAGTTAGAAAGATATAGGGACTCACTTGACACTGCCAACCATGGAAGTTCACCTAAAACTTTGCAGCACCACAGTAGAACCTTGAAGTCCAACACACAGCAGCAAAGAGTAATTAGCACATATTTTACATGTTTCCCCTCTTGAGCTAAAATAAGTAAAATGATCAGAGATAAAAAAACCCAACCAGTGCTTGAATACTCTTTAGTGACTGGCACTTACTGAATGCTTCAGATGATTATTAATTACTTTTATCACTTTAGTTGACTACCTAAATAAACTATATTCTCAATGAGCTGAAAACCATCCATCTTTGCTATGTTACCAAATCTCAACACAAAAGGAAAAATGAAAGAGGAAGAGAAATCTTGCTTCATTGGGCCTGATACAGCCCCCATACCTCCAACTTGAGTCTTTTCAAATTACTATTTCATTTAATGTTAAGACCCACCTAGCTTCAGATAAACACGAGGTGCAAGAAGAATTCATGTCTGATTGCACTATATACTGCAAACTCTTTAAAACGACCAACATGAGGTCACTTGTGTACAGCTGACACATTTAAGTCAAAATTCAAGTGATGCTACTTTCCTTCAAGAACATTTACCATTCTTTGAAGGTCTTGTATAGGGATTACAAAATTATAAGATTCAAATAATCCACTTAAATTCAAATTGACAGTAATAAAAAAGGTGTTATGCTAGGAAAAAACACTGATAAAAACTGGGTTTTTTGCAAAATGCAGAGAAGTGTGACACCAGCACAACATGGTACCTGGCTTAATACAAGAAGGAAAAAAAAAAATCCCCAGATACAATATGCAGGCAAATGAGAGGGATATTGACAGACTTCATTCAAGAGCAGCTTTCAACACAGCCACTGCAAAATTAAGACATGCTTTAGGATCCTATGCCAAGACAATGCTGTGCAAATTTATGCAATTTATTCCAGGTGGGAACAGAGACAGACCTGGTTCAACAGACTCTCATTGTGATTCAGCCCAGTCACAGAAGAACAGAAAAGAAAAAGAACAGATCTTCTGATATATTTAAAGATATGCTTCCTATAATAAATGCAGCTTTTTTTTTTGTGCGCAACTAGACTTTCCTATGGGCCTTGTGAGTGCAAAACACAAGATGCTTGACATTCAAATTGTATTAGATTGAAATAATGTCTGAAAATGGCAGGGGCTTGACTGAACTGAAAATTCTTCTTTTAGCAAAGCTTAAGGATGGAAGCAGGATATTACCTTTCTGAACCCTTTTGCTGGGCTGAACAGTTACATGAGCTTAGAGACCAAAGATTATAGTTATAAATATTGCAGTGAAAACCCCACATGTGATAATCACTCCTGAAGAGAATCATTAGGATTCATTTCTGGATGTGGCAATTAACCTATTACTGTCTAAGTCAAGATTATTTTACTAGGAAGCAGTGAGGTATTGTACTCTATGCAGTCTTGATTATTCAATTATTACTCATGATATCATAAGTTTCTTAGTAAAGATTATGCAGCATCACCCTCTAAACATCCAGTCTGCAAAGTGTCTGCTCATTATCCCTACATCAATCAGTATAATGGGACTGATCCTTGACAGAGTCCTAGGTACTATATGAAAATAGTAGTAACTGCTAACATTTACATGAATCAAACATGGTCCAAGCACCTGCATCATGGAAACATTCAGTGGTAACTTGCAGATTCAATGCATCACAAAAATGAAACTAAATTTGCCTTTAGAAACCCAAGTAGTGTTTTATTCCAATAGGAATGCATGCATTCCTCACGTTGCTTACCAGAATACTAAATATCTGTTTCCAAAAGGAATCTAAGTGGAAAAGCCTCATTGTAATAAACATCTTAACATTTCAACGGCTATTTCAACTGCCATCTGTATTGCTCTCAATTTTCCTCAAATGTTTGAATTCCCTGAAAAGACACCTGTGGCATTCACTTATGAGAACAAACATCTCTTTTCACTTCCTCTCCACCAGAACAATATCAGTTTGCAAAGGGAATAAAGAAAGCCACACTACACTTGCTTGTACTTCAGAAAATAGTACCCTGTGTGTCCTACAGTAATGACCACCGATGCAGAGATATTTTTCCTTAGGATAAGTATTACCATTAACATCTTGTACAAAGACCACCAAAATATTGTACTTTGATAGCTAATATAAACAGATTCATGATCTATCTAAACAATTGTGAATGTTACTCATGGCAAAATTCTTTCCTTTCCTGGTACACGATGTGTGGTTCCTCTCCAGTAAATCTCAGACACTTACTATAACCAAGACATGTCTTTGTATGCATATAAAAATTCTTTCGGTCCATAAATGCAATAGTTTCACCTATCAAGACAAGACAGAGTCATTCAGCGAGACAACATACTGAATTTCTGTTGAAACAAAACTGTAGAGTGTGAAATAGCAACCTGTTATCTGATGTTGGGAGTGTAGTGTTCATCAGCAGTAGCTAAAACCACTCCTCCCACCTATATCTGAGGGAATTGATAGCCATCTGCATGCAGGTCTGGCCAGACTACATCCTGCAGGCAAGGACTGGAGTGGAGCTCTGCAACACTGAGTTGGGTGAGGAAGGGTGAGGAAGTTGAGGACTTCAGTTGCCCTCAGGAGGAGGCTCCCAACGAATACAGCATGAGAGCCTGGGAACACAGGCTCAGTAGTTGTCCGAAAGGCACTATATAGAACATGAAGAATCACCTTCAGCTTTGCTTGGACAGGCTGCTCACGGGACAGTACCGCAGACCTTCCTGCCAGTGGCAAGAGTCCAATGGGTGGTGTGTTAACATGTTAATGAGGCAATCAGACAGGTTAGCAAGCAATATAATCAATTTGAGCAGCCATCTCAGCTGACCACTTTGAGTTCGGAATAATTTTTATTAAGCTGGGCAATGCCCACAGTAAACAAGTGATGCATTATTTTAATTTGCCTCTCAAGGCTTAGATTGTGGTATCTAAAGCTCACCTTCCCATGAGGGGGGGATTTCTGCAACCTAAAAGCAGCCTCCCCAGCAGCAGAAAGAAGCAGCCAGTGAAATGGAACAGATCTGACCTTACACTAAACATCTGAACTACATTTTAAAATACTGGCACCAAGACATTATTACTTTACTTTGATATGCTGCCAAGAGAAAGCAAAGAGACACTGAAAACTGAACTCTATTTAGAAGTCACATTCATTTTTCAATAATCTACATATTACTGTGTATATAACTTAAGGATGTTACAAAAGACAACAGACTATGATGTCATAAAATAATAATATTCATGTGAATATCTTAATAGGTATTCATGCTTAGTAGTGTCATAAATCAGAAAAATTACCAAGGAACATATAAACAATACCACAAATTAATTACATACAGTAACTTGGGCACAGAGAAAGGCATTTGGGTAAAATTAAGACTTTTGGCTCACTAGTCCACAACGTGGCTGCTGTTCTTTATTAGAAGTTGACATTTTAATAAAGTTCACTACAGTGGTTTTTTTTTTAAATGCAGAGATGTCACTTTCAATGTGAAATTGTTGACATTTTGCCCATTATAGACATAACTTAACAATTTCTAAAAAACTAGTATCAGCAACCTACATGCTTTTTCCTTAACTCCTTTGTTGCTGGATGTCTTCAATACCAGAACTCAACTTTTTCTTTGAGGACCAAGGAAACAATAACTTGAGACATCTGATATTTTACTCATGCATCTGTGATTTATCTGTGGTACTCAAAAAGCCCTCAGGATAAAAACCAGTAACTGCATTCAATCTATTTACAAGTCACATTCAGCTGCCTCACGTACAGCTGTATAGCTTTGTTTTTACCACAGCTTACCTTCAGATCTGATAGATTTCTGCTCTTTTGCCAAGTACTGCAATATTAACTTGTTTTAGTATTAAACTCCCTTTCCTTAATACACCTTGTATCTACCATGTCTTCTACATATGACACAACTCAATTCTTTAGCTGGTGTTTGCCATAAAACATATCTGTGTGGTTCAGGGCAATACTATTGTTACGTAGGTCCTGGTCTCTTAGGTGCCAGTGAGATCTCTTCTATTGTTATCCCAAATGAAGAGATGGGGGAATAAAAAAGTCTTAGCTTCAAAGGTAGCAGACACAATGATCTTCCCAAAATCTTCATGCAGGGTGGCAGAACCAAGATAAACAGTAATGCCTTAGGAAACAGATCTCTCTCACCTGGGACAGCTTACCGCACGGTATTTTAAGAGATAACAACAAGGGACATATAATTTCTTTCTGCTATTCCATCAAACGCATTCTCCCCATCACATCTAGAGATGCTTTTATCTAATGATGGATGAAGAGCAAATGCAACCCATGCTATCTTTACAAAAGACTCAGAAACAATTCTTAAAGCCATTCCAGCAAACAGAAAAGACCTTCATGGAAATCTTCTGAATTTAGAAATCAGAAATCAGCACAGAAGTCTGTAAAGAAAAATTGGAAAGTAATACTGAGTAATTAAAAAAAATGCATGAGGAAAAACCAACCACCACTCTCAAAACACTGTCCTGAAAACCTGTCACTTAAACTATGTATAGAAATCTTTGTCTTCTTACTTAAAAAGTATGATTCATGTAATGTTTCCTCTCTTGTCAAACAGGACCATTCTCTCTTTGTAGCCTCATCAGGTCAAAAGGATAATCGAGGCCATGGTGCTCACTGACCCGAAGGGAAAACTGAATGTTTAAGAACAAAAAAGCTACGTCATTTCTCCAGATGAAAATAGAAAGGATCTATTTCTCCCTAAATGTCTTTTCAGTCAGGTAGCAGGTTTTATTTGTAAAGTATTTATTAATAATATTTGACACTTTTCTTGGTTGTGGTCATCAACTGCAGAAAGCAAGCTGAGATGTAAAGGGGTTTTATTAATTTAAGAAAGAAGACTTTGTTCTTTACTTTTTTAATCTGAGCCTGAAATACATTTCGAAGGCCTCGTCAACAAATGTATAAAACTCTGAATTAGAGGACTGTCTCAGCAAAACTGAATGCAGTTTTGGTACTGTTCAATGCTGTGCTGTAAAATGTTGCTGCTTTCCACAACTAAACTTACCAAGTTTTTAAAAGGCTTATTTTTATTACATTTACTGGATCAATAGTCAAATCTACGTTTCTCATCTGCTCACATACATCATGAAGATGTAGTAGTTATTGTTTCCTTTCCTTACCATGGATGGTAAGTTCAAAGAAAAACATCCAACAAACTTCTTGGGGAGCTTCAAATGCACCTACTACAGAACATGACCTAAGGCTAAAAAAGCCCTGTCCAGTAAAGGAGTCAGGGAATGAGGCATACTGTCTCTGCCCCTATTAATCCCGTTTTAGTGGGTGATCCTGAGGAATGTCCCTCCCTGGTCAAATAGGAGGAGTGTCCCAGCAGAAGCAAAATGGAGGTCGAGAGATGAGAGTTGAGGAGGACCCACTGGTACCGCTTCCAGGGCTTAGCTGGGCAATTTCACACAGCGCAGAGCAAGCGCCTTCAGAGCCTAACCACAAGCAGTTTTTCCTGCTCTTGTCTGGAAAGGCAGAAGTCTATAGCAATCATAGAAGTCATTTCAGCCTCTCATACGAGGAATGTATGCTCTGACACACAAACACACAGCTTGAGAACACAACATCAAACGAGAGAACTGCTGTAGCCGAGTTCTCCAGTGCTGCTGCTGCAGGGGCAGTTCTGTCGCGCAGGCAGGACAGGGGGTCACACAGGTCACCAAAATATCAAGGGCAGCAAACTGTTTAGTGACTATTTTGTTTACTGTGCAAGTGGCTTTTGACTGGGAGGCACAGTAATTCTTTCCAGCTTGCCTTAGGCAGTGGAAGCTATAAAAGCGTTTGTACTTGACTGGTGTCTAGGGAAATCAGACCAAGTCCTAGGTCTGCTTCTTTATCCAGTTTGCCAAGTGGTACATTACATGTGGCATATTTTGATTTTTTTTTTTTTCCTTCCCCCCCCCCCCAGTTACTCTACATAACATGTTCAGAAAGAGTATTAAGCATGCCAATCCCAAAGCCAACAAAAAGCAAGCGAACAAATCCCCCTGACACCGAGTATTCAGCAAGCAGCTTTTGCAAAGGTTTACAATTTGAGCAAGAATTTGCCCACATTTTCATGTGAAAACACAATGCCATGCAGATTCCTCATGAGAAAAATCTCTCTAAGGCTAAAGATTACTTCTTTCAATGCAAATCAACAGCTGAAAAATAATTTTACTTACAGCTTGGCAAAAGTCAAGTGACAATGCCCGTTAGCAGACAATACCAATAATAAAAACAGAAATACAGATTTTTAAAGTTTATTTATGGGCCATTATGTAGTTTATGCTGCACCACTATCACATGTTAAACGAGAAATTACAACACAGCTGGTGACAACGGGGAATCAACAGTAATAACCTTGAACAATGATAATAACCTTGAACAATTTTATCTTTTCCCCCCAAACCCTTACCTAGGTAGAAGCGCAATTTTTGTCAAACTCCTAAAACTGAAGTCAACTGTAAAATACCACATTCTTTCAAGAATAAGAAGATGACTGTGGTTAACAGTGATCCATTCGGTGAAATGAACAATTCACCTTTCGAAACAAAAATATTCATTTAACATGAAACGGTAAAAAAATTAACAGATTATAAATTGTGATTATTAAATACAACTACCAACAATAACTCAAAGAAAAGTGCTTTGTCTTTTAGGTTATTTTGATAGTGCACAGTAGATTAATACTCATCGTAGTTTCAAGGTCTTCATCATTATGCAATTCAATGCCCACGTAGCCAATTTACTAAAGACATTACATACACATGAAACAAATGATTTTATGGTACAACTGAACTAAAGGACAGCAGTCACAATATTAGGGTGAATGTAAGCAAGGCCTGAAAACCCTGAACCAACCAGCCATAGCCTATTGATGTGGTAAATCCAATCAAATCAACCTTAAGTTCTCACAAGACTTTACAAAACTCTAAAACCTAAAAAAGTTTCAATAAGCCTCCTTCCCTCCCCCAACTTCTAGACGATTATTTGCTGCACTGCTCTGTTAAAATTGCTGGATGGCATCTACTGGGAATTTGACTTCATATTGTTTTTCAAAAATCCCCAAAGATTAAAAGTGTTTAAAGTAATCTTAGCATTATTTATACTTGCTTTAAATGAGGTAGGAGAGGAAAAAATTAGGAGACTACTACAGAAAAGATAAACACATGAGTTTTCACATGTAATTTCATTTGAAAGTTAAACAGAAGACCTTCCTGGGCAGGCATCTCAAATTGATGCTTTAATAAATAGATATAACAGCAACAACCAAAGACCAGCTGCTCCAGAGTAAAGTCACTGTGTTTGCAAAGAAAGCACTAAAGGTAAACAAGTAGATACCAGGAATCTCCCAGTACTACACACGGGTATTGATTTGGGAGAGTTTGGTACGCATGAGAATGGCAAGACTGCATTCTAGGGGAATGAAAAGGAGCTACAATGGTTTCTGATGCCTGGAATATTTCCATCAAATGAAGGACTTGCTCCTGTGGCTCTTCCTAAAGTTTCTCATGACTAACAGAAAAAGATGGGGGTGGAGAGTAATGCAGAAAGAATCAAAGCTGACAAAGCATGAAGCATGTTCTACACTCCCCCCTCCTTCATAGTATATCCCCTTGCCCCTCAATTAGGCTTCTCTGCAGAGACCCTGGTAGCAAACCAGAGGAAATGTTTCTGAATAGACGGTGCTAAGGGAATACACAACTGATCTCAACAACTGCGCAGGCAAGGAGGAGAAGCTTCTTGCCAAGTTAGTTATGTCCCTGGTCATACACCTCACGGGCTGCTTTCCTTTGTTCTGCTGCAGACTACAGTTCCACTAATACTGTCTCGTTCCCAGTCCCTTCTTACTGTCTACAGGCAAGTTCTTACTTACTTATCAACTATACCAATACAGTGCTTACAGAAATCCATTTTAGTTTTAAGATACTGGATTCTGACATATAAATAAATCAATGGTCTACAAGAAGCACTAAATGGATGCAGCATCTTCAGGATCTGAGATGGATTTGAGAGTATATGTAACAAGCAGAATTGACAAAAGATCCTTAATAAAGATTTCCCAGTATATATAGATAAACATCTAGATAGACAACATTTCTGTATTTTTACAGTACATTGAAGCTGGCAATAGAACAAAATTGCAACTACTCATGGAATTTGCCATGAGATAATTGTGCTTATTTTTCTTTTGTCTCAGCATATGGGTCCCTGCAATTTCTGAGTGACAGTAGGAAAAACAGTTGCTTTACTCCTACAGATGCCCACGCTAACTACCTTGACAGAGCCCATCACTGGGACAGGGTGGTGTTCTTGACTGTCCCACCTATAAAACACAAATAATTTAATTATCTTTAAGTACTTCTCACTTCAGCCAAAAGAGACCAACTAGTCTTGGATTCAGCTTTTCCTAGGCAACTGTAAGGAAATTGAACTGTAATTCCAAAAGAACTGTAATCCTCCTCAGCCCAGATGCAGATGAGTACTGGAAAAAGATTGTGATGTTGCTGCTCAGAGAACATGTATCATGAACGAAGGTTCCCCCTCCACCTGCTCCAAATTCTGCAGATTTGCAAATCTGCAAACTGACAGAACAGCTATACTTGCAATTTCAGGATTTTTGTATTTTCACTATCTAAACTTAAATTTGAAACCAGCAATCATTGAAGAAGGTAGCACACATGGGCAACAAGAGCATGCCGA
>VYZX01023941.1:1990-22632 GCA_013401335.1 Brachypteracias leptosomus | reverse complement strand
ATTTTATATATATACTGTAAGAGATGTAATTTTAAAGAGAATATTCTGTAATTGAATTCCAAGATTAAATGCAAACTTCAACTTTGACAGCTGACCAGCAACAATGTCTTTTCAGGGCATACTGCTAATGTTGTGACCCTTTGTATTACTTATCAGTAAATGCATGTAGACAGAAAAAGTTAATATCTTTAAATATCTTTAAAAGCGCCTTTTACCTTTAGACATTTTTTAAGTCTCAATGAGCTCTATTAAACTCCTCTGAATGATATGTATTGGGGATATTTCTAAACCTAAGGACTTCTTTTAAACATACTATATTAGCATATTGGAAGGCTTAGCTTTGAACATTTACAACAGAGAATTGGAAAGGTCCTTGTGTCAGGTTTTTGCTTAGGAAATTATGCATACATTTCTGATGATTTGCAGTCTAACAGAGGATGATATAGCAGTTCCTGCTCTTACAAATGAAATTGGAATTGAACAGTTTACCTTTTGTCGTCGTCGTTCTGAGGGTCTTTGCAAACACTAGGAAGCACAACAAATAGCTTGTTACAGCCTGGCTTTGTGCCTTGATGGAATGCTTGTCCTATGACGACCCTTGCTGTTGACTCCTATTTGACTCCAGTATTCCTATGTTAGGGTGCAAGGACATATCACTGCTTTTTAGGTCCAAGATCTACCAGAGCAGACTAAGTTTCCAGTACCTTTCTTGGTCCATTGGACATAAAGTCTGGTCATGAGAAACACACAGATCCTTCTGATCCTCTAGTTGTTTAGAAGTACAATTATCTTATTTTCCTGGCACCATTACCCCCTTCCCAGGCTTCCCTTATTCTTAAAGGATAACCTGACCAAAAAAAAAAAAAAAAAAAAGAGATAAAATGAGGAAAGGAATTTCTTAGTCTCAGACATATTCATTCCTAAGGAGACAGAAGCTTCCCATCAGGCTGCTTCTGTAAGAAAAGACATAGTCACTGCATCTCCATAAAGAAAGTAAATCCACTGCTTTAACTTAGAAAGAGTTGATTATAGATGCCATTCTTGTTTGGTCACTAACATGCCCATTCCTCAAAACAAAGGAATGAACTCATTCTAAAACACAGAGTATGTCACAATCTAAAGGTGTGATGAAAATCAGAACTGAGTCTAAAATATATCATTCTGACTATACACTAAGTCTTGTTTCACTATTTTAATGCAGTACAGTCTTTATTTTCTGTTCCTGCACAGCTTCAAATTTTGAAGATTTATTCCATATTCCTTGTTTAAAGTGTAATTTAAAAAGATCATGACATAGCCCAAGATGCTAAAAAATGAAATAAAATATAGTAGTTTACAGATAAAAAGTATAGACTCTGGGTGGCTGAAAGTGAGAAATAATTTGTTCAAAGAAATTGTTTTTTTCAAAACATAATGTATATTTTTCCATATATATATACATACATGTATGATACAGGCCTGTAAAAATATCGTCGTATTTTTGCTGATAAAGAATGCACTCTTTGTAGGTTTGAAGTATTAGATTAGGTTTTAACATTAGAGTAAGAGTGTTTGTTGCAACATGATGAGACCTGTTGATAAAAAGTAGTTTATAGTAGTAGTTTAGCTATAATTAAACAATTTAAGCAATTGGGTACTAAAATGCTAAAATTCGGATTATAACAACAGAGTTTCTTTTCTTTCAAATTACTTTCCTCACTTATTCCTGCTAATGTTTTATGTCATTTATGTAATTTTATGCTCAAGCATAGAGCAGGTGATAAAGAAACACAAAATGGGAAGATTAAAGTTCTTACTGTTATTCTCACTTGGAGATATCCTGAGTCCACTGAAACAGTAATTTCCTTATACAAACTTGATGCCAGTCCATATTCCAACCTGAAACATACCCTGATTGCGAACTCAATATATGCAATGTGGAGGTTATGGTATAGAGAAAATATGACAGAACTCAAGATACTTGCTGATAGGAAAAGAATAAAATATTGAGAAGCTTACTTGTTTTAGGATGCTGCATCAGTCTCAAATGCATTATGCCTGATGATAAACCAATTGATTTCCAGGGCATTAAATCTCCACTTAGTGTTCATCTTTGAATTTGAAAGATACAGTAGTGGATAAAGAAGATACATTGCCAAGTAAGCTATGGTAGTTAAAAAGAAATTAATTAAAAATATGTCAAAACTGAAAAGAAACCAAATAAAACAAAGTAGATCACTTGAAAGAAACAATATGTGTTGTTTGGGAAACTCTATTTTGACTAGGGTACGAATGTCAAAACCATAGCTGAGCAGATGACAAGTACTCAAGATCAGTAATGCTCTTTTGACATACTGCAGAACAGGTCTTCGAGCACTTGAAGTCAGCATATGTCAGTGCAAAGGTAACACAAGTGGTCTCACTGTCATCCCTCCCTACCCTTTCACTTTGTTTCAACAGCGTGCCTACCTCCTCTCTTTTGCTGGTCAAGTGTATGCATGGCCAACAACCTGCATCAGGGAATTCCTCTGCTCCTGCCAAAGCTTTGCTCTTCCGCAGTGGTGAATCTCATTCATCTGTCCAGACAGAGGTGAGAAATTCATGCTCAGGAAAACTGAAACCCTACATTACTGTATTTTGTCTATTAAAGTGTTTACGTGAGAGAGTTTCAGCCTTCCTCCCTACACCCAGGTACGTTTTGTAATTGATCTAGTGAGCAATTTAAATTATTGTTTGCCATGGTCTTTCCTGTGATCTTACTTGAGTCTAATAAATTTTTCTCCATAAACTGATTTTGTATAGAAAAAGGCTAGTAGAAGTCCTTTGGCTTATTCGTAATCTGAGCCATCAGAGCTTTTGTTTTGAATATAAATACAAACCATGAGTCCCAGGACCATGTAACGAACTAGACTGAAAACAAGGTGAACTGTTTAGGGGTTAGAATATGATCTGAAACATGATGTCTCTAGAAAAAAAGAAACCCTACTTTTTCTTCTGTCATTTTAATAATACTTTAGCCCAGATAGATTTAATTTTATTTTTAAATAAATTTCTCTATTAGGTTAAAGCAAATTTTGTTTATCTGTGTGTGAGGTCAGTGTATTTATTATCTTTTTTTGTTGATTGAAGAAATAGAAAAGAAATGAAATATTAAAATGTGGGAGACCTACAAGTTCCAAAATTAACTGCAGCAGAACCTGAGATAAATACGTACATTTGCATATTTGTAACTCCAAAACTTTTCTGGTAAACAGAATGAATGCTTCTGAGCTGGCCAGCTGCTTCAAATAAGATTATTTGTACTGCATATGGTTAAATTAACTGCAGAAGGTTGATTCTGGTAGTATCCCTAAGTGATGACTTCCTTTTTTTTAATTGCAATTAGTGAATGAGGTATTGAATTTAGTTGTTTATTCATTAGTAGAGAATAATAGATTCATGAAAGACACAAATTAATGTCTTCGGTGTTATGTAAATAATGAAAAGCCTATTTCCCTACCGTGGTTATATTTTTGATGAGTAAAGTAAGATAGTTTTTATTACATGAATATTACATTGTGCTGCCTAAAAGAATTAATCTAATTTTTTTGGGAGAAGGCATCCTGTTAATTTCAACAAGATTGCAAAAGATGATATGGAGAGCTAGTTTTGTTTCACCTCAGTAGTATGTCTTTACAGTGACAAATGTAGCACAGAAAGCAAAGCTTGGCATTGTGCCAGATCTGCAAGCACTGCACAAAAGGTTTGTTGTCCTGTTCCATCAGTTTTCACTCTAGGCAAAATTATTTTTGCCAAACACTATATGTTATAGTTGAGTAGAAAAAAAAAAAGGGGGAGGTTAGAGTAAAGTTTAAAGTGACTTGTTTTCTTTGTTGTAGAACTCTAGCAAGTCTGTGAAGCATGGCAGTCTCTCGGAAATGAGTAGACAGTTGTGTTTTAACCCCAGCTAACAACTAAGCATTATGCGTCTGCTTGCTCACTCCTCCCCTCTCCCAGTGGGATAGGGAGGAGAATTGAAAAAAAAAGTGAAACTTGCAGGTTGAGATAAGAACAGTTTAATGACTAAAATAAAATAACACTAATAATGATATATAATAATAACTGTCATGAAAAGGAATATAAGAAAAAGTGAAATAAAACCCAAGAAAAGACAAGTGATGCACAAGGTAATTGCTCGCCACACTCTGATTGATGCCCAGACAGTCCCCAAGCAGTGATCTGCCCCTCCTGACCAGCTCCCCCCAGTTTATATGCTGGGCATGATGTTCTGTGGTATGGAGTATCCCTTTGGCTAGTTCGAGTCAGCTGCTCCCTCCCAGCTTCTTGTGCCCCTGCTCCCTGGCAGAGCACAGGAAACTGAAAAATCCTCAACTTGGAATAAGTGCTACTTAGCAATGACTGAAACGTCAGTGTGTTATCAACATTATTCTCACACCAAATCCAAAACACAGCCTTGCACCAGCTACTAGGAAGAAATTAACTCTATCCCAGCCAAAACCAGGACAACAATTAAGCAGGCTAGCAGAGAGGGTATACTGGGCCCGTATAGCCATTTCCCATTGAGATGTCCTGAAAAGAGATCACAAAATGAGGAAAGGATAAGGCACACGGTTTCTATACAGAACACTTCTCACATCTTCGTCTTGTGTTTTACTGCACCTATAACAGTAGGATATGGCACAACCCATCTAAAAAGAGATTCTGAATTTTTGCTAGGTCTCACAGTTTTTAATAGTTTCTTATCCCTGATAAAACAGGGATAGGTTATCTGAGCTGTGTGGAAGGAAGTTCCACAGTTTACATGGCTGCAAAGTGAACGTGGTTTTCTTCCCATTCTTGACACCTTACAAGCAGGAATGATCATCATTTTGGGGGCCCTCATATAACTGTCTTTTCATTCTGTCACTAGTCACTCAGATAATAAGATTCTTTATAATTATTTTCATTCAAGAAGCACTTCAAAATTTCCTGGGTTGTAAATATAAACAAATATTTGGGAAAAAAAAGAAGTTCTGCTATCTATTAACCTTTCTGAATTCAGCTTTCTCTTAATGTCCACAGATTCTGTCTCTCCTTAAAGCCATTTTCCATAGCACTTAATGCCAATTTTTGTGAAGCTGGACATCAGTGATAGGAGTTGATTCCAGTTCATGTCTCAATTGGCTCACATTTTGTTGATAATGCAGCAGAAAGTATAACTTCTTGATTTCTTCAAATGTGTTACTTTCTTTCAAAAGGGCCAGCTTTGTTCCAAAATAATTATATGTGAGTGCTTTTTTCCTTATTGTCTTTCTGATCACTTCCTAGAATGTTATACTCTTTGAATTATTTTTGTAATTATTGTGTTTCCATATGTTTCCAGATAGTCTGTGCTGGTCATTAGGTTCTCACCATCACATAAATGAAAGGATATTTTTTATTATCACATGAAGGTCATGTGGTATTTGTGTTTTGTATATACTTCAATTCAAAAGAACCCTTGTAGTGTGTTATTGGCTATGCATGTGTGATAAAGATTAGCTGTGAAAAACTTATATTTGATATTTGATTAACAAGTGTACAGTGAACACAGATACCAATCCCCCTGTAAATGTATGACTGGCAGTATAACATCATTTCTATTATCACTGTTTTTTTGCAGAACTGATAAGGATTTAAACTGGATAGTATATATGCCATTTGATCTGGGGGGGTTGCTAGGCTTTTATTGTCTTTTTTTTTAATGTGGGGGGGTTTTTTATTGCCAAATCTCAGGAAACACCCTGTCTCCAAATAGTTGATAAAATTTATGTTCAGGTGATGTTTCCATTTGTCCCTTCTCTCCCCTTCACCCTAAAGTCTGTAGTGAGTAACTTTGGAACATCCCGTTATTTGGGAATTTTATGTCTCTCCTTGTTGACTGTTTTTTTCTTGAAATAACTGGGGAAGGTCCTTTATTCTGGAAAAAATTAATGTATGTTGTCCATGCCCCATATTCTCCTGCCAACCCAGCATGAGATATGCAATTTGTAAGTCAAACTTACAAACAGATTGAACTTGACTTTATGCATTTGTAAGAAGATCATTTATCTGAAAAAATAATTTCAAGAAACTTTTTGCTTGAGACTAAGAGAAATTCTATTGTTCAAATCTTGTTTTACAAATGAATGTTAAGGATATTTTTCATCCAAATTTTCATTTTAATAGTATCAGCCTACTAATCTCTCTGATTTTTCAGTACTTTGGTGTTAGCCCTTGAAAGTTGCTGGCCTCTGCTAAACAATATATGCACTTGAACAACTGAGTAATATTTATAAAATGTATCTCTTTCCTGTTTCTCACACAGTAACTATTTATAAAACTGAAGCAAACATTGATTTACTTCTCAGTTTTTACCAAGTTCTTGCTCAGGCTAAGCTTCACTGTTCACTACAATTTAACAACTCAGAACACGTCAGTAGGAAATACATCTGGATCAAGAAATAGCTGACAGCATTTCTTCTTCTCTGGTTGCAAAATATATACTTTGAGAACTATCAAACACTGTTACTCTGGAGTGACAGTTCAGAGAAACATAGTTGAAGTAGACCCCGAGGACATTTGACAAGAAAATGCACATCCTTCCTGGTTTGCAAATTTTGAGCATCTTGAATACTTGGCAAAATACTTTAAAGCTAGAGCAGACAACATTCCAACTGCAAAATAAGAAGCTTAAAGAGGTTTGATTAATTTGCCATTCAGACTTGTATTATATAATTATGTTTTCTCTTAACTGTTTGATCAAAGAAAGAAGTAAACCACTTCATAACTAGGGGCATTAATATCCAATATGCTGATCCTGGTGGGAACTTAATACTTCCTCCTGTACAGACAGTAATACAACCACTTAGCAGATGGGAAACAGCATCTTATTCTAACTAATGACAGCAAGAGCAAAGCTATTTTACCATGGCCAGCCCACTGAGTAAAAGAGGCTGGGTCATATCTGCAGACAGTCAGAAAGTAGAGGTCTCCCTCCATAAGAGCTCTCTCATTCCAAAGATTTGTGCCACGTTTTTTCATAGTGGATTGTAAAAAAAAAAAAAGTGAAAATAATTAACTCAAGACAAATAAGGAGATTGTAGCCAATGCAGAGGCCTGTAACATAGATAAAATATAAATGGACTAATCAGGATATAATTAACATTAGCTGTACTATAACTATTAAAGTATTAAATGCTATAATTAACAGTAGTTTGTATTTATAACACTGTGATGGCATAGCCAGACACAAGTTTACTTAAATGTGTGAGCAACATAATCACCAAAGAGGAACACAAAGCTAGGTCCAATTGTACATAAAAGACATGCAGACAACTAAAGCTGTCAGACAGAGAATGACGAAAGCAAAAGTGACATCCTTCCAAATACACAAGGATGACTGGGAAGCTAAAGAGAACAAGATAAATGGTATAGGAGTAAAAGAGGACTCCCTTCCTCTTTTAATGGGAGGGCAGTAGCGTAAACACATCAAGTACAATTGAGGACAACTGGAGAAACTAAAGGAAAACAAGCTGACTTCAGTTCTGACTTTTGTTGTTGACTAACTTTCAAGCCTGATAAGCAGGACCTCCGAAACTAAGAACTACCAAGGACTGTACCCATCAGTACTAACTATATGGCATCTGCTCCATGGTATTATGTACTTGTCCTGGTTTGAGTTGAACCAAACCAGTTCTGTTCAGAGATTTTACTTTTCATGTGAGTCTCTGCTAACTAACTGCACTTTCTGAAGCTAACAATGTTTTTGCAGACAGTGTCTGCTTCTAGCAGTGATAACGCTTGATGTTTATAGTTACTACCAAGGATTGGTGTGTGCAGACCAAGGTCACTGTTAGATCTTGTGAAACACATTGGAAGGGTGCAGAAAATGAAAGGCTACACCTGTGGAGAGGAGTGACGAGGACAGGTGACCATAAACTGACCAACGAGGTATTCCATCCCATATACATCATATTCACTATAAAACTGAGGGATCACAAGGGTCTTGAGCTTTCTCCTCTTCCCTTTGGGATCCTTGGGACTTCCTCCTGCCTTCGGTGGACCCATCCTTTCCCTTCGGCCTTTGCTTCTCAGTCCTGACTTTGATTTGTGCGTTCCTGAACCCAGCTCCCGAACCCGGTTCCCATCAGCTGCTGAGTCCAGTCTAGGACTCTGCCAGTGCCTGCTCCACAGCCTCAGTGGTGACAGTGACATAATTGCCATCAGGGGGGGGTTGGGTTTGACACTCATTTAATATATATTTGTATATATTCCCTTTTATTATTTTTACTTTCATTAAAGCTGTTTTAGTTTTCTTTTCTAATTCAGAAGTCTCTCTCTCTCTCATTCCCTTCCTCACCCACCTGGGAGGGGAGGGGGCCATAAGCCTCTCTCCCTCATCCTCTTTCTCTTCCTCTAATTGGGGCTGAAGGAAAGAGGGGTTAACAGAGAGCATCTGTTTGTAGGTGGATTCGATCTAAACCTCGACAGTACTCACAGAATTTAGAATGTGACTATCAAAAGACAGATTTTTGCATGTGTATTTGTGATGATTAATATTAAATTCTGACCATTAACAAATGTGTTACCAATGAACAAACTGAGTAAAAATTTATTCTTACTGTTTAAAGCTGGTCTGATTTGCCACTCTTCTAAACAGATACATCATAATGTTTCTCTAGCTGAGATATATATATAACATATACATACACATATATGTAGTACTTATACATATGTTCAGTAGCAATAAGGTATTGTGCCATTTTTTCATATTAAGATAATTTATGCATTAGATACAGAGTTGTTTGTTAATATTTGGTATAAACATAACAATATTTGCAAATAAGAACTTCCACTTTCTTGCAAGCTAGGAGTTGCAATACCTAATGCTTAAATCCTAGGGTGGAATTTAAACAACAATGGTGTTACAGCTCCTAACCCAGAAAACATAATCGAACAGTATTAATATTTTTTTCTTAAAGAACATCCAAAGGCCTGATTACCTATCTATCCTTCATACCACTGTTAGAAGTTCTTGAAGTCCTTGAAAGTGAGACATGAAAAGAATCAGCTTGAAGCGAATGAGATTATTTATAGGGGTAAAAACATCTTTTAAGGGGTTTTTTTTGAGAGTATGCAACCTAGAAAAGCAGCATGATATGAAAACAACTAATTAGTCAAAGAGCAATCATAAAACTGAACCTCTGCCTTACACAGCTCTTAAATGAAACTACATTGCCTAACTACTGTTTTCTAAAGTATACATAGGTTTTACATGTATTTCAGTATAAATATTTAAACCATTTGATGGATATCTCCATCTGCTTGAGGCATCTATGTTTTCTGTTTCTGTTCTGGCATCAAAGATTGCCACTGAAATGTTTTTAAGATATGTTGTTTTTAGGCCTAATAAAATCGCATTACTTCATTAAGATTTAGGACACAAAGTACATTACAAGAATTTGGGAGGTCAAAGCAGCTTTTAAAGTTGCTATGTACAGTAGAGAATTTCAAATTGGGATTCAGGTTTCTACAGTAATGATGACACAATGCCCTGATTTATAATATGCTTGTAACAAGTGTAATGCTGAGATCACTGTTACAGGCTTGGACATTTAGAAACAGAGTTTCACCTGTGAGAGTTGTATTCTGGTGACAGACCTTCAGAAGTTAGGGCCACACAGTAGATATCGTAAAAAGAAACAACAGGTGCTTGTAGCAGGTAACTCTCTGTTAAAGGGCACTAAAGCCTCCATCTGCCAACCTGACAGGGAGTCAAAAGACATGTGCTGCCTCCTGGGAGCTAAGATCTGAGACATTGACAAGAGGATGCCACAACTCATCAAAAGCACCGACTACTATTCACTGTTACTCTTCCATGTGGGCATGAATAAAGCTGTGAAACAGAACCTGGGCAGAATCTAGAAAGCCTATAAAGCCTTGGCAGTACAAGTGAAAAAAATCGGTGCCCAAGTTAGTTCTCTTTTCCTCCATTTTACCAGTTAGAGGAAAGTGGGCAGCCAGAAATAGACAAATAATGAATATCATCTCCTGGCTACATGGCATGTGCCATCCTGAGTATTTTGGGTGTTATGACAATACAATATTCTTGGATGACTATAATCTGTTAGGGAGGGATGGAATCCATCTGTCTCGAAGAGGCAAGAGAATCTCTGGCAGCAGACTGGCCAACTTGGTGAGGCAGGCTTTAAACTGAAAGACTCGGGGAGTGGGGTCCAACATGGCGATGCTCATTCTATCCCATCCCGCTGGGGAATAAGCTAAGCCAACCACAGCAGTTCCAAATACTCCTCATTTGCCTTCCAAGATGACAGCCAGAAGGCAAACCACCTCAAGGCTCGATATGACCATGTTAATTCTTCTTACACCCCTCCAGGGAAACCTTGCTCAATTAAGTCCCTGAAATGCCTGTACACCAATGCATACAGCATGGGGAATAAACAGGAGGAACTAGAAATCTGGGTGTGGTCACAAGGCCATGATCTCATTGCAATTACGGAGACATGGTGGCATAGCTCACGTGACGGGAATGCTGTCATGGACAGCCATGTACTTTTTAGGAAAGACAGCCCAGCAAGGCAAGGTGGTGAGGTTGCTCTGTATGTGAAAGAGCAACTGGAATGTATCAAGGTCTTCCTAGGGAGAGATGAAGAAGATATTGAAAGCTTGATATGAATTAAGGGGCAGGCTGACACTGGCAGTGGGTGTTTACTATAGCCCACCTGATTAGGAAGAGAATGTCAATGAGACCTCCTACAAACAGCTAGAAGTAGCCTCAAGAACATATGCCTTGGTGCCCATGGGGGACTTCAATCACCCTGATATTTGCTGGAAAGGCAACACAATGAGGCATGCACAGTCCCAGAGGTTTTTGCAGTGCATTGATAACTTTCTGGCAGAGGTGGTGGAGGAGCCAACAAGGAGAGGTGNTAAGAACTTCCACTTTCTTGCAAGCTAGGAGTTGCAATACCTAATGCTTAAATCCTAGGGTGGAATTTAAACAACAATGGTGTTACAGCTCCTAACCCAGAAAACATAATCGAACAGTATTAATATTTTTTTCTTAAAGAACATCCAAAGGCCTGATTACCTATCTATCCTTCATACCACTGTTAGAAGTTCTTGAAGTCCTTGAAAGTGAGACATGAAAAGAATCAGCTTGAAGCGAATGAGATTATTTATAGGGGTAAAAACATCTTTTAAGGGGTTTTTTTTGAGAGTATGCAACCTAGAAAAGCAGCATGATATGAAAACAACTAATTAGTCAAAGAGCAATCATAAAACTGAACCTCTGCCTTACACAGCTCTTAAATGAAACTACATTGCCTAACTACTGTTTTCTAAAGTATACATAGGTTTTACATGTATTTCAGTATAAATATTTAAACCATTTGATGGATATCTCCATCTGCTTGAGGCATCTATGTTTTCTGTTTCTGTTCTGGCATCAAAGATTGCCACTGAAATGTTTTTAAGATATGTTGTTTTTAGGCCTAATAAAATCGCATTACTTCATTAAGATTTAGGACACAAAGTACATTACAAGAATTTGGGAGGTCAAAGCAGCTTTTAAAGTTGCTATGTACAGTAGAGAATTTCAAATTGGGATTCAGGTTTCTACAGTAATGATGACACAATGCCCTGATTTATAATATGCTTGTAACAAGTGTAATGCTGAGATCACTGTTACAGGCTTGGACATTTAGAAACAGAGTTTCACCTGTGAGAGTTGTATTCTGGTGACAGACCTTCAGAAGTTAGGGCCACACAGTAGATATCGTAAAAAGAAACAACAGGTGCTTGTAGCAGGTAACTCTCTGTTAAAGGGCACTAAAGCCTCCATCTGCCAACCTGACAGGGAGTCAAAAGACATGTGCTGCCTCCTGGGAGCTAAGATCTGAGACATTGACAAGAGGATGCCACAACTCATCAAAAGCACCGACTACTATTCACTGTTACTCTTCCATGTGGGCATGAATAAAGCTGTGAAACAGAACCTGGGCAGAATCTAGAAAGCCTATAAAGCCTTGGCAGTACAAGTGAAAAAAATCGGTGCCCAAGTTAGTTCTCTTTTCCTCCATTTTACCAGTTAGAGGAAAGTGGGCAGCCAGAAATAGACAAATAATGAATATCATCTCCTGGCTACATGGCATGTGCCATCCTGAGTATTTTGGGTGTTATGACAATACAATATTCTTGGATGACTATAATCTGTTAGGGAGGGATGGAATCCATCTGTCTCGAAGAGGCAAGAGAATCTCTGGCAGCAGACTGGCCAACTTGGTGAGGCAGGCTTTAAACTGAAAGACTCGGGGAGTGGGGTCCAACATGGCGATGCTCATTCTATCCCATCCCGCTGGGGAATAAGCTAAGCCAACCACAGCAGTTCCAAATACTCCTCATTTGCCTTCCAAGATGACAGCCAGAAGGCAAACCACCTCAAGGCTCGATATGACCATGTTAATTCTTCTTACACCCCTCCAGGGAAACCTTGCTCAATTAAGTCCCTGAAATGCCTGTACACCAATGCATACAGCATGGGGAATAAACAGGAAGAACTAGAAATCTGGGTGTGGTCACAAGGCCATGATCTCATTGCAATTACGGAGACATGGTGGCATAGCTCACGTGACTGGAATGCTGTCATGGACAGCCATGTACTTTTTAGGAAAGACAGCCCAGCAAGGCAAGGTGGTGAGGTTGCTCTGTATGTGAAAGAGCAACTGGAATGTATCAAGGTCTTCCTAGGGAGAGATGAAGAAGATATTGAAAGCTTGATATGAATTAAGGGGCAGGCTGACACTGGCAGTGGGTGTTTACTATAGCCCACCTGATTAGGAAGAGAATGTCAATGAGACCTCCTACAAACAGCTAGAAGTAGCCTCAAGAACATATGCCTTGGTGCCCATGGGGGACTTCAATCACCCTGATATTTGCTGGAAAGGCAACACAATGAGGCATGCACAGTCCCAGAGGTTTTTGCAGTGCATTGATAACTTTCTGGCAGAGGTGGTGGAGGAGCCAACAAGGAGAGGTGTGCGGTGGATGTTGTCTACCTTTACTTCAGCAGGGCTCTTTATTTTAGTGAGAGGGTTAAGGACACTCACTGATTCACAATATTGGACTAAAGACTTCAGACAGTCATAATATCATTTTTAGATAGCCATAAGATTATGCCCCTAAATTTCAAGTTATTAGTTCCTCGGAAAAAATTGATCCTGATCTTACAAACATCTTACAAATGGGTCTTTCCTTACACTCACCATCGATTTGGATTTTGCTTGTATCTTTAAGGTTTGACTTAGGCATTTGGTAAGGACAGCAGACTTGGATCCATCATTATAAACAGTAATACTCAATGAAAGCATCAAAGCTACTTTTAAAGACAGAACACACTAAACATGGCATTTAAGTTGAAGCACACTCCTCTCTGATGTGCTGAAGTAGGAGTTGTCTGGATAATTTTTAGCAGATTAAAAACAGGAAAGGAGAATTCCAGTGCTCTGACCAGAATCTCTATTTGCAAACTGCAATGAATAATAAAAAGCCCAATAAATAAGTGTTTATCATTACTAATAAGCACAATCTTAGTTCAGAGCAGGCAGCACAGGGTCTCAAGACTTGTCTACCCGCCATGGCAGGAACTGGTTTTAGACACGACAACAATTGCCTGGTGGCCATGTGCCTGTGCCCTCCCTGCATAGGCTTCACACTGGGGCTGTCTGAAGCTGAGGGCTAGAGGAAGAGTAGCTGTTGCAGGGGTACATGCAGTCACTGGGGAACAAAGAGTTCCTCTGGGACACCTGCGTTGGGGAAGATTTGGCATGTTGTTAACTAGCTTTACCTGGGAAGCAGTGAGAAAGAGGGAGGCTGTGACAAATCAATATATAAAAATAGTTCCTAATTGACTTTGAGGAAGGAGTCTCACCTGTAAACATTATATGCCCAGTGGTGAAGAATGTGAGATGGCAACTGCTCACTGTCACCCATTAACTCTCTCTTTGAGGAAAATGGTCACTATTGATGTTAGTACTCACTAGGACACTGCAAGGATAAGTACAGTACACAAGTAGATTTTCTTGTGTAACTGTTTTAGGGATATTAGTCTTAATGAGTCTTTGCTGTATTAATTTGGATTGTATATTTTAGCAGTGCTGTTAACTAGCCTAATGATAAATGTTTGATATATTTTGATTGGACTATCAAGATTTCAATTAGTTTAAAAATGAATCCATGTCTTCATATGTATGGCGTGTTCCCTTTTGACTGTAATGGAATTTAGAGTATAATGAAGGTATTTCCAGCATCATAACTGGATGAATGAATACCATGGTCAGAGAAAGTAATATTAAACTTAATCAATTTTTGGTGAACTAATCAATGGAATGAATTCAAATTGGAAATATTGGACATTTAGAAAAATTTTGCTCTAGGATTCTCTCAGGAAGCTAGACAGAAGTGTTGGAGTAGATCATTTCATTGAGAAGAATGATAGGACTCAATAAATTGGCAGAAATGAGTAAAAAAGATGGTAGAGATCAGATGACCTGAGAGCAGTATGGTGAAATTATCAGACGTGTAAGAACTTGCCTCATAATCTCTTCTCCATGGTGCCCAAAATTATCACACCATTCTGGCCCTGCAAAATGAAGGAACATCTAGTAAGGAGATTTCCCAAAAGCCAAGTGTATTGGTTTGCATGCAAAGTTTGGTAGCAGTGGAATACATGGGTGGACTCTATGAGAAGCTTCCCCTATGTCTGATAGAGCCAGTGCCAGCCAGCTCCAAGACAGACCCGCTGTTGGCCAAGGCCAAGCAAATCAGCAGTGGTGTTAGTAACTCTGTGTTAATGCATTTAAGAAAGGAAAAAATGTCCAGGGGCAGGAGCAGGGGGATGTGAGAGAAACATCTATGTAGACAGCAAGGTCAGTGAAGTAAGATGGAGAGTAGGTACTCCAGGTGCCAAAGCAGAGATTCCCATGTAGCCTGTGGTGAAGACTATGGTGAGGTAGACTGTCTCCTGCAGCCCATGGAGGTCCATGGTGAAGCAGTTGTCCACCTGCAGCCTGTAGAGGACCCCACATCAGAGCAGGTAGATGCACCTAAAGGAGGCTGTGTTCCTGTAGGAAGCCCATGCTGGACCAGACCTGTGGACCCATGGACAGAGGAGCCTACACTGAAGCAGGCTTGCTGGCAGGACTTGTGACCCCTTGGGGGACCCAGTCTGTTCCTGAAGGATCGCAGCCCGTGGAAGGAACCCATGCTGCAGCAGTTTGCATAGAACTGTAGCCTGTAGGAAGAACTCATGTTGGAGAAGTTTGTGGAGGACTGTCTCCCATGGGAGGCACCTAATGCTGGAGCAAAGGAGAGTGTGAGGAATCCTCCCTTTCAGAAGGAAGGAGTGGCAGAGTTAATGTGTGATGGACTGACCACAACCCCCCCTTTTCATCTCCCTGTGCAAGAGGAAGGAAGGAGGTAGAGAAAACCAGGGGTAAAGTTAAGACCAGGAAGAAGGAAAGGGTAGAAGCAAGGTTTTTTTAATATTTGTTTTTATTTCTCATTATCCTACTCTGGTTTGATCAATAATAAACTGATTTCCACAAGTTGAGTCTATTTTGCCCGTAATGGTAATTGCTGAATGATCTCTCCTTATCTCAACCCACAAACCTTGCATTACATTTTCCCTCTCCTTTCCAGCTGAGGAGGGGAGAGACAGAGCAGCTTTTGTGGGGTACTTGGCATCCAGCCAGAGTTAACACACCACATTAAGGCATTCAAAATCATCATCTAAAGGCAACAGTAGCAGTGTTCATAATCACGCTGCTAGAAGACAAGATAACCATCTGCCAGCCTGAAATACCATCACCAAGGAGAAGGCAGCTGCCTTCTTAGTGTGAATCTTCAAGAAAGTAGTTTGGTCATGCCAAGTTTCCTAATGTTGCATCAGTATTAGTGATCATGCAGATTCATGAAGGAAATAAGGCTTGCTCCATGACCTTGATCTTGTATTGAGGTACAAAGATGTTTTCTTCTGCCTTCTTTAAAACAAGAAGAGACAGTTTGAACATATACATGAACTCAAAACAGCAGAGGAACTGAAGAGAAAGGATCTGAAATCTTGTTTTGCAACCAATCATCTTGGTTAATTAATCAACATCGCAGAAAGCTGGTGAAACAAGCAATAAAATTGGAAAGCTGGTAAAATATAAATGGTTTATTCACCAAGCATGAACGGGAAAAAGGAAACCAATATTACATTGTAGATGAAAATGCTTTGAAGTCACTCTCTGAAGTTGAGAAAGAGGTGAGAGGAAAATTTGTTGCATTTCTCTGGGTGAAGATAAAAGGAGAAAGAACAAAAGAAATGTCCTTATGAAAAAGAAGCTGTAGATGAAATTTTTGATCAGGCAACAGCAGTAACCAAAGGATGACAGTGGGACTAAATAGCTAATTATTTATTGGGAAACAGCATGTAGGGCACAGTCCTACAAATGTATGGAGAGTGGCTTTGTATAGGGTAAGTTAGAGAGGTTCAAATGTGCAAAGAATGCTAAAACTTATCCTGGAGTACCTGATAAGTAACAGAGAACATCTCACAATTATTCTTGAAGTTTACCCTCCTGAAGGAAACTATATCAATGGAAAAAACACATAGATGATGAATTATAGATTTATTTCTTCAGCTTCTCTTCTCAAATCATTGAATAATCAATTTATAAGCAACTGAATGACAACAACAGTAAAGAAAGAACATATACTGTTTCTGATCATTGCAATTTCTTTTTGACAGCATAACTGGCCTAGAAGATAAGGATGAAGCAATACTTGTGATATATTTTGACCTCTGTAAGCTTTCCAGCACTAGCCCACATGACATTTGTAACAGTAAGAAGATTGGGTTAGATAATATATCTATAAGCCAAATTCCCAACTCAGTGCATACTCTTAGAGTAGATAATAATGGTTCACCGATGAGCTGAGAGACTATTTCAGATTAATATCTGCAAGGATCTGGTTTGGGCCAAGTTCTAATCAATATTTTCATTAATGGCTTGAAAAAAAGAATCAAGAATATGTTTGTAACATTTGTAGAAAATGCCAGTCTAACAGGAGTCGCTAGTTCAAATAAGATGAGAATTCAGAATACATCTAATATTCGCAAGATCAAAATAAATTAAAAGTACTTTGCTAGAAAGAATACATCTGTCAATTCATCAGAGAGGAAACAATCTGCTCTGCAGCAGGCAGAGACCTCTGTGGATTTCTGTGCTTGGGGATCACTGTGAACACAAACAAGAACATATATTTGCCAATGAGAGGGTTGAACCTGCCAATGATCTCAACTGCAGTGATGGTGAATCCCTTAGAAAATTCAAAGGCAGGAAGTCTAAACGAAAATCTCCTTTTCTTCTTGATTCTCAGCTATCAGAAGCTCACGCCTCCAGTACAAGACACTATTAAGTTCATTGGCTTCTGCTATGTCTTCCTGAGTTGTAAAAGCTCACTCTCCTTTTCCAGAGCTTGCTTTAGGAGCTCTGGGATCTTTTTAGATTCTATTAGAGTTTCTCTTCCTCTGTAAAGGCAAGTTATATTTCCTCTTATTGTTTGAGACCTTGAGGAAAGCAGATTTCAAGGCAAAATGCTGTTTGACTGAGACAGGTTCATGCCAAAAAAATAATCTTCCACTGTCACAATAGAGCCACACTTGGGCTCTGGCCTCTAACTCTGACTATAACTGTTGCATGGAAACCAGAAACATGGGAATATCTTTTGGTAAGTTTCCAGGTTTCATACTTTTCCACTAGGAAGGAACTGCTTGTTTTGTTTAACACCACCACACAGGATTGCTCAGGATTGAAAACTTAGTGCTCCTTATCTGGAAAGAAACAGTTCCAAGCTTTTCAAAACAACCTGGAAACAACTTCAACCTTCGCAAAGAGAGTAAGTTACAGAGCCAATTCATTCTCATAGCTATCCTTCACTGTTTTACTGGAGTGAAAAAAATCCTTTTCATTAACAATGCAGTTAAGAATTTATCATTCAGCATCTAACACATCCAGACTCACAAAATAGCAGGAAGAGTGAGCAGAAAGTATTACACCTTTTGCAGGCATGATGTATCTTTATTTTTATGCCTGGCCTTTAATGCTTTCATGATGACATGGGTAAATAAAATGGCCACAAGACAGTAAGAAGCTGAAGAGAGGCCTCAGAAGACAGAGGTTTTCTGGGTATGAGATCCTTCTTATCTTAACCACTGCAAAGATCCAAAGTAGTGGTTACCTAAATATATAGATGCTCCTGTTTGATTTTAGTTTCTGCTCTGCACTGAAGAGAGAACACTGTAACATGGTAGTTAATTGTCTGTGTCTTTCTGAAAAGACAATAAATGGATCAAGTGCAGTTCCTTACAATTGGAACAACTGTTGCAGACCACAGGGGATTTTGTTGTGAAAATCTTGGATGCTGAAGAAAATGATCAGTTTGGCTCAGGAATATAGTTTCGTAAGTGCAGATCTGATTCAGTTCTTCACTCTGTTAATGATAACACACCACCACAGTTTCCAGAGGTTCTGTCCTTGGTACAATAAAACAGGCCACAATGCCAGTTTAGAACCTCTAAATCCCAACTACAATAGATGGTTTCTCAACCAGCTAGGGGAAAGATCATCACCACTGGTTTTATTAATACCAATTAGCTGGTATGGCCATCTGATTGTCACAGACCTCTGCCTTCAGGTGTTAAAATTAAGTTTAGAGTAAGAGCCTTAAATTATTTTTCCAGTGTCAGCTATTTCCTTTTCCTTTCTTCCCTCCTCATTTAATTTCATTGCTATTGTCACTGGATTATTACAGATTTGTGAAGCTATTCCTGCTGGTGAGAAACCTTATTACTCCACAGAATTACACTTGATGCTTTACACAGTTGGAAGTTGTTCATTACACTTTCTGTCTGTAAAGACAGTTTTTCTGGAGGTGATTTCTTATGGCAGGAAGTAGGAGATTCACATGGTGGCAATCAATCCCTCTTGCATTGTTTCCTTTATGAATGAGATCTCTGTCATGCTTTATCCCAGTTCTACCTAGGGCGAAATAACTGACTTTAAGTCTGATGGAACCCAGACATATTTTTTCCCCCCATTTTTCTAGTTTTACATTTCTGAGCTTAAGTCATTGGTTTTATCTGCAGAAGCTCAACCTTCAGTCTCATTGCAAAAAATTTGTAACATTTTTGAGTGTCTGATAGTGAAAATTGTACCTGTGTGAAGTGTGCCCATAGGCATTGGGGATTTTTAGAACAGAAATAAGACACTGAGTTTTTTTCTCATGCTGTTTGGCCTCGATAATTAAAGTAGTATATTTCATCACTTTAGCAAATAAGGTCAATAGGGCAGAACATAGCTTGCTAAAGAGGATCAGTGCATGTATCTGCCATGCAGGAAAGATTTTTAATTAAGGAGCACAAGCAAAATTCTTGAGATTTGCTTGAGATGCAGCAAGAAGAGGCTGTAGGGAAAGAATCCCATAAAGCCCAACCATCCAAAGGTGGGTTAGCCACCTGATGTAGACAACAACACAGAAATTAGCTACAGCCTATCAACTGCACAAATCTCCTGGATTTTTATATAAACCTTTGCCTTGGCAAACAGTCTGTAGTCTACTCTTTCTTTTTCAACAAAGGGTTTATACCTGACAGGTATTAAATAGCAGAAATTACTGCCTACTGTAAAGGAGATAACTGTTCTGAAAACCTCAGTGGCTGTTTGGATAAATAAACAGAGATCTCTGCACAAAGAGAAACTGGATCAGGGGCTGTGTTAAAACATCTTATGCCCCAGTGGATCTTCTTTCAATGACCAAAGTATATTCAACCAAAGCCGATATTATTGCAGGTGTCTTGATAAGTGATGTATTAATATATTTTCCAAAGAAAGCTCCTTAAAAGAAAAAATAAAAAAAATAAATCACCAATACTGTGAATCCATACATGGACAAGCATTCAAGGGAGAAAAGTAACCAGAAATTTTAAAGGTATAATTATCCACAAGTACATTAAATATTTATCCTTCTTCAAGGTCTTGTTAGACACTTGAGACTCTTCTGAATTGAAACCAGGGAATGTGTGTGTAGTGGGTCTGTCTGAGCTGATTTTCCCCATACAGCCCTCATGCTGCAGTACTGGAAGCCAGAAGGTGATGATAACACACCCATGTTATGACTATCAGTGCTCACACAGCACCAAAAGGTACAGGGGGGACAAGATCTGGGAGGGGATACAACCCGCACAGCCGACCCGAGCTGACCAATAGGATATTCCATACCATATGACGTCAGCTCAACTATAAAGGGAGGAGGACGGGGGGATTCGGGGGGAAGACACTTGTCCTCTGAGCAACTGGTAAGCGTTCTGGAGCCCTGCTTCCGGGGACAGGCCCGACACCGCCTGCGGATGGGAAGTAGAGAGTAACGGCTTTGTTGCTTTTGCTTCGCGCGCGCGCGGCCTTGCTTTCTCTGCTGTTTATTAAACTGCTTTTTATCATAACCCACGGGTTTTCCTTTTCCATCTTACTCTCTCCCTGCTTGCCTTGCTGACGGAGGTTTGGAGGGCAGGGGGAGTGATAGAGGGACTAGGGGTGGGCACC
>VYZX01023940.1:15399-28206 GCA_013401335.1 Brachypteracias leptosomus | reverse complement strand
CACTACACAGTTGTGTTGAAGATATTTAACAATTAAGGTTTTCTAGATAAATCCTGTAGGAAAAAGATTTAAATTTCAATATAAATGACAGAAATGAATTAATGATTTTCACAACTTAAAATAGTTAATGCAAACACTTTCCTGCAATGCAATGTTCTTGCTGAAAATTAATATGCAGAAATCCAAGACAATTTAAAATGATAGTTCCCATAGCTACTGTAACTCATCTAGCAATCCAGTNTGAAGTAAACTTGGTGTTTATGCCACTCTCCCAGGCTTGATGATCCTGGATTTCAAGCAGTAGTTTAAAGCTACCCTAGAGAGGATAGATGGTCGCTCCCTTCAGTATCATTCTGTCCTGAGATTCATGACCAGTTTACTCTCTTTACACCTCCTTTTCCTTGCTGTATCTCTGACCCCATTAGAAAAAAACCTATTCTACTTATCCTTCTCCTGAAGTTTTGATTTTCAGGTTTATCCTAATTTTGTTGGCACAAAAAATCACCTGTAATGTGTATCACATGGTCAATACATCAGTTACTTGGAGAAGTATTAAAACCAATCTCTGATATAGTTCTTAAAATCTAGAAAAAAGTGTCAGCTTCACTGTGAACATGACAGTTTCTTTAACTTGTTTGAAGATTGAGTATTTTCCTAATTTAGAAGCAACAAATAATTTAGGATACTTAGCATAAAATGGAAGATTAGTGGGGAAAAAAAAAAAAAGAAAAAGAAGAAAGAATTTAAAACCTTAGAGATATAATTACGATGAATTTTTTTTCATTCATAAATGCATCCTGGGTAGAAGCATGGATGGGACTTCTTCATTAGAAACAAATATAAATTGAGATGCATATGTTTTACTACGCATACAAGCACACACATGTATTTACTTAAGCCAAAATGTATATATGTAATATGTATGTACATGAGCTTCTTTTCACTGGATTTACCAGTCACCCTGAAGAAAACAAAGTGCTGTGAAGCCTTGCTGTTGCGGGACCAGATTTGGAAGGAATAAATATCCAATGAGTAGCATTTTAGGACATCACTTAGGCTCAAATCTCAGTCTGTGAAGTCAGAGGGAAATCTGGATAAGATTGAGTAAATAAAAGATTGTTTCTGAAGTACTTTCCATGGGAGCTTAAATATTTAATCCTTGACGCTGCAAATGTTCTTACTCCATCAGAGACATCATTGCCAAGTTAGCCTCATTGATTCTCAAGGAAAAGAACTGTAACAGCACTTAATTTTTCACAAATCTATGGAAGATTACAACAGACTTGCTGCAGAACATTAAGTGGAATTAAGGGATGCATGTAGCATCTTTCTACAGAAGTTCCTGGGACACTCATCAGTTTGTGCCTTCAGTTTTTCACAGAAGTTGATAGATTAATGCAATACAGAAGCTGTGCTGTTGTCTAATTCGAACTGAATGCCATCAATAGTCAAATGGGCAAATTTGCTCAGCCTGTGGCAGGGGATTGTTGCTGATTGTTGCTGCATTTGAAAATCTAAGCGCTTTGTGTGACAGGCTCATTTTTCTACATGTTTGTCTCTTTCAATCTCAGGAGAAGGCAATGTAAATCACATCACACAAAAGGTAAGTACAGATAACAGTGGTGAGTAGAAGGGTTTGGTAGAGAAGACTTCCTCCAAGAGGCATTTAAAGGAATTATTTCCATTTACCAGGTAGGGAGTTTAAGCACTTACTTTCAGAGGATTACCTTGCTTGGTATTTAAAATTATGTATAACTTGAATTTTGCTGTGTTTTTTTAAGATTCATCGGTTGATACAATAATGAAGTAGAAAACCTAAAATTTACAGGGGTATGAAGATACCCCTTTACAGGAGATAGGTCACTTGATTCAGAAGTAGGAAATAACTTAGAACAAGGACCTACCCATGGTAAGTGAGGTGACTTTCCCAGTTCTGTCCTGTTGCTGTTAGCATTGAAACCAGCATGAAAAAGTGCGGATATATAATCATCGATCTATATTCTTTGGGAAATCTGGTTCCATGTGAAGTGAAACTCAAGGAAAGAGACATATTGCTGGTTCTTACCTATAGGGGATAAGTGGTAAGCTTGCTTTTGGACTACACTATCCTCCCATCCACCTCATAGTGGCTACTACTGATTTATGTCCTTTCAGGGACATGCTGGATCCTTCAGTCTATTGCACTGCATTTCTTATTTCATTACTTCACTCCAATTAGAAAAAAGACAGTAGCCATGTACAATCAGAAGCATTTGGGCAAACCTACCATGCATCTCCTTAGAGAAAATTGTTTGCCTTAGTTGGAGTTGAGGGAGATGGCACTGACCTTGGTGTGTATCTCTTTAAAGATATCAAATGTATAGGTTTGCTTCACATACCAGCAGTAATAAAGAGACATTCTTCCAGAGCTATGAAATGCACTTACCAAGAGACTAAGCAGCATATCAACCCTTGAAATATGTGGCCTAGTGAGTTTCTTAAGGATATTTGGCTCACACAGAAAACATTCAGTCATCCTAATCTTCAAGGATTGAGGAAAATTACTGTCAACATGTTGAGGAAAACTGCAGAGTGAATTGAGCCCATCTTTCTACCTTCTGCCTTGGTTGGACAGAAAACTGCTATTAAGAAGAGTCAGAGGCAAGTGCTGGTGCCAATAAAGTGTCCTTGCCACTGGATCCTAACCTGGAATACATCTTTACTAGGTGGCATTTTGCTCTGCCAGGCCAGGGGTTAAATCCAAATCACCGACAATGAAAATATTTGTATAGATATGCAATTGTTCTTGCTATACTGACAACTCTTTTAATATCCTGCTACAATTAATTGAAGCACTTGCTACATATCTGCTCTAAGCATTTAATTCCTTTACTTTGAATCTGTTCCTTGACCATATGATGCATAGGCGAGGCAAGGGATTAAGAGGGTTAAGAAAATGGTGTTATTCTGGAAATCAAAAGCTTACACCTCTTATTTCTTCCTCTCTAGCAAACCATAGGCAGATATATAAAGGTTTTGAATGTGCATGAGAAGGACTGGTCACCTCTACTTGATACTCAATAGGTGAAGTGCCTAACACAGAGAAAGTATATGTTGTGCCAAAAAAAGAGAGATCTTCCAGAGCATAATTACATCATCCATGTATTTCAGTAAAGGAACACCAGTTTCTACAGCCAGTGGTATCTATGCGTGTCACAGAGACAACGTGTCACTGGAGTGTCTCTGTTGTCCAGCCTCACTGCTTGGGATTGCACTTTTTGGAGGGAGGGAGAGACAGAAGTAATAGGCAACAGTCCAAGTGGAGGTATGGATTAAAGGACCAGCATTTCTGGATACGAAGGATATACTGTATCTTTTTACCATCAAGAAAATAACTTTTTATTGGAAGGAAAAGCAAATGCTTAGCTACCATACAGATATGCCAGTTCAAATAGAAAATAAATATTTACAACATCTAGGAGGAGAGGAATAAATGAGCTTTTGGAATATTATAGTAGAATCAATTTTTCCTCCATCTTCCTTGGTATAACACTTTTAATTTACACTACAACTTTTTATATTTTTCATATTTTTGTTAAGATTGTCTATATTATAAATCTACAAGGGGACTCATAAGAGTTTGGCTGTATTTGAACTAGTCTCAGACTATTACAGAATGTGAGCTAGCACTTTCTCTTGTCTGCCTCTAACATCTCAGCATATGAAATGCACTGTTGTATTTCAGCACATTGCAGTGTTATCTCAATACAACACAGACTTTGGTTATGGTGACCTGCTTACACATTATCTTTAAGCTATTGAGCAAATTCAGTGTGGTTCTACTTTTGTCAGGAAAAACAATTGCAGTTGCACTTAAACTAATTCCACAAAGTTACAGGGAAGTTCTTTTCTGCTGTGTATTGAATCTGTAACTAAAAGCTTTCACTGTTTTCTGAATGCAGAGTACTGAGCTCCACAGATACTCTCAATTAAATATATGCATTGCATAGTTTTCTCCTGAAATATGGTGCTTATTCCTGCCTTTGATAAGGCTTCTATAAGAGTTTCCATTGTATAGGTTTGTCCACTTAAAGATTTTTTTCTTTAGACTAAGGCAGATGTTATAACAAACAATACCAGACCAATAGTGCATTCTGGTCTGGAGCTGGTTTTCCCACGATTGCAAGTCACCAATTTGCTGCATCTGTGAACGTGAGCTAAGACACAGTAACAGTCTACATGGATGCTCCCAGCACAGTCCAACTGCAAAATGAGGCAGTTAGAGTTCAGTTACAGCAAAACTGTCTTGTCTCATAATTGGGATAAGCTAGAAGTCAGCATCTGAATTACTGTGTGCTGGCTGGAGGTGGGAACTTAAAATGCAATAGAGCGTCTTGCAAAAATGTAAGTAGATTCTATGGCTCTTTAAATACAACTCACTAAGAGCTGATGTAATAACATAAAGGAAGGCAATGTAAATTTGATACTGGGTAGGTCTAACCTACTTTTGGTTGAAGAACCAGAGGATGATGTGAAACCATCAAGCAGGTAACCATGCATGGGTATCAAATTTCTCTTTTTCATTTTCCCTTTTCTTTTCCCTTTTTGGTTCAATAGCTTCTTTGAATCTGCTCAGTGATAGTGTAACTTCAAGGAGAAAGGGACATGCCAAACCAAAAGAAAACATGAAATGCTATGGAGATCAGTGTAGAACTCCCCAAAGTTTTATTAACTAAGTAAATGACTTGCATGCCAGCAGCCGAAAGGTAAATTCTCATGTCAGAGATGAAGAAAAAACAAAAGAAACAAAAAACCCACACAGGAATGGATAATTGAAATTCTGCAACAGGTATATGAAAAAATGGATTCTAGTTTAAGTACAACGGCTGCAAGTTTGGAAAGCAGATTAACTGAAGGTAAAAAAATAAAGTTAGAAATAAAAAACCACCCTGTGTTCAGATGCATTTCAGGATACCATAAGTATTTTAAGTATTCTTGTAGGAGAAATGTAGTATAAATAAAAAAAGAAAGTGTTATTTCTAGAAGGTTTAGAGAATGAGGACCATGCTTACAGCAGAGTGTTCTGGTTTGGTGATTAAAATTGAGAAAACATGTAACCTCTGTTGAAGGGAAAGCAGTGCTGAGCAATCACAGACTAGTTCTGATCTCCAAGATTCAGCCACATTAAAAAGAGTAAGAGAAGTCAGACTTATTTGTCCCTGCTAAAGATAAGAAAGAGCTCCATGGGGACCTACACATTTCTGATAGAATCACCAAAGAAGCCTGAGAAAATGTGATCCAATTAAATTATTTAAATAACCTGCAAGTGGGAACATTTGAACAGATGTGTGGAGGAAGGGAATTTCAAGTGAAAGCCTTGGTTTTCAGAATTAAATTGACAAAATCAGAAAATTAGAAGGTAAGGGTCAGAGAGACAAAGAAACCCATGGAGCTGAAGAGTAAAAATGAGCAAGCGTTTCCCAGTTGTTGTGGTTTAAGGTTTGGGGAAGGGGAGGGACAGGTGGAGCAGCTATTCCACTCCCCTTCCTGCCACACTCCATAGAAGGACACAGGAAGTTCTGCTCACCTCCTCCTCACTGGGATTGCTGCTGGGACTGCACCTCTGCGTGGTTGGCTACCAACCCCACAAGGTTTGGGAGAAATCCAGCAGCATCCAAGGATCGGTGTTGTATATATTTGTATATATATCTTCTCTTAATACCTCTGTATATTCCACTTCCCTTAATATCCCTTTTGTTGTTCCCTGTTAAAAGTTGTAATCTTGATTTCCAACTTTGTGTGGGGCCTTTCTTCCTCCCTCGGGAGGGAAAAGGGAGGGGAGAGAGGAGTGAAACAAATTCTGCGCCATGGGGATTGCCCTGAGCCTTAAACGGAGACACCAGTCTAAAAACCTCATCCTTATTGCTCAGAGAACTAAAACAACAGTGACCAGAAGGTGTCCCATTAGAAGCACAAGCTGAGGGTACCTTCTTGCACCTCTTCTAGTGCCTTCTTGCAACTCTCCATTCACATTTGACCAACACAAGTTCTGTTTCCTGAAGCTGTTTTTTCCTACTATAGGATTCTGGGAATCGACATCAACTTCACAAGGGACAAGGTCTTAATATTTATACTGTAATAGTTCATAAAAGCTTGAATCTAAGTATTGGTCTCTATGGTGCCAGGTCATGCACAGAGCTAAAAAGGATTTTTACCTCTCCTAAAGTTTTAATGAGCCACAAAACCAGAAGCTTATTCTCAAAAGGACTCTCTTCCTATATCCCAAACAATTCTGGTCAGGGACGTAGGCTGAACTTCTCATATGTTCAGAGCATAATTCGGTGCTTCTAAGATACCATGAAAACATAATAGAAATACTGTAACATGGCTTCTAAATGCAAAGACATCATGTTTGTCACAGGACCAGCAAATATTTAGAAGTTGTGAGTATATGAAAAGATAATATTGTTATTATATTCTTTTCCTATACTCTATTACAGAGATCAGGTTGTTATTGGAAAAAAAACCATTGTGCAAGATGAACCTTTGTTCTAAATTAGTAAAGATGCTCTTGTGCTATGCATCTTGAACATGATGAAACTTCCTGATCATTTTGAACTCTCTAAGGTGGTGAGTTTTTCATTTTTCCACAGTCCTTATCATACCCTAAATCACCAGATGGTGTCAAGTATAATGACACTTTTATCGTTTTCTGGTTTGCAAGGATAAAGAAACAGGTATGCTGTAAGAGGTCTTTTTGTATGCCGCTTTAACATAAAATGTACAAGCTTTGTAAACACTTCAGTGGAAATAAATATGCAAAGGGAAATTTGGTACAGGCTTCTGTGTGGCTCTGCAGAAGTCCATGATACCTTCTCTGCTATAAGCTGAGGTGGATTGCATTTCTGTTAGCTTTGTTGCAAAGGGAATCTGATAAGGAAGGAATGATGGGGGGATCCAACAATACATATGAAAAGGCTAAATTTTATTAAGTTAATTTTAAGTTAGAAGGCTGGTTAGTGGTCAAAAGCTCATCCCTAATGGTGTTCTGGTCTGTGATTTTCTCTTTTTCTTTATCACTGATAAAGTGATAAAGTGACTGAGGGGGAGTAAGGAGCTATGTTTCTAGGCTACAATTGACTTGCAGCTATCTTCCACCCCTCAAGTGACATCTTTGGCATAGATGTAGTTCCTAGAGAGAGCTTGATACTGGTAGGCCTTTCAGGACCATGTCAAATACCTCACCCTTTAAAAGACAATATCTTTAATAACTTCTCTTGGGGAATGTCTAGAAAAGCATTAAAGAGGGAAATTAACACAAATTTCCTGTAGGGTCTCATCCAGAACTGAAATCCAGCTAAAAAATTGAAAAGGTGAAGTTGAGATTGAAATCCTGATCCGGACCTATCACTTTTTCTGGTGAATCTTCATTTCAGCTCAGGTTTATTTTAAACCAGTCCTCACACACTTTGAATGTGACCTGAACAGACATGTTCATTGCTTGATGAGTTATGCATTTACAATGTGTTGTTACGAGTTTTGCACTATTTGTTACTTGATGTGATAAGTTTATATTTCAGTAGTCTTCACTAGCAACTTTAAAGCAATAGACTCTGGTAATTTACTATTCAAAGTATCAATATTAGCCTTCACTTAGGAGGGGAATCTGTTCTGAAAATTGTTTGACCACACATAGAGCAATCCAAACATGAAACTTTGCAGTGTTCCTTGGTGTGTTCAAATTCCTCATTTACCTAAATGTTTCCTGAAAATCAAGGCATGTTTTATGCTGAAAAATTAAAGAAATTAATATTTTATTTTGCACCCCAACAATACAGCATCTCTTCTTTTTTTTTTCTTTTTTCTTTTTTTTTTTTTTGTATGAGGACTCCGATAGCTTGGTATGAGTGCACAGGGAGCGGAGGATGGAAATGTAATCTGGAAGAAGCTGTGAGGGCATGAAGGGCCTGGTGAGAAGTGACTGGTATCATCTGTTGTTGTTGTTCCAAGCAGCCATAGCATAAGAGACTTGTGTTTCTTTTGAAAAAGTTCCTCTTATCCCATCTGTTGGCCATATGGGTAAAAAACATGGTTTTCAGCATGCCCACACCTACTTGCTGGCCAACAATCTGTCCTGGCCTAAACACTGCTGTTTTCTGTGCCATAGCAAATTGTTCTTCCTAGGAACAACTAAGGGAATCTCTGCCTGTGAGGTGGGCCTAAAAAAAATCTGAGAAAAATGAACATATGCATCAATCTATTTTGAGATGGTGGGATGCTCTAGCCTTCCTCTCTGCTCTCTCAGGGGATGGAGAGAGGAATTGTGCTGGATTTTAAGCCAACTGGATCAATTGAGGTAGTTTTCTGAAAAGTGACTGTGCAAAGACTTGATATAAACTAGGCTGGCCACATTCCAAGTTAGAAGAAACCAAAAGTGGGTCATATCTTAGAATCCATCTCAGATTTTACATTGGATCCATATACATTGATTTAGTGCACTGGAGAAGATGCTTTTAGGTGAGACTTTGCCTTGTGTTTATATTCGGGAGACTCTTGATATGCACTTGAGTGCAGTGCTGGTGTTCTCAGAGTGGGTTTCTTCCTGGTTGAGCCGCAGTTGAAGCCCGTGCTTGAGCACTCTCAGAAGCCCCCTGTGTGCCAGGTGGATCCCTGCCCTCCATGAGTTACCTCTCTACATATGCACACTGCACACCTGAGAAAACCAGCTGACAGAAACTTCACTGCAATAAACACTATGTAGGTATGTGATCCAGAATCGTAATGGATTTCAGCAAATTAAACTCTGATCCTCCCCTCCTTCCATTTCACGAGGCAGAAAACTTACCCAGTGAGACCAGGGCTTTCTGGAAGTTCATGTGGCAATTCATGTGGCATGGAGACAACCACCAAAATCCCTAATTATGTGCCTAATGAATGAATCTACCTGATGCAAACATTATTGAAATACTGAAATATTGAAATTTTAAAAACTTCTCACTGACTTTGTTGGGTTTTGCTCTCGAGGTTTGGACCTTGACCTAATTTAGTGGTTGTATATTCTCCTAAATATCAAATAGTGCTTTCACAGCTGACATTGTTTACTTATTCTTGAGACTGTATATCAGTTTACAGGGGAAAAGCTTGTGCTCTCCTAATAGTGACTTTTAATAATTGTCTGTGGGTGCAATGTTTTTACATAAGTTACTCTCAGCATACGATAATGTTGTGGTAGCCTTTAGAAACATTGCAATTTTAAATTTGGGACTTAATAAATCATTCAATTCCTTATATTCTGCAAGTCAGTGGGAAAATTATCTCTATTGTCCTATGCATTCGAAAGCACAAGGACTGAGAACAGAGCCTAAAATCTAAAATTTGGTCATGCTTGGAACATGAACAACACAACTTGAATATGGGGCTTGGGGCCCAGTAAAATCTTGACTATAATGCTGTTAGCTTGCTTCAAAAGCCATGAGAATCAGAAAAGGCTTCCAGGATGAAAAGTAGTTAATAAGGGAAAAGCTTTCTCAGCTGGTGCCCAATTTGAGAGTCTGAATTTACTAATTCTCCCCCTGACTTTCTTCAGCTGTTTGTAACTGTTTTGGAATGTGTTTTCTTGCTGCACCCATCACATACGTTGCTGCTTTCTTTAAGAGAAATAAAAGCATAGTATCGGTCTTAGACTTTGCAATATCTTCCTTATGCTATAAAATTACACACAGAAGCAAGATCTGAAAGGCTCTGGATAGTAAGTGTCTGAATCATTCATTATTCTCTTAAGCATAGATGCAAACTGCAGGTGCCTGAATCCAGCAAAAGATGCACTCATGTATACTCTAAATACAACTCTAAGTGGCTATAAAACGTTAACGTTCCAAACCAAGGAAGTATGGAATAATATATGAAATAGAATAACACTTCGGTGACTCTACTAATCTCTGGGCTTCAAGTGACAGTTTTTACAGGGTAACATGACATTTCTTGTGTGATTAGGAATATATTTACTGCTGTGGGAAGCAATTATTTTGCTGAGCCTATGTGCATGAAGTTTCTGTTAGGAAAAAGGGAATGCTGCTTGTCTGCATTAATTTCAGTAAATCCAGAGTCCCAGTTTGCTTCCAGTCATCCTCCAGCACTGAGGAGGTAGGTTGATATTTTGGATATGTCTGAACCTTCCTCTTAGACAGCAAGGTATTTTGAAAATCCCTGCTATCAAAGGTGGGTGAAAGAACAAGGTTCTCATCTAGCAGAGAAAACTTTCATAATATGCTGGTGCTAATGACTTTCTGGGAGCTGTATCTTGGGAGCATTCCCTTGTCCTTTCACTATCTCCTCATAGCAGAGCAAATAGATTGTCCTTAAAGCTCAACATAGAACTGAGTAAGAGAAGGAGGATGGGTAACACCACACCCTGGCATTGTCTTTTGGTCTGAATTTTCATATCAAAAATCACCAGGTTGCTTTTCCTAAGAGAAAAGTTATCATTGTTAGAGTCCTAATGAAAGTCTGTAGGCTAACATGATTGCTTTGAGAGGTCATAGCAAAATCTGGGATATGATTTGACTTCAGAAAGAGGGACAGGAGCTCTGGTCAAAAGTTTTTTGTTGTGTTTTCTCTTGTTGGGTTTTTTTTTTTTCCTCTGGTTAAATTGCAGACCGGTGTGCTCTTCGCAACAAGGGAAAACATTTTTCTAGGTTGTTAACTAATGTCATGAACATATTTCCTTTTGGTGGAATGTGAAATTTAACTGCTGTTACCCCTGATGCACAAACAAGACTGGAAAGGAAAAAAATCCCGTTGCAATAAAAGCAGATTTATTAAACTGGGGCTATTTGCTTACAGACTGATGCTGAAATTAGAAAAGGCCTTGTTCCCTCAGATAAACTGGTTCTGAGACATGCCTTTTATTAAAACTTAACACCCACACAATCCCTTCTTGCAGTGATATAAGGAAAAAAGAAAAAAAAAGCCCACAACTATTTAAAGTGAAAGTAACTGTGGCTTGCACACAAACTTATCATACATGAGAGGAAGGCTTTCATGGTAGAACAATTGGTTAACTAATTATCATCTTGATTACTTGCCCTTAGTGTTTCTTTGCAGTCCTGTGTTCTAGAGTGTTATAATGTGGCTAAGATGTTTTCTGTACCCACATAATGTGATATTTCTATTCAGTATATATAGTCACCAACTAAGAAAACATTAAAAGTCCATGAGTGTCCTGCTGAAACACCTGCAAAGAGGAGCCTTGGTGTTGTTACCCCCTGCAAGTTATGGCTGTTAAATAATAGGGAAACTATAGGGCCTAGTGGTCTCCTAAATACTAGAAGATCTTGATTCTCTTCCTACTCCTGCCACTTCTGCATGATCCTGAGGAAACCTGTCTGTATTTTTTTCTTCTCCCTTGCACTTCTTGTGTGCCTAGCCCTCCTTCTGTCTCCTAAATTCTCTAGAGGCTAGAAATGAAGTTATTGTAAAGCACTTGTCTTGCTTTATCCAGCTCTTAACTTATTTCATGCCAATTTTTTTTCTGGTGATTACTTACAAAATTAGGTATTTGTTCTTTCTTGAAAAAGTGTTTGCAAGATGAAATCTTTGTCCTTGTGTTGTGAGTGCTTCCCATGGCAGAGATGCCCTATGGATGTATTTGCAGAAAGATTTGGGATTTATGAGTCCGCTTTCACTCTTAGTACCTGAACAAGTTAGCATCTAGAATGGGTTGCAGAGATGGCAGCTGATGTGGCCTAGGTTCAAAGACAACCTATGTCTATCCTATGCCTTTCTGCCCCTAAAAGTTTATCAAAGTTGGACGTAACTGTTTTATATACTTTAGAGGCTTTCCAAATGTTTACCCAAGTTACCTAATGGAAATTTAACACAGGCTAATACATCCTCTTGTTTTCCCAATACTCAGATGTTTTCTCATTGGGTTGCATGAGGTTAACTATCAGAGTTCTCTCTTTAGAATGAGATACTGCAGGGCCCTACAGGACATTAGAAGTGTCACCCAGGGATGTTAACACATTAGAGGGGCTTCTGCAGAGTGAGAAGATGAGGCTAAGAAATGTACTTCTGCTTAGTAAATGCCAGGAACACACTGTACTTTTATTTAGGAGATGACAAAGACCATAGAATTTGCAATGGTTTGTGGTGCAGGTCAGCAATGACAGTCAGCTCGTATTTGTCCTCTACTTGTTTGAAAAATACTTTGCAACAGTGCCACTCTATTGCTATTTCAGATGTGAACAGAAATTCAGCTTGTAGTTCCCATTTTCCCTCCCTTTTCTCAAGAGCTGCATCCTCATCCTCCAATCTTATCTGCATTTCATTTCTCCAGTTAGCAAAGTGCTTTGGGAAATGTGAGTCGGAGTCAATGAAGGTTAACAGGATCAGATCCTCAGTTGGTGTCAAGCAGTATTGCTCTATCGTCATTGAAGAAACGGCACCAATTTAGGTATATCCTATTGTATTTCTCCTGAGGACTAGCATCAGTAATGAGTTTGTGCTCATTAAATGGTGTCTTCCTGACTCTGCTTTTCTCTGCTCCTGTGGAAATACATCCATTTAGAAGTTCAATCCCTGTAAAATAGCATGTGTAAGGCAACTGTTCACTCAGTGGAAAATTATCTGGTTTGTTACAGGAATGCATATGTAAATCACTGTTGGGAAACGCTATGTTAAAACTTACTGTTATCAAGTCCTCCATATTCTGAACTGGAAACATTGTTAACTGAGAAACTATTTTTCCCTGGCATTTTGTAAGAGGTCCTAAAGATGTCAAGAGGAGGAAGGAAGTGGGTGTCGAAGAATTTGATAACAATGATTCGT
>VYZX01023936.1:133444-151458 GCA_013401335.1 Brachypteracias leptosomus | reverse complement strand
GCCTCGGCACCGGCGGGCACCGGCACCCGCCCGGGGGCAGGTCGCTCTGCCCCGGGGGCACCGGTCCCCTCAGCCCCGGGCTAGTGGCGCCAGGACATGCTCGGCACCGGGACGCGCATCTGATCGTTACTGGGATCTGCTCGTTAACGGGATTTGCTCGTTAGCGGGACCTGCTCGGCACCAGAACATGCTCGTTACCCGCAGCTGCTCCAAATCAGCCCGGGAGGCACCGACTCCACACCTGCCTGGAGACTGCAGAGGGGGCAGGACCCAACATGTCTGGGGACACCAGCCACGTGGCCATGAGGGGCTCACCAGGAGCCCTCTGGTGCTGTGGTGGGGGATGCGCCAAGCCCTTTTTGGAGGCTTCACAACCCGCCCCGCTCCCAGGCAGCCTGGTCGAGGCTCAGTTCGCCTCAGTTCTGGAGCTGCATCCCCTCAGCTGGATGGATCCCCAGTGCAGGCATCAGGGATGAGCCCACATCCAGGCACCACAGAGGCAGAATTGTACCCCCTGAGCCCCCCCCCACCCCCCCCAGAGAGAAGGCAGAGCGGGGTAAGATCAGGCTACCATTTATTGTAAAAGGCCAGCGGTGCCTGCGGTGCCCTGAGCAGGCTTGGCCAGGGCCAGGAGGAGGTATGGAAATGTGCTATCTACACCGAGCTCCAGGTGTGTGTCCTGGGGTCCGCCCCTCCAGGGATCCTTCCCTGCTCCCACCCCTCTCAGTAAAAGCTCTTCGCAGCTCCCTGGGCCTGGCTCTTGCTCAGGTCCTTCCCGGAGTGTCCCTGGCACTCCCTGGGGCTGGCAGGGCTGGCATCAGCTCCCTGCAACGCTGGCGTTGGCTGGGCATCCATGCCCATGGGGCAGCCCGAAGTGTTGTGGCAGGCAGTGCCAGGGTGCTCCCCGCGCTTGCCCATGGTGAGGATGCCCGCAGCGTGGTTGCCAGAGCCGTGCAGGAGGCGGTAGAGCCGGCTCTGGAAGGCGGGTGGGACGCTCTTCCTCTTGCCCAGCGTGAGGATGCCCGCAGCGTGGTTGCCCATGCCATGCAGCAGGTCATAGACACGGCAGGAGCAGGTCTTCTGCCGGCAGCACTCGGGCAGGCTCTGCCGGGCAGTGGCCAGGGAGCAGAGCAGGAGCAGGAGCAGGAGGCAGGCAGCTCGCTGGAGCTGCCAGAGCAATGGGCAGTGTTAGTGCCGGGCAGCGGCAGTGCCGGATTTGGGGGGGCTGCACAGCCCCAGGGCTGCCCCCAGGTCCTGCCGTGCCCACTGGTGTCCCAGCTTCCATCTGCCCTGGTCACTGCCACGCTGCCCACTCATCCCTGCTGCCACAGGGGCCCAGCCCCACACCTGGGGTGCACCCTGGGCATCACCCTTTGGTGCCCTGCACTGCACCCCAGGGAGCTGGGAGTGCTGCTCCCCACGCCCCTCCCAGTCTCAGCGACTGTGGGGCCCCCACCTATGCTCTGACGAGCCAGATCCTCCTGCATCTCCAGACCCCAGGCCCCACATCCCGAACAACCTCCCATCACTGCCCTCCTGGCCCCACCTTGGTGTTGGGCACCTCCATCCTTCCTGGGGTCTTCATGCGGCCAAGTGGTGCTGGGGCATGTCCCGCTGGCCAGCCGGGAGTGCGGCACCCTGCACTGCCCACCGCAGCCACTGCTTTATAGGGCCTGGCACAATAGAATGGCCAAAAATACCCCCGGGGCCAGGCGGGAGCAGCTGGTGTCTGGGAGACACGGGCGCTCAGTGGCTGGTAGCTCGGAGACCATCCAGGCCTTTCCCCTCATTTGCTGCTCCTCATTGTGTGGTGCTCACCAGCGGGCCCACCAGCCGGGCTGCCTGGCACTAATGAGGCTGTAATTGCCCGTGGACCCTGCATCCAGGCTGGCACAAAGAGGCTGAAGGTCAGTGCTGGGGAGGCGATGGTCTGCTCCGGACCGTGCAGGTCTGCTCCTCACTGCCCCATTAGACTAATTACCTCCCTGAACAAAGGGGTGCCGGGCAGCCGTGCGGCTCCTTGACGTGGAGAGCTGTCACCCTGCACTTGGCTGGTGCCAGGGATGGATGCTGCTGCCAGAGTCCTCGTCCCCAGTGCTGCTCTCCATCCCCCTTGGTGACCCCATCCCGCCCTGGTGACCCTGTGCTAGGCACGCAGAGTGGGCACCAGGGTGGGTCTTGCACTCTTTATAACGTTCCGCAGCCCTGATCTGACCCCAGACCACCCCTTGCCTGTTGCTTGCACCGAGATCCCCTCATCCTGGGGGTTGAGCCTCAGCATCCCCCTGATACCAGATGGATGAGGCCCTGGGAGCTTAGAGGGGGGCAAGCGGGAGTGGGGACATCCCTCTACAACCTCCCCTGGGCCCCGCTGCAGCCCTTCGTCACCCAGCCCTGCAGGTGTCCCTCCAGCACATCGAGCCTGTGGGCACACAGCCTCCTGGCCATGGGCAGCATGGGGGTCTCTGCTCCTGGTCCCAGCGGCTGGGGATGCTCAGTCCAGGCCCCCGAGCCCTAGGCCAGGGTCAGCAGGACGCTGTGTCACCACCTCCTTCTGTCTCGGGGATGGGCTCCAGCGTGGGGCGCAGCCGGGAGGGCTCCGGCGAGGCTGAGCCGTTCCTGCCGATGCCGCAGGACTGCCCTGCGTTGTGAATCTGCCACAGGTTGTCCAGTGCCTCGGCCTTGGCATGCTTGAGGAGATCAGCCTGGCCCTGCATGGGGACAGGGCATCAGGGGACAGCCCTGGGTAGTGTCACCAGGGCTGCCCGGACCCCCTGCGCCAAGCCCACCGGCCACCACCTGCTGGGTGCCAGCACCACCTGGACCCCCTGAAGGGGCCAGTGCCCTCGCCAGCGCTCCCAGAGCATCCCCCCGGGTGTGGGCTGGGGGGCAGGGGTGTCAGGGTGGGGCAGGGAGGGTCCCCATGGCCCTCGTCCCTCACCTTCAGCACGGTGATGTTCCAGGCGAAGCTCTCCAGCGCCTTCTGCAGCTTGTGGCCCCGCAGCCCCTCCTTGGCCTCGATGCGGTGCAGCTCCTTGTGGAAGTCCATGCCTGCCAGGCGGGAGCCTTGCTCAGCATCGGCACGGACCGGGACCGAGCTGGATGGACACCCTTTGCCCGGCACAGGGGTGCAGGCTGGGTGGACTCTCCACTGCCCCAGCAGCCCCAGGACCCTCCGTGCTGGGACAACAGAGCCCCCACCATCCTGGCACCACGCTCGCACCCCCCACTCTAGGCAGTTTTGGGCTCCTGTGGCCAGAGGGTCCAAAAGGCAGTGGCCACCCCAGGCAGAGGTACAGTTCTTGCACCCCACAACCCACCTGGGGGGCTCAGAGCGGGACAGCCGGGTCCCCCCCACCAGAGAGCGGCCCCCGCACCGTGCACCCGTGACGTCCCCATGAGCGGGTGCTATATTTACCCTCCTGACGCAGCACCGGCTCCGGGCCCACGCCGGGGCTCCCACGCAAGCTGGTGAGCCCACACTCTGTCAATCAGCACACCCACAGCACCCCACTCGCAGACGGCACCTCTCCGGACCCCCAGCACCCACTGGCGGGCATGGGCCAGGCTAGCATGGCAAGGGCTTGTCCCTGCCGGGACCAAAGCAGGGACAGGTAACGCCCCGGGAACAGGGGTCACAGCCCCCAACTCTCAAGGACCAGGGCAGGAGCCGCAGCATTGGCTGCTCACCCCAGAGCCCCTCTGCCCCCTGACAACCCCCAGCTCTGGCAGCCAGAGTGGCACAGGAGGGTGCAGAGCCCACCCGTGCCCCCCCGGCTGTCGCTTCCCTGGCGCTGGCAGCAGCGGCAGAGCCCAAAGCCAAGAGCTCGGGAGATTTCCGTGCTGCAGGAACAAACAGGGCTGCTGGCAGCGGGGCTGGCACCGGCTGCGGGGGACACAGCGGGGCCCCCTCCCTCTTCCTGGCCCCTTCAGCTCCTGGCTGCTCTCCCAGCATCACGGGGAGCCACAGTCCAGCAGCCCTTCATGCACCTGGGGCAGCCAGGACCATTCCTGTGGGACTTCAGCCAGCAGAGGGGCCTGACAGTGACCAAAGCGGGGCCGGGGGTCCCTGGTAGCTGCCAGGGTGGGGACAGGGTGGGGGGCACCAGGGCACCTGCCTGTGTGGGTTCAGCCGCGTGTCTTGGGAGCCGTAACATTCGGTTGCCACTTCTGCCGTCAGCCCCGGTCTGTTATTTCTGGTGCTAATTACATTCTGGCGTTCGGCAGCTAATGACTCTTCTCTGCTTCCTCATCAGCCTCCCCCACTCCCCTCTCTCCTGCGCAGCCCCCACAGCCCACCTGCCCTGCACCCTGTCCTGGCAAAGGCAGTCACACACCCTGGCACCCCGGTGGCACCTGGCAGCACCCATCGCTGGGCAGCCTCCTGCACCCACCTTGTGCTGCTGGGACATGGGAAAACTGCAGAGCCAGGCCCAGAGCTGCCAACTGTGCCCCGGCTGCTCTGCTGCTGAGCTCCAGCCCTGGCATGCACCCCCCAGGCTGCAGACACGCAGCCCTCTGCCACGCACCATGCAAACGCATGGCCAAAAATGCTGGCACGCTTGGCTGTGCCCGTGCCCATGTCTGGAGCTTGGTGCCAGACCCCTTGAACCAAGCCCTGGGGGGCCATGTACCCCTGGACCAGCCCTGGCACACTACTGCCATACGCAGCTCCCCAAAGATGTGCTCCCCAGGTCTGTGGCACAGAGCAGTGCCAGGGCTGGGCTGCCCCCCCAGCACCCACCTGCCTGCTGCGCCTGGATGAGTTTTCCATACACGGCGTCGGCCGATTCGATCAGTGTGCGGCTGGTCTGGATCATCTGCGGAGAGGGGTGACCTGAGGAGCTGGGCACCCTCAGCCCCATGAGCCCCCCCAGAGAGAGGATGGGGAGCAGGGGCTCGGGCAGGGGCTGCCCCTGGCCCTGGTGTGGTTGCCAGGCTCTGGCTCTCCTCACCCCACCGCTCAGCCAGGGCCTTTCCAACACAAAGGAGGGAAGCAGCTCCAGCTGTGGCTATTAATGGGATGCAGCCAGTGTGGGCAGGGGGCTCGTACCAAGCTCACCCGTGCACCCCCCGCCATCCTCCCCTTGCACCACAATGTGTTCAGCGAGTTCGGGGTCCCTCATGGTGGTCCCCACTTACCGTCTCGTAGGCAGTGAGGACCTTGCGCAGCAGGTCAGGGATGGGCCCCTGTGCCTCCATGGGCGGGTACCGCTCTGCCAGGTTGAGGGTGACGCTGGGCGTGCTGTCGCTGTGCAGCAGCCACGTGGCCACGGTCAGGATGCACTGCTTCATGTTGGCCGCCGGCGTCAGCCCGCACAGCTCCTTGAAGGAGACCAGCGCGTTCTGTGGGCACAGACCAGGGTCAAGGACTCAGCCCCGGAGAATCTCAGGAGCCCCCCTGCCAGGAACAGCCCCGTTTCCCCCAGCTCCCTGCTCCAGAGGAGGCTCCTCACCCTCTTTCCCTGGGAAGAGGGGGGATGTCTGGGCTCCCTGCTGCCCACAGCCCAGCCCCGTCCCCTTCTGCACAAGCCAACCCCTTGGTGCCTCCGCAGGGTCTGTACCTGCACGTTCTCCCGCAGGTCGGTGGCCTCCCGCAGGGGCTGGGTGGCCGTCCGGAACACCTCATCGATGGCCTTGATGCCGGTGGCCTTGGTGGAGGTGTACTCCCGCACGCGGCGTCCCCGGCGCCCCGCCAGCCCCCGGCGGTGCCCCTTGCCCCCGCCACGGCGGTCAGTGATGGCCACGTGCACGAAGAGGGTGGCGTGGGGCAGGGGCTCCCCGGCCAAGGACTGGAGGGGGACGTGGCGGTAGCCAGGCTGCAGGCACTCGAAGGGGATGGTGTACTGGGCAATGAACTCATCCCCGATGTAGTCGTCGTCCAGCACGACGAAGCGCAGCACGGCCAGCTCGGGTAGGTTGATCTGGAACTCCAGGCTCTCATCGAAGATCGGGTTGTCCCCGCTCTGCAGGGCCGTCTTGGTGCGGTGCTCGGCGCAGTCGGCCGGGATGCCGTGGATCTCAGCACAGACATAGGGCTCCACCACCTCCCCCTTGGCCCCTGAGCCCTTGGGCTTGGGCAAGTTCTGACCACTGATGACCTTGAGGTGCAGGAGCTGGGCAGGCACCCCAGGCAAGGAGTCCTTGGCATTGGCACTGAAGTAGGAGACCTCCTCCCGCATGATGGCCGGGCGGAGGACATAGCCGCAGGCCCCGTTCTGCCGGAACCAGCCCATGTTCAGGTCCATCATGAGCCCCGGTGTCTGGTAGTTCATGGCCACCATCTGGCAGCCACACTTCCAGAAGTCTTGAGGGTTCATGTTGCTGGCATCGATGCGCATGGGGCTGGGGTAGACACGGGAGAGGAACCGCTTGTTGTAGCTCACCAGCTCAGCCGGGCACTCGTTGGCGAAGCGTCCTGCCTCCACCTCGCTGAAGGAGCACATCTCCCAGTAGCGCTGCCCGCGCCGCGAGCTCTCAAAGTCCTGGAAGGGGACGGCCTGGCAGAGGCTCACCAGCTCCGAGAGCTCCCGGCTGAGGCGCACCCTGCGCGGGCCACCTCCTTCCAGCACCTCCCGGTCCTCCTGGCCCAGCCGCCGCGCCAGCTCCCAGCCTTCCTCCTCGTCCGACACCTCCCCCTCGCTGTCCTCGCAACCGGGCGGCAGCTTCTTGGCCTTGATGAGGATGCGGCCCTTGAGCTGCTCCGGGGAGGGCAGGTAGGACGCGGCGGGGTTGGGGGGGTCCAGGTAGAGCTTCTCGCCCAGCGTCTTGCGCAGGCACTGGGCGGCCAGGCGCTGCTGGGCAGCCGAGCACCGCACCACCAGGCAGAGGATGAGGGGGTAGGCGGAGGCGGCGAAGGCGTGCTGGTCGATCAGCCCCACCACGGTGCGGAAGGGCACGTAGGAGGCGGCCGAGGGGCTGGTGTAGACGACGGGCTCACCCTCGGGGCCATCCCACAGCACCAGCTCGATGCTGCGGCAGCCCAGGCCCAGGGCGCTGATGTAGCCGCTGATGTCCGAGCGGCCCCAGAAGTTGTCCTCCAGCAGGCAGGTGCTATGGGCAGAGCTGATGTAGTAGTGGGAGAGGGGCTGCGCCATGTCCTGGCACACCTTGCGGTGCTGCGGGTCAAAGATGGAGCAGTCGGCGGAGAGCAGGTAGCGGGTGAAGCCGTCGATGGCCAGGTAGCCCTTCTCCCGGCCCTCCTTGGAAGGCTCGTACTTGCTGACAATCTCCAAGCACTTCTCCTCTGTCACCCCCTCCATGCCCTGCTCCACCTCCAGGAACATCAGCAGGTCCTTCAGGCCCAGGTACTCCTTGTTGCTGGAGAACTGCACCAGCAGGAAGAAGATCTCGGGGCGGGTGCAGAGCTCGCAATAGGCCTCCACAAAGAGGTCACAGGCCACCTCCATGCCAGGACGCTCACTGGCCTTCTGCAGCTCCTTGAACTTCAGCTCGATGGTGGAGGTCTTCATGCCTGGGTTGAGCGCTTTGATCAGCTGCACTGCCCGGGACACGGGGATGCGGCCAGACTTCTCCAGGTCAGCAAGGTCAAAGACAGAGGAGATCCAAGAAGTCCGGAGGCTGGGGTGGCCGGTCCCAGGTGCTTCGGGGGTGTGCTTCCCGTAGGACACCAAGTACCGGAGCCCCATCACCCAGGCGCTCACCACGTCAGCCGAGCTGGCCACCAGGTCCAGGGACTCGTAGTTATCCCCATAGATGATGGAGAAGGCGCACTCGTCTGGGAACTGGTCGGAGAGGCCATTGCTGCGCAGGACGGGCGTCTTCTTGCCCACACGCACCTCTTTGACTGACTTGATCTCGATCTTGGCCTTCTCCGAGTCCTTCTTGGAGGGCTCCCAGCGCAGGGAGCGCATGTCGGCGTCCAGCACGAAGAAGCGGCTGTACATGCGGGAGTTGGAGCGCACCTTCTTCAGCTCGCAGCCCTCCAGCATGAAGGAGATGCAGGCGGCCGTGCTGTTGATCTTGCGGTCGTTGGGCATCGTGCTGAAGGACACCGTCTTCTTCTTCTGTGGCGGCCGCTGCCGGGAGCCATCCTGCCAGGGGAGGAGAAGGCAGTGCTGGGTTAGTGCCTGGACATGATGATCTTAAAGGTGTCTTCCAACCAGAACAGTTCTATGATTCTAAGGGGGCAGAGCCGTCAGGAACGGGGCAGGGAGCGAACACCCCACCAGCTCCCAGTACCCTCCAGCTTTCCCCACCCCAGCCCTGATGCACAGCACCCCAGGGTGCCCCAGTGCCACACAAAGCCAAGTCCACCCCAATCCGACCCTCTCCCCGGAGACTGGGAGCCGGCTCCAGCCCTGACCTCCCCCACAACTCGCTGCCTGGCCTATTTTAACTCCGCTTTCCTTCCTTCCTTCCTGCTCCCGACCCTGAGCTGGATCCTTCCCCACGGTTCACTCACCCTCGGAGGCACAGCCACACACGGGCAGCCCGGCAGGGTCCCCGTCTGCCCAGCCTGGGGACACTGGTGGGAAGCAGGCACCCAGCAGGACCAGCCTGTGCCCACCATGGCCCCATCCCTGCCAAGGGGCACCCACCATGGCCCCATCCCTGCGCCCCAGGCACCACAGCAGCGGGGTGCAAGGACACCTGGGGCAACCTGAGTCAATGCATGGGCGGAGCTGCATGGGCAGAGCAGCCAGACACCCCCCCCCCCCGCCACCCACTGGAGACAACTGCAGCTCCCAGCCCCGTCCCACAGCCCCTGTGGGGTCACGGGGGTCCAGGCTGCCCGCTGCCTGCACCCCATGCCCGTACCCCTGTGTCAGCCCTGCCCCTCAGCGGGAAAGGGGACCCTGCTGCCAAGGGGGTGGAGGGGGCAGGGGATGAGAGGGAACAGCAGGGCCGGGAGCATATTATGGGATGGATTTCATTAAGCAGTGCAGCAGGAGGGATTTAATCCACTTCTTCAAGATTATGGTGAGTCACCTCTAATCTGGTGGTGTCTCCAGCAGAGGCAGGTCCTGCCCAGCTGCCCAGGTTGGGGGTGTCCCTCCCTGGCACTCCGAGAGCTTCCAGAGCTGTTGGCAGCCGGGGGGAGCACATCCCTGTGCTTGACCCCGGGGTCTGGATCTACCCCGTGGGGCCAGGCAGCCCGTGTTGGAGCTGATCCTGCTGTCCCAGGGGGTGATGCCTTCCAGGGCAGGGGCTGTCGATGGGCAGCAGCACCATTCTCAGCCTCACAAAGGCTGACCCCACTTTTTCCCCCGTTATTTCCCCCAGCTCGGATGCAGGAGCTGTTGGCTTCCTCTCGCTGCCAGATTGCTCCAGGGAGCCAGCTGAGTGTCAGGACCCTACCTCTGTGCCAGGACCCTGCCTTCATGCCAGCCGGCTCCTGGGGCGAGGATGTCCCCTGCTTACCCAGCTCCCGGGCCTCCCAGTCCTCCCAGTCCTCTGCCCCCTCCCTGTTCTCCTGGGCAGCAGGGTGGGGATGCCCGGAATTCTCCAGAGCTCCCCAAACATCTGGGACAATCACAGTGACCCAGCCATTGAAGGGATCACTACGAAGGGCCCCCAGTAGCCCTGGTTGGCGAGGGGCTCCGTGGTGGGTCATGCCACCAGCCAGCCCCACGGAGACCCGGGAGCTGCAATCTGAGCACCCCACTGACAAGAGCTCCAGCCCTTGCCCCACCGCAGGGTGATGGCTGGCACCGAGATCAGCCCCCCTACCCCAGGCAGGACCCCCGCACCTCATCAGACCTGCTTCCCGCCCTGGCACACCCCACCCGGGGCGGCTCCGCACGGGCCCCACAGCCGAAAACAGGAAATCCATCCGGAAAGGAAACACGGGCGGGGGGCCTGTGCACCCAGCGCCAGGGACCTGCCTCCCCCGGTGCCCACCGCAGGCAGCCCGACCCACCTCTGGCACAGCCTCACCAGGCCCTGGGCCACCCCAATGCCTGCTCAGCAGCCCCCTGACCCCCCAGGGTTGGGACGGGCGGGGGGTACAGATGCACAGCACAGACCTGAGGGTGCCCCGTGGCACTCAGGCTCTATTCTCCGGGCACTGGTTGTGGCGGGTGCTGCTGCCACCTGCTCCCAGAGCTCCAGCACTTGATGCCACCAATGTGTCTGTGCCCAGCAAGCTGGTGGCAGAGCCACACGGGGCCGGGGGACACCCCAAGAGATGCAGGCAGGAATAACACAGTCAGGGGCAGCACAGGCAGGAGCTGTGCAGGCAGCTGAGCTGCAGAGCTCCGTGAGGTGATGAGCAGCCCAGTAGAGGAGGCAGGAGGATGTGGCACCCATGGCGATGGGAGCACGGAGCATTCCCAGCCGCAGGGCAGGGCTCCGGCAGGAGCAGCGTGACCTGCTGGCAGTGCCACCAAGCTGGCAGCCAGGTCTTGCCAGTGCTGCCCCACCATCGCACCCACAGAGCCCAGCTTGCAGAGAGGAGACGCACCAACTAGATGCCAATGGTGAGTATGGGCATCCTGCTGGGCACGGAGGGCACGTCCAAACGCAGCTGCCCGCGCCCTGCCCAGCTTTGCAGCATGTGCTAAGCACCTCTCCAGCCAATTACCTCCCGTGATTAGTGCCCTGGCAAGCGCCACAGCCCTAATCTCAGCCGTCATGTGACCGCCACCGTAACCAGCCAAGCAACCCCCTCCCGAGTGTGGGGCTGGGGAAGGGCCCATCGCCTGCCCCTCCCTTCCCGTTACCCCTCGAGGCCCATCTGGGGGGGTCCCCGCCGTGCAGCAGCTTGTGACCGCAGGAGACAGAGGAACCGAAAGCCTCTGGGGTTAAGGCAGCTCAGCCCAACCGTGGCTCGGCCGCCCAGCCAGGAGAGCGGGACTGTGGTCACCCCGGCACCATGACCCGTCCCAGCGTTTGCCCGTTCCCCATCCCGGCTGTGACGTGACTCATCCGCAGCCGGTTTCCCCGGGTCCCAGTTGTTCCCACTGCCCCATCCCAGGCCGGGCAGCACGAGCAGGGGTGCAGGCGGTGGCAGCTGGCAGCACTGGAGCAGAGGCAGTGGGAGGCCAGGCGCAGCCAGGGCTTTTCCACCAGCACTTGTTCCCTGCCAAGAAGATAGCGAGTGACACATCCACTCCCCGCGGCACCAGCTGCCGCTACCCAGTGAGGGGCTGTGGAGCTGGAGCCTGGCACAGGGGCTCCTGGGGCTGACGTGGGATGGAGAGGGGGCACAGGGGACAGGATAGCAGGTCATCTCCTGCAGCAGGGAGGAAGAGATCCAGTAACCCCCCAGTCCCTCTCTAGCATCCCCCCAGCCCACTGGGCTTCCAGACTTGGGAAGAACACAGGGAGCAAGTGCCCCTCTGGCCAGGGCACGAGGCCAGCCCCAGGTTCCCCTGGCCCCAGCACAGCTGGTGATTTATACTTTCAGATTCACTCCTCCAGCCTTTTCTGGAAATCCCAAAAAACAACAGAGCCGGTAGCTCTTCCCACACGTGCCTCAGCTCCATCAGCAGCCAGCCCCTGCCCCAGCTCCTCCATGCCCTTGCTCCAAGCTGTAGCACTCTCCCTGCCCTGCAGCCCCTGTGCTGGCACCATGAGCAGGCAGCAGGCGCAGCAAAGCAGCCGCAGACCTCGCAGCACAGAAATGGCCTCAGCATCCCCCAGGGATTGGGGTTGAGCAGCTGCTCCCCAGGTCCTGCTGGGGCTGGCTGGGGCCCAGACCTGCCAGGCGTCCCCATGGACCCTCTCCCCAGCTGCTGTCTGAGCTGGTCTGAGCTGCCCCCTGAGCCGGGTAGAACCCGGTCACAGAGGGGTCTCAGCTGCTGGTGGCAAAGGGGCTGGCAGAGAACACGCTCTGTCCCAGCTCAGGGACAGGAGAGCTGTGCCCAGGGAGGCAGCAGGAGAGCAGCAAGGGCAGGAGCACAGTGTGGGTGACCAGTGCCCACGCAGTCCCACAGGCAGCAGTTCTATCCCACATCCCTTGCCTGCCAGCTTCAGCCCATGCAGGGGCTCAGCACCACCGGGCACAGACAGGCTCAGCCTGGGGGACTCACGGCTGCGGGATTTGGGACCTGCAGCATTCCAGCACCAGAGCAGGATCAGGCCCTGGATGGACTTGAAGATGTATGACAGGCCAGCACAGGCTGGGCACACTGACCAGGTTTGACCTCCTCCAGTGCCCTCCCCCAGCACGTGAGGCCAAATCCTGCGGTGACGCACGGCAGTGATGGGGATGTGCCCAGCGACGGCTTCAGCTCCAGCCTCCAGGGCCCATGCTGTCCAGTCCCAGGAGGAGCAGGGGATCCCAGAGAGATCCCCGAGGAAACCAGGCCCAGATGGTGCACTGGCACCAGCCTTGGCTGCATGGGAGCACTGAGAGGTCTCCTCGCCCATCACCATGTGGGGCACAGCCCGGTCACTCCCCAGCAGTTTGCAGCAGGAGCCCTGGAAGGGGCACAGGGTTCTCAGGGAGCTCCGAGGAGGAGCTGCCGCCTTTGCCCAGGGAACTGGGTCCCGGGGGCAGAAAAGCGGGGCTGGGCGGCCCCAGGGGAGCAGCCCCCACACCAGGTATTAATAGCACCGGAGCAATCCCGGCTTAAAATAGGCTGCCGGGAGCGGGGAGGCGGGTCCCGGGCGGACGCGACCTATTGTGTCAGCGAGCATCGCTGGCATAAGCACAATTAGGGGGCTCATTTAGGAAAGCACACGTGACCCATTGCCCATGCTGAGACCCCAGAGACCCTCCCTGGCCCACAGCCCCACTGGTGCCCAGGGCCCTGGCATGGCTGCGGAGATGTGTCAGGACCAGGACCCAGGCTCAGGCACCTTCGCAGAAGGGAGCATGGGCAAGGGGAAGGTGCTCGGGAGTCAGGAGCAGGCGCCTCGTCACCAGCACCCATGGGTGCCCTGGGCAGGACAGGGCGATGCTGCGGTGTGGCCACGCAGGGGATCCGCGGGGACGATGGCAGCTGGACGGGGCCATCCACGGCCACGCAACCAGGACAGGCCTGGCCTGGCAGCGCACGAAGCCCGAGCTGGGCTTTGCCCTTGGGGACCCTCGGTGCCAGGCAGAGCAAGGGGACACCCTGACAGACTGGCAAGAGCAGCCCCGGTGAGCCAGGTGCCATGGGTCGGGGGCAAACCTGGTGCCCGGCCGGTGACCCCTGGGCATCAGCCCGGGGCTGCAGCTGCTCCATGGCTCCACAAACCGGTCCCCGGGCACAGCGGGAGCCCGGCGGGTGGCGGGCACAGCGGGCTGGCCGGGCTGGTACCAGAGGGCCCCGGGTCCGGGGGACGCGCATCTCCCGCGGGGGGCACAGCTCGTTCCCTCCCCCATCCCTGCGCCGGTCCCGGGGGGCTCCGGTCCCGCTGCGGGGCAGGGAGCGGCGGGCGGGAGGGGCTGGTGCGGGGCCGGTGCCGGTGCGCGTCTCTCACCTTCATGATGCTGGTCCGGGGAGCGGCGGGCGCGGGGCTCCGCTCCACCGAGTCCTCGCGGCTGCTGCTGCCCGAGCCCGAGCCGGGGCTGCCGCCGCCGCCGCCGCCGCCGCGNGCGGGGATGGGCACCGCGCACCGGCACTTCCCACCGCGGGGGCTTCCCTCGGCCTCCGCCCAGCGCCGCAGCGCCCGGGCCCAGCGGGACCCGGGTGGGAACCTCGGCCAAGCCCGCACCCGGCAGCCGGGCACCCCCACCCAGCCTACGCCCTGCAGCCTGGTACCCGAAACGAGCCCGCACCCTGCGGCCTGGCACCCAAAGCCAGCCCACGCCCTGCACCCCTGGTACCTGCAGCCTGGCACCCAAAATAAGCCTGCACTCGAATCGACCTTGCACCTTGCAGCCTGGCACCCGAATCAAGCCTGCACCCTGCAGCCTGGCTCTGCCCAGCCAGGCAACCCTCCTCCGCCAATCCCGCAGCCTCCAGCACACTCAGTGCCCAGGCAGGGGCTGGTGAAGCCGCTCTCCCGAGTTGGGGGGCTCAGAGCTTTTGCCGGGGAGGCCGGGACACCCAGGGTCCTCTCCACACCGGCAGCAATCCAACCTTGCAGCCCCGGGGAGGGGGATGCTTTGTGTGGACCATGTTCAAGACATTGCCTGTGCTCCCAGCCCGGCAGCAGCTGCCCGCACAGCAGGTTGTCCAAGCACCACGCTCACTAGCCCCTCAAATAAACCTTAACAGGAGGGAAAGAACCGTTCCCTCCCGCCCCAACATCCAGACCCCCCCGGGCTCCAGCCAGCCACTGATCCCGTTAAATATTCAAAACTTCCCCTTCCCCTGGACCCCGAAAAACCAACAGCAACTTTCCAACCACCAGAGCAGAGCCAGGGCTGCCACCGGAGAAAGGGCTTTAATGAGGATTAAAAATAATAGTATAAAAAAATCAATCCCAGAGCACTACCCTTTATTCATTTTTGAGAGATAATCCTCCTTTATTTTGCCTCTGTTTTTTCAAACGTTAAAAGCAGACATTTCTGGAGCTTATTGTTTCCTAAACCAGTGGATGTGCGCTGGAGCCCGGCGGAAGGGCTGCTCCAGGGCACCTGTCGCCCCGGCCACCTGGCCCTGCCTGCCGTGTCCCTGCCAGGGGACAGATGCCACATGGCCCTGGGGCTCAGCGCAGGGATGAGCTGAGCTCCTGCATAGGCCCGAGGCTTCGCTGCTGCTCCTGCTCCTGGGGACTTTCCGCTGCCCCCCAGACACTAGCCATGGGCTGTGATGGCTGAGGTGTCCTTCAGAAAAGGCACCAGCACCCACTCTGCTGCGGGCACTGCCAAGGCACTGGGCAGAGTGGGGCGAGCCATGGCTGCTGGCGGCAGGACCCAGTTGCCCTGTGATGCTCACAAGTGCCCACAGTCCCAGCCTGTGCCCAGAGCAGCTCAGCAAAGGGGCCAGAACTGCTGGTGACTGCCCAAGGCCGGCCCCAGGGCTGGGGTGTCCACAGGTCCTGCTACATCCCCCTTGGCAGCACTGATCACAGTGCCCACCAGCGCCCGCTGGCACCACGGCGCAGGGACACGGTTGATGCTCACTGGCTCCATCCACCCTGCTCAGCCAAACCCTCTGGGGCTGGGCATTCAGCCCAGGACTCAGCCCCGCTCCGTCCGGAGGGCACGCAGGCTGTGGGTGCCCCGGGCTGCCCTAGGAGATGACGGAGCTCTGGATGAGGTGCAGCAGCCGCTCCTCCCGCAGGACCCTGGGCATGGGGCGGGGGGACCCCAGTGCCTCCCGCAGCCGGGCAAAGGCCCCAGCCCCCACCAGATGCAGACGCAGGGGCCCGATGCTGCCCTTGAAGCGGAAGGATTTGTAGATGGGGAAATCCTCCTGGAGACACTGGTCCAGCTGCAGAGAGAGGGCAGCTGCCCATGCAGCTCTGGCACCGGCTGTGCTGGCAGAGCAGCTGAACCCCCCACCATGCACAAGGTCCTGCTGGTGGCTGCAGACCCCTGGGCAGTGCCCATGCCCACCAGCCACCCCCTCAGCAAAGCATCCCGGTGGCACAGAGGCTGCCAGGCCAGCATGGCCATGGCGTGGCTGCAGCCACCTCGCTGCCCACCCACCTGGGGCCCAGCCCACAGCCCCCTCACCTTGTAGCGCTGCCCCTCCGACAGGTCCCGCAGGCCCCGCAGCTCCACAAACACCTCGTAGTGGGGGGCACAGGCCCCTGAAGAGGCACCTGCAGCAGCACGTTAATGCCACCCACAGCCCACAGCCCTGTCGGGCACAGGCGACCAGGGCAGGGCACAGAAGGGCCGGCAGAGCCCCAGGCAGCACCTGCCACACTTCTGGGGGGACTTGGGCAGCTCTGGGGGGACTCACCCAGCAAGGCACTCTCCACACAGACATAGTCAACCAGGCGAGCGCCCGGCCACATGCCCACGGCCCGGCACAGGCTCCGGCAGAACCGATCCTCGGGGATGCTCTCACCCCGCACACTCAGCGCCTGGCTCTCCCTGTGGTGTGGGGGGGACGTGGTGGGTGCCCCATGCCAGGGGTGCCGCTGGCACCATCCCATCTGGACCCTGCCTGGCACTGGGTACCCCATGCAGCACCCTGAGGTGAGGGGCAGGGGCAGGGGCTGGGTTGTCCTCACCTGCACACGGGCTCCACCACAGGACACTGCTTGTGGAAGCCGGACACCCTCAGCACCTCCCCGGCCTGGCACCTGCATGGGGAGGGGGAGCATGACGAGCTGGTGCCGGGCACACGAGGTTGGGGTGGGCAGCTCCCCCCGGACCACCCCAGCAGGGACAAGGCACCTGTACTCGCCCAGCCGGGCCGTCAGGACCAGCCCGTACTCGCGCCCCTCCCAGAGCTCGCCCAGCAGCACAGTCTGGGAATCCTCCTCAGCCGGGCATGGCAGGAACTCGCAGAAAGCCCAGTCAGGGCACAGCAGGAATCGGGGCACTGGCTCCTCCGGCCACAGGTTCACACCGAGCAGGGCTGGGCAGAGGACAGTGTGGGTCAGTGTGAACCCCCCCAGGATCCCCCCACATCCTTGCTCACGGAGCCTCGCTCCCCTCCAAGGGGGAACTCCTTGGCCGCTACCAAAATAGAGCTGGTTTTGGAGAGCCAGCAGGTCTCTCCAGGGCAGAATGTGGCACAGAGCCGCACCCACATCTGCAGGGGACCACTGGCAGTGGTTCCCCACAGGCAGGTCATGGGGACAGCTCTGCAAGGGGACACTCACCTCCTGCTGCCCAGTAGAAGGGGCAGTAGATGGGCAGCCCCTTGCAGTCAGCCTGGAGGAGGGCATCGCAGTAGAGCCACTCTGCGCCGTGTGCCGTGCCCACCACCACCACCTCCAGCTGCGGCCACAGGCGCCGCACGATGCCCTCGAAGCCGTGGGCACACTCGGTCTGGAGCTCGGCCGCCCGGGCAGCATCGGGGGCCAGCAGCCCCGCCAGCCAGCCCTGCACGTCCTCGGGCAGCCCGGGCTGGGGGCTCAGCCTGCCCAGCGCCAGGTCCTGTGCCAACGTGGGCCACTCGGCGCGCAGGGTGGCCAGTGCGTCGTGCAGCTCGGTGGCCAGCCCGGCCTCCAGCACACGCAGGGCGCGCTCCCGCAGGGCGAAGAGCAGCTGCACCCGCAGAGCAGCCGCCCGGGAGGGCAGTGTGCCCGCCTCGGCCGGGGTGCAGTACAGGGTGGACAGGGGCCAGCCNCCGGCCCGCGGCCCCGCGCAACGCCGAGCGGAGCAGCCGGTGCCGCAGGGCGGGGGCGGCGGGCAGGGCCACGGCCACGGCCACCACTGTGACCGTCACCACGGCCACCGCCACGGCCACCGCCACCAGCATCCCGGGCGTTCCCCGCCGCCCCCGAGCAGGGAGCGGGGCACCNCCACCACCACCACCTCCAGCTGCGGCCACAGGCGCCGCACGATGCCCTCGAAGCCGTGGGCACACTCGGTCTGGAGCTCGGCCGCCCGGGCAGCATCGGGGGCCAGCAGCCCCGCCAGCCAGCCCTGCACGTCCTCGGGCAGCCCGGGCTGGGGGCTCAGCCTGCCCAGCGCCAGGTCCTGTGCCAACGTGGGCCACTCGGCGCGCAGGGTGGCCAGTGCGTCGTGCAGCTCGGTGGCCAGCCCGGCCTCCAGCACACGCAGGGCGCGCTCCCGCAGGGCGAAGAGCAGCTGCACCCGCAGAGCAGCCGCCCGGGAGGGCAGTGTGCCCGCCTCGGCCGGGGTGCAGTACAGGGTGGACAGGGGCCAGCCCGCCGGGGCCAGGGGGCCGCCGTGTGCCCAGGAGAGCAGGGCCGTGCCCCGGGGGGCCAGCGCCCCCGGGAAGGTGCTGTGGAGGGCGTCGAGGTAGAGCAGGGACCCCTGTGCAGGGAGAGGCGGGGGTCAGGGGGTGGACCCTCCCCATGCGGGGTGCCTGTGCCCCCCTCCCCATCGCCCCGTACCTGCAGAGGGGGGTCAGTCGCCCAGCAGCTGCGGAGCAGGGTCCAGGGGCTCAGCGGGGGGACCTGCCCCGCCGACACCCCCTCAGGGCAGCTCCGCCCCAGGGGATGCCGCTCCCGGAAAGCCTCCGAACCTACGAGAGAAGGGCGGGGTCAGGCGAGGGGCGACTCCCGGGACCCCGCCCCCG
>VYZX01023936.1:117258-133281 GCA_013401335.1 Brachypteracias leptosomus | reverse complement strand
CTCCCCCCCCAGCTCCTCCTTGATTCTTATTTTCATTTTCTCCTTTCAACAAAAAACCTGCGCTGCCTCGGCCCCCCCCGCCCGGCGTGGAATTAAATCACAATTAAACCCCTAGAGCAACTCCCCTCCTTCTCCACGCGTCGGCAAGAGAAAGCTCCTTCTTTAAAAAAAATAGCGCAATTTGCTCGGTTTGCTTTGCNAAGACACACGTGAAGCCCTTTTGTGTTAAAAAAATATTCCGTGCTTTATTTACTCTGTGGTAGAAAAATAACATGGCCAGGACCCCAGAGCTTCTCAGCCGGGGGGAGGTGGGGGGGCAGAGGGCTCCACTCCCCCCAGATTGCCCACCCTGCCCAGCCACCCTCACTGGGTGCCCCTGCATCCTGCCTCCCTCACACTGCACTGGCCCCGGACGGGACGCCAGGGCCAGGAGCCGAAGGGGGTCCCACATCCTTGGGGGGCCAGAGGAGGAGGCAAGGTCCAAGAGGGGACCCCACCACCGCAGAGCACCAGCACGGGCTGGGGGGAGCCTGGGCATACCCCCCCACCCCCCATGTCGGAGTCCAGTGCACCCAGGCACCCCTTGGGAACGGAGCCACGGGGTAGAACAAGAAGGCGACACGTACATTCTTAGTGACAACTGCAAAAGCGAACCTGAGGCCGGACCCCCAGCCCCTGCCCCGAGCAGCCCCTGGGTGGGGAGGCGGGGGGCTGCGGGGCTGGTGCTTGCAGAAGCGGAAAGCCGAAGCTGGGCCTCTTAAAAGGAACATACAGGAAAACCATGCGACAAATCCGCTGCCGTTTATACAAGGGCATGAACACCAAAGAGCCCGACGCCAGCCTGCGTTTCGGGGCAGCACAGAGCAAATCTCCGGGGCAGGGCCCACCCGCCGCCCCCCCCGGCACAGAGACACGAACACAGCACAGTCCCCGTGGGGCCGGGGGGCCGGGCGCCCACCCGTCACGACTGGGCGTGGGGGATCCACTGATTGTCCACAGGACGCCGCAGCAGCTCCTCCACGTGTCGCGCCACGTCCATCGTGTCTTCCAGGTCAAAGTCACTCTCGGGGTCCAGCACGGCATCGGCGCTGTGGGAGGCAGGGGGTGAGGGAGGGTATGGCTGTGGTGGGACGGGGATGGGGCATGGGATACCTACTTCTGGGGGTACATGTTGTAATGGGGCTGGGAGCAGACGGCGGGCGAGGGAGCCTGGTCCATGTAGGTGGCCCCTCCAGGGGCAGAATCGCCTGATGCGCTGACAAACCTGGAGGGATGGGACTCATAAGTGCTGAGGGGGGACAGGGGTGACAGTATGCTCTGGGAATTCCCATCACCTCCAACCAGCATCTCCCGAGGTTGTCAGTGTGCTGCAGGGGACCCGAACCACCCCCCCCCTCCCCAGTCAGGGACAAGCTGGGTCCCCAGCGCCCTGGTTGGCAGCGTGGCGAGGGTGGCATTCACCTTCCTGGAGAACACACAGCCCTGCCTGGGCTCCTGTGGCCAGTGGTGCTGGAGCCTGGGAGCAGAGGTGCCCTGGAACACTGGTCGCCCCAACCGGCTCACCCGGGCTGATCCCATGGGACCGCGCAGGGTCTGCCTTCAGGGTCAGACTTACTCTGGCACCACTTGCTTGATCTGTGGCTTCACGTATCCATCCACGGCTTTAGCTAGAGGAAAGGAGGCAGCACTAAGGCCCCGAGCTGCTGGCGTGTGCCACAAGCCCATGGTGGGGCTGGGGGCTCACCCAGGACCAGCTGCCGAGTCCCCACGGGGCTGGATGTGGCCCCAGATGGAAGGATGCTGTGAGCCCTGGCTCCACCCTGGTGGGATGCAGGAAGGAGAGGGACGCGCGCAGGAGGAAGGGGCAGCGCTACCTGGCGTGGACTCACAGAGAACCGGTGTGTAGTACTTGGAGAAGACCTCATCCTTGGGCCGGTCAGGGAACACGTAGATGAGGTAACTGAGGTCCCCCAGACGGTCAGCCAGGGAGCGGATGGAGAAGTCCCTGGTGGTGAAAGGCATCAGGTTCCAGAACATCCTCTCAGCTGGAAGACAAGAGTGAGGACTGGGGTGACGCCCAGAGCTGGCAGCAGCTCCAGGACCTGCTCCGGATGCAGGCTGAGGTCACCTCGAACATCAGGCGGCATTTCCCACACCAGCCCAACCCCAGCAGCACTCAAAGACAAAACCCTGGTCACCGGGAAACAGGATCTGCCCGGAGGCTCGGTGTCCAGTGCCCAGCCAAGACAGGAGGTGCCAGAGCAGCAGCACCAGCAGCATGGGTATGAACTGGCCGAGTGCCCGGCTGGGGCCCAGGGCAGTGGGGCCGGAGGGTGCTGGCTCCCAGCGCACACTCACAGGAGTCGAACTTCCAGGCGATGGTGATGCCGCCGATCTCCGAGTCACTGAAGCGCAGGAGGAAGGTCCCGTCGGGCTTGTTGATGAGCAGGTCGTGCGCCTGCTGCTTGTTGACGAAGCCCAGGATGGCCCTAGGCAGAGCGGGGCTGTCAGGGCCGGGCTCGGCACCGGGCAGCACACAGCAGGACGGCTCTTACCCATCATTCCAGTGCGGCTTCAGATGCTTCTTCAGCACCTCCATGACCCCGTCAAACCACTGCCAGAAGGTGTAATTCCTCCCGGGCAGGTTTTCCTGTTGAAAACTCCCCAGAATGAGCACTCCTGTCTCCTGCCTCGTAGCTGCTGTTAAACAGTAGTGACCAAGGGGACCTGGACTGAGGGACGCCGACCAGCGCTGTCAAACCAGCTGCGGGGCAGCCTGGCCAAGCAGCACAGCCAGCAATGCCTCCCCGAGGACGCAGACCCCATCTGTGGATCCTTCCAAGCGAGGAAGGGGACACCTCCCACCCTGCTGCAGCCATCAGCCAGCTTGGTTTTGCATCACGCCAGCAAGAAATGGCGTCTTGGGGGGGATGTGTCCCATCCAGCCCCCCAGCACTGGTGCTGTGCAGGTGCAGCAAAGCCCGTCCCAGAGCATGGCAGTGGCTCCATGGTTGTCCCGGCACAGAGCCCAGCCCGCTCACCCGGTTGAACTGGGACCAGGACACAGTGGTGCTGCTGTAGTCCTCCAGGTGGGTGTTGGTGCTGTTGAAGAGCTTCTGCGCCAGGAACACCAAGTTCTCCTTGGTCAGCCCACGGCTGCTCTGCACCTCTGCCTTGAACTTCATGTTGAGCGCCTCGCAGAGCTGAGGCCACTGCACCTTGTCAGGCACAGCAAAGGGCACCCGGCCCTGGGGGCACAGAGCAGGGTCAGCACCAGCTCTGCTTGTCACCTCCTGGCACATCCTGCCGGGAGACTGAGCCCAGCTCCCACAGCCCCCATGGCTGGCACTCACAGGCTCGGCGAAGGCGTTGTCCCAGAGCACGGTGGCCGTGGCGTTGTTGTCCTGGCTCCCATGCACGATCACCACCACAGGCAGGGACAGTGTCTGCCGGGAGGAAGGAGCCCAGGATGGACTGTCAGGCACCATGGGAGCATCGCCCGTGGGCACCCCAGGGCCATCCCAGGCTGCACGGGCACCCCACAGTCCCAGACCCTGCAGAGGGGACATGGTAGTGGCTTTACCTTCACCTGGAAGACCAGTTCGTTGCCACCAACGCTGAACTGCGACTCAAAGAGGATGGTGAACTTCTCCTCCGTCACTGACTCAGCCCCGCGACGGTCCGAGCGCTTGATCCGCTTCAGGGACTGCAGGGACACGGAGGGTGAGATGGGGACGTGGGGAGACACCAGGGAGGATGCAGCACAGACATGAGGGGTAAGCATCGGGGGACAGGAGGGGACAGGAGGGTGGGCACGATGTGGGGAGGGGGAGACGCCAGTCCTCACCATGTTGCGGAAGTGTGCGCTGAGCGTCCCCGTGGCCTGGTGATACTCCATCACACAGCAGTTGTTGAGGATCTCCCCACTGCTCTCACTGCCACAGGAAGGTGCAGGGTCAGGGGACACCCCAGGGCTGGGAGCCCCCCTGCAACCACCTCCAGGTCCTGCTCCCCGCTGCCTCGGCAGCCCCATCCCACCCCAGCACACCCTCAGCCCCCCCAGGCATTACTTGCGGGTGCTCTCGTTCTTCAGCAGGGCCTTGGCTTGCTGCTCGCTGATGATGGTGGCCTTCACCTGGGGGGGGTTCATGTGCACGTTCAGCTTTCCCCCCACCAGGAGCCGCACAGTGGCTGCGAACTTGGTCTGTGTCTTCAGCACCTGGGGGGGCTGCTTCTCGATGATGAAGGTGCTGGGGGGGCAGGGGGGTCAGGGGCCGGCAGGCAGAGCTGCCCCAACCCAGCCCCCCAGCCCATCTGGGTGCCTCAGCCAAGCCAGGCACCCGCCACTACCTGGTCACCAGGGCAGAGATGATGTCGGTGATGGTGCCGTTCAGCTCCGACAGCATCTCCTCCACGGGGCCCGGGATCGGCAGCTGCTGGCACAAGTGCTCAGCCCGGCGGATCTGCTGCCGGTTCTGCCAGATGATCTCTGCCAGCTTCTCACACCTGGGGGGAGAGAGACTCAGCATCACCCCAGGGCTCAGCACCCCACCCACCCCACCCTGCCAGGCACACACCAGGTCTGCAGCACGTCCAGGGTGCCCTCGGGGGGACCCCCATTCCCCGCGAGCTGCTGCCGACGCTTCCACTGGATCAGCTCATCGTCCAGGATGGTCGTTTGCTGCTTGCGCAGCAGCTGCAGCGTCTTCTGGTGCTTCTCGGCCAGGTCCTGTGAGGGGGGACAGTGTTATGGGCTGTGGGGACAGCATGCTAGGGACAGTGGCACAGCATGCCAGGGACAGTGGCACTAACCACGCGGTACTGCTGTAGTGTCTGGGCCTCCCGGTGCAGCCAGGCCTCCAGCGACGCCTTCTTCTGCTGCAGCGTCGTCTCCCGCGACAGACGCTCCTGGGGGCCCAGCTGGGAGAGCTGGGAGAACTGGGCTGCGGGACGGGGTGGGGTGTTAGGGCTGGCACTGCCAGTGCCCAGCCCCTGCACCTCCCTGGGCCCCCACCCACCTTGGAGGCGCATGTTCTCCTGGTACTGGATGATGAAGTACTCCTGCGTCTGCTGCAGCTTCTTGAGCTCATTCTCCGAGTCCTGCGTGATGAGCCGCAGCTCCTCGAAGGTCTGGTTGATCTGCAGGTGCTTCTGGGACATGGCGTCCACCAAGGAGCCGGCTGGCGAGGGGCTCTGCACGGGGTGCGGGGATCACTCAGCACAGAGGGGACCCTCGTGCTGGGGCAGCAGGGACCCAGAGCACCCCTCGCCTCAGGGCTGGCACTGGAGCCTGCACACATCCTCCCCTCACTGCAGGGCCCGCTCCCTCGCCCCCCACAGCCCCCACTCACGTTGTTCGCCTCCCGCACCAGCCGCTGCTCATGGTAGAGGATGTGCCGGATGCAGCGCACCAGCTCCATGGGGCACCGGTCATACGTGTTCTGCAGGGAGAGCTCAGCCTGAGCTGGGCACGGGGCAGGGACACTCCCCAAACCCCACAGCCCCTGCCCACGACCCCCACTTGCCTGCAGCTGAGTGGCGTAGTGGCCCAGCTTGATCTTCAGCAGGAACCCATCCTCGCCCACTTGGTGGTCTGCCTTCTTCTGCAGCTCCTGGATCAGCCCCTCCAGCAGCTGCGTCGCCTTCACATTATCCTGGGGGTTGTCGAGGTCAATGGAGTCCCTGCACACATGAGTAGAGCAGCATCAGCGTCACAGCAGCCCTGGCCATGCACAGGGTGTTCCTGGCAGTGGGGGGCACCCACTGGCACCCTAGGGATGGGCTCCCACATGGGGACCCCACTGACCTACCATGGCTGGCTCTCGATCCACTGTGACAGGTAGTGCCGCACCTCGATGGGGAAGTGCTGCCCGTAGAGAGCCTGCATCTGCCGCAGGGCTTCCCCCTGGAGCTGCTGCGCCTGGATCCACACCGCCATGGCTCAGCACCTGCGGCACACGGGCTTGTTAGGGCACCGCTGGTGCTGTGCCACGGGAGGGGGCCAGTCCTGACTGCCCCTGCAAGCCCTTTGCAGGAGCCTCTAGGTTCCCAAAGCCCTTTGAAGGAGCCTCTGGGTTCTCCAGCACTGCTGGAACTGCATCCCTCTGCAAAGGAAGGGATGTGCAGGGAGTACGGGACCCTGGCTCTGAGTCACCCCCTCATTTCTAGGAAGAGCCCGGGGGGGCTGTGAGCGCGCCCTGCGCTGCCTCTCCACATGGTACTAATCATTTCCCCTCGCTCGCCGCGGGATCGCAGCCATCACTGGCCACGCAAATGAGGAAACGGGGCCAGGGGAAGGGCTGGCGAGAAATCCAGGGTGACGCAGAGAGGAGGCCCCCCCTGCACTCGCCCCGGCTCTGCCCATACCCTGGCAGCACTGGCAGGCTGAGGGGCAGGAGTGGCCCTGACCCCATACATAGCACCACAGCCCCCGGTGGTCCTGGTCCTACAGCCACCACATGCCCCAGGGGGTCCTACAGCCACCACATGCCCCGTGCCCCAGGGGGGACGTCGGCCAGAGCATGGAGCTTCCCAAAACAAGTTTTGGGGCAGCTCTGTCTCTGTGCAGAAGCATGGCCAGATCCCACACAGCTCCGGCACCCCAGCTCACACAGCTGGGACGACACCTAGAAAGAGCCAGAGCATCTGCCACCACAGCGACATCTGCAGCTTGGAAAAACAACCTGGGGGTCAAGTCTTTGAGGGTGACACCATGGGGAGCGACGAGGGAGGGTCTGGGCAGCTCACAGCCCCTCCAAGCCAAGGATGCAGCAATAACCAGCATTTATACACTCACACCCAAACCACCTGGGATTTGGCATTGAGCAGAGGTGCCAGGCAGAGGCATTGAGCCTCGGGCTGTGTCTCAGCACCAGGTGATCGGGACGGGATCTGGTCCCCACGTGGGCTGGTGATGAGCAGAGGGAGCTGAGGGCCGTGCTTGCAGGGGCTGAGCCTCCCTCCCTCCCCAAAATGCTTTGTTCAGCCTCAGAAACCCCCGTGGCCCGAGGGGCTCCCGGAGCAGCCGGTGCCACCCCATGGGCAGGGGCACACAGTGGGGCTGGTGGCAGTGGGGCCGAGTGGAGCAGCCACAGCCAGAGCCCCCGAGCCCTGCGCGCCCGCCCCAGCGCAGGAAGAGGAACAATAACCAAGAGTTGGCTAAAAATGAATTTTTCCCCTATAAAAAGGGAGGAACATTTCCACATTCACAGAAATCACTGAGTTGGCTGAGAAGGGCCTGGGGAGGCAAAAAACACCAGCGAGGAGGGGAAGGGAAGGCAGGATGGCCGAGAGCAGGATGTGTGCTGGCAGTTAGAAATTGCCAACGTTTGATAAGGGGCATCAGGGAGAACCAGAGCCTGGCAGAGCCAAGGAGAACGGGCACTGTCAGGTCAGTGCCACCACAAATGGCCGAAGTCCCCAGAGCGGTGGGGACATCCACACGGACACAGAGCAAACAAATGCTGCCCTGCCTGTCGAGAAAATGGTGATCTCTTCCCATCTCGCGGTGACAAAACACTTCCTACTCCACTCCAGTGTGTTGTTAAGCAACGAGTCTCTGGCTGCTGCCGCGGGGAGCCGGCAGACACCGCACTCGGCTGGTGCCAGCCTGGGAGCAGGAGCATCACTGCGGGGGTGCCCGGTGGAAGGTGAGTCAGCACCAACCACAGCAGCCATTACCAGTGGTCAACAGTGGCACGGCTCACCAAGTGTGTGCCCCAACCAAAGGCAGGGCCATCTCCAAGGCCAAGCCATCCTAGTGGATAAACACATCCCACAAAATCACTCGTGCCCAGCTTGCGCATGACCTCCATGGGCATCAAGAATGCACCAGGAGACGTTTCTCTAAGCACCTCATTTTCGCCTCCCATGTCTCATCCATGCTGACAAACCAAAGTTGCCCAAGGGCCACAGGGCACCAAGTGCCCCAGCACAAGTCACCATGGGTCAACGAGGCGTTCTGGCCATGAGACTCAGCAAGGCTGGGCCAACAGTTCTGCTTTGGCAAGAGACAGTCTCACAGTCTCACCGTGCAGCCAGAGCTGCCAGCCTTTCCGAGCAGCCCTGCCCTCCTGTGCCCGCCTGGCTGCTGGCATCCAGTGCCCTGGCATGTTCCATGCCTGGCACCACACTCCTCAGCAGCACCACTGGCAACCCTGGGTGAGAGCTCGCAGGGACCTCCCTGAGGTCTGTGGAGCCTCCCATCACTGGCACATCACCCCAGCCACGCAGCTGCCCGGCTCAGAAAACCTCTCCAGGGTCAGGCTGTGCCTGTGCCAGGGCTGCCAGCATTTACCCACCCTGGTGCCATCCCAGCCCACCAGCCACGGCTCTCGCTGCTGCAGCGTCACACATCGCCACGGGTCAGCCGTGCTGCAGCCGCCAGCCACACGCACTCAAACAACTGCAAGAGACAGATAATTGCAGTGGTTTAAGCTACTTTGCATTTACTTGCTGGCAGGGAGCTGTAACCCACCCATTACTGCAGCTCGGTTAACCAGCAGCGACTCAACAAGCCACAGCAACGTGCTCACCGGTGACTTTATTGCCGGCGACACGGCAGCTCCCCAGAGGTAGGACAAGTGCCGTGGAAAGGGACCCCAGACCCACAGGGACAGTGCAGGGGGAGGGGAGATGCAGAAAGAGGGGAGATGCCAGCGGTCACTGCTTCTGCATCCGACAGCCCTGCTGCCAACAGGCCCTGTCTGGGACAGGGGGAGGCCAGAAGCACCACTGGCCCTCAAGGACCCAATGCGGCCATGCCAGGAAAGGGCCACAGTCATAGTGGCATCCCTGGGGACAAGAGCAGTGGCACATCCTGGCCCTGGCATCGGGCTGGTGCCAGCACTGAGTCATGAGCTGCAGGAAAGCCCAAGAGAGCCGGGCAGACAAAAGGAGGGAAATGCCTCCCGGGGCGAGGCTGGTGGCAGTGCCCTCCCATGTGCCGCGAGTACGGTAAAGCCCAAACACGGGCAGTGCCCGCCCAGGCGCTGGCACCGGCACCACCACGGGATGCTCACGGGATGCTCACTGCACGCAGCCGGGGAATGCTCGCAGCGCAGCCACCCTGGGGACCTCCCCTGACGTGGGCACAGCCCCTTGCCCTGTCCCATGCCCTGAGGTGACAAGAGCCTGGCAAAGCCCTATGGGGGCCACAGCAAAGGGCTCTTGACCATCACCCCCCTGCTCCCGCACGCCTGCCCCACGCAGCCCCTCCGCCGCGGCTCCCGCACTGCCCTTTGCCCGGTGCTCTCCGGCCTGGGGGGGTCTCCGGAGCGATGTCCTGCCCGGGGCGGGGGGCACGGTGCCGGGCCCCGGCAGCAGCACCCCACGCCCGCTGCCGCCGCCGCCTCTCGCCGCCGTAAACACGGACACGTGGTTCCTCGGCACCTCCGGGAGCCCTCGATCGCTTCCAGGTCAGAGCTGGCCTCGCTCGTGGCCGCAGAGCCGGACCCGGTGCACCCATGGACGGGACTCCGGGGGCTCTGGTGCTGCCCCAGCGAGCGCTGCTCCTGTCCCCGGCAGCCCCGGGAGGGGGGATCCTGCGTCCCTCACACAGGGCAACCCCAGGCAGACTCCCTCCAGGGCAGGATCTGGCCCCCGGCCAGGCCCTGAGAATGGCGGTCGCGTTGGCAGCCGATGGCAGCCGCTCGGCACGCACGGGGGCTCCGGTTCCCCCGGCACAGACCCCCCCTGCCCACCCAAGCTGGCAGCCCTGCCAGCACCCGCTCCTGCCATGGTCCCTCTGGAGCCCTGGGCAGCCCCAGGATCCCCCCTCCCCCCGAGGGGTCCCCCAGCTCGCACCCCTCACAAGCGGGCACCGCGTCCTGCCCCGCAGCTGGTGGGCACCGGCGGCCCCGCACCCCCCGGGCCGGCCCAGCCGGGGCTGCCCCGGGCACGGGTTCGGCAGGGGCCGGNGCCGGGCACGGCCGCTGCCCGCGGCGACCCCGCTGCCAGAGCCAGGCGGGGGGTCAGGGGGAGCTGAGCCCCCCCCACGAGACCCTGGCAGCCCGGACGGGACCCCAGGGACTGATGCGGGAGCTGAGCTCGGGGAGAGATGGGATGGACTCAGCCGCACCCCCAGCTCCACTCACACCCCCCCGGTACACGGCACTGGGGCAGAGCCAGCACCAGGAACAGCAAGGGGCACCCCCGGGCAAGAGCACAGTGGAGCTGGCATAGGGTCTGCAGTGCTGAGAACAGTGCCCATTTTATGCCCGTCCGTGGGTTCCAGCTTTGGGCTGGGAGGTGGCAGCACCAGCCTGGCACAGGAGGAGAGCTCCTTCTCCTTCACGACGTGCCCCCGAGAGAAGAGGTGAGGGCCCTGCAGCCGGCAGGCAAAGCTGGGACTGGCAGTGCCAGGACCAGCCGGGCATCCCAGCAACTTTGGGAGCCAAAGATGGAGAACTCACACCCTTACAGAAGAAGGAAACTCCACACCAGCCTGATGCTGCCCAGGGACAAACCGGCCCCACGCAGGTGGAAATGCCACTGCCGGGCACTAGCGCTACTGCTCAAGTGCCCAGGGCAGGCTCGGGACCGGGGACTGGCAGCATCTCCGCTCACACCACAGGCCTGGGGCTGTACCTGCCCACTGGCATTTGCTGCCCTCAGGAATGGTTTTTCTCCCCTCTTCAGATTTTCCCTTCCAACCACAGAGGCCCAGAAACCTGCGTCAAACCAAAACCACCAAAATACCCAATGAAATCCCAGAAAAATCCCTCAAATCGAGGGACCTCCAGAGAAAACCACCCCGGTGCACCAAGAGCCACCCTGGTGCAGCCATGGCCAGGTAGGGGTGTTGCCCTGACACTGGTGGGATTCCCTCCAATGCGGTGCCCACTGCACTAGGCACCAGGTGCCCAGGACTGGTGGAGCTGAGCACCCACCCAGATCCTGTGGGCATGAGTCTAGTATGGACCCTGTGGACTGGCCACAGGGAGCCCAGTCCCCGCCCTAAGCCCACAGACAGGATTAGAGAGGCCTGGGCTGAGCTTTAATTACTCCTGGCTCCCTGGGGCCAGGCAGCCAAATTAACCGGCAGCAGCGCTGGCGCAGCAGGAGCTGCCAACCCTGACATCGTGGGGTCCTGGGGCTTCCCCAGGCTCGGTGGGGGAATCCCGGGGTGGCCGCAGAGCCACTGCCCATCCACAGCACCCTGACTCCAGGCAGTCACCGGCCCTCGCCCAGGAGGGGACGTATGGCTGCCACAGGCACTCAATGGAGACATTTTTCCACCACAACCATGACCCACCCCAACCCCCTATAACGCTGTGCTGAGGGTGAATCACTTGCCCATCCCTGGGGACTCAAATGCCACCCTCATGCCCACACCAGTCCCTGTCCTCCATGCCAGGAGGACACACCCCAGACGTGGCCCTGGGGAAGGGCAGGGAGGTGACAGGATCCCAGCGACATCCCTGTAACGGGCCAGGCAGATCTGGCGCAAAGGAGAATCCCCTGCACCCCAGCCAGCCAGTTCATCCTCATGTTGCCCCTTCCAAGAAACCGGCCAAGCAGAAGAGCCACCTCCCGGGACCCCACAGACCCTCCAGCACAGTCCCAGGGTCCCACAGGTCTTGTGCCAGCCCCTGGCACTAAGGCCGCCTCCAGCACAGCCCTGGGCTGGCTGCTAATCCCTGCTCAGACCAGCCCCAGAGGGATGGGCCGGTCGGAGGGACCTGAGGATTAAGCTCATTTCAGCACCGAATTAGTCCCGATTGAGGTCTGGAGACACAATTTCATTTTATCTGGCACGCTCCAGCGGGCGCACACAATGGCACTAATCCGCTGCCGGCCGGGATGGATTTACAGACCCAGGTGGGCTGGGGGCAGCACAGGCAGCACTGCACCGGCTGCACCGCACCAGCCACATCCACCTTGCTCTGGACGATGCCACGGTCGTGTTCTCCATGAGGGACAAGGGGTAGGAGTCTTCCCCAGTGCTGGCACAACCAGCCCAGCCTGCACAGCACGGGCACCTGCGAGCGCCCAGCTGCACACGGGGATGCTCAGGAGGTGCTGCTCTGCACCCACCATGGAGCCCATGTGATGCCTCAAAAGCACTGGGTACTGCTCTGCCCTGCCAGAGGGTGACCCTGTGGCACAGCACCGGGGTCCCACCGATGCAGGCTGGCAGCCCAGAGAGGTGTCCAGTCACCAGGAGAACCGCTCCCGGGATCACAGCGTCCTGGCAGGGGCAGGGCCCAAGCCCCAGGCTGTCAGGAGGAGTCAAGGTGTGGGGCAGGCAGGACTCTCAGGGTAACCCCTGCATCCTTCCCACGCTCTGCCCCTCCTCACCATTCACAGCGCTGGGCACCGGTGTTGGTGCCGCGGCAGCTCAAGGCAGGGAGATGCTCTCACAGTGGGTCAGCGGAGCAGAAGGGAGGGGGTGAAGCGTTGCCTTCAGAGGAGGGAGCACACAGACACTCAGGGATGCTGGCGGGAGGAGGGAATAGTCAGAATGGGAATGAAAAACCAAAAGACCAATGGTTTCTGCAACAAAATTCTCATTCAGAGCGGGCAAACCTCACAGTGAAACCTGCCAGGGATTAAAGGCAGCACAGGCGGCACAAACATGTCTGGGTGGGAGAGCCGGGCTCGGTTTTCCTCACCCTGGGAAGGGCCAGGGCCGTGCTCCACAGCCCCAGGGGCAGCAGCTGCTCCTGGCAGTGCCCAGGCAGAGCCAAGTCCCAGCCTCAGGACAGCACCCGAGCACCCACCTCAGTGCTTCCAAAAGGCTGAGGGGTACAAATGGAGTGTGCCAGGGGCAACTGTGCCACCAAGAGCTGCAGCCCTAAAGTGCCAGAGCTGCATGTAAACACCACCAAAAGGAACAGAGATCATTTTATAGCTGGTTCAGCTGGTGCGAGGGGCTTGGATATGCCAGGAGCAAGAGCTGCCTCTCTCCCTGCTAGTAGCCTTGCAGACTGAGCAAGGGGCATGAAAAGCCAGACCGAGCGAGCACCCAGCACCCAGCTTTGGCAGCCAGGGCTGTGCCGATGCCGTGCCAGCTCTTCGAGCTCTGCCCCAGCAAAAGCCTTTTCCCCAATTCCCTCCCTGGCAGAGCTGCGCCACAAACCAGCATTTACAGCTCAGAACAACAGGAAGACACGAAGTTACAGCGAAAATGGAGATTGCAAAACTCACCAGTGACTGTTTGAACAGGGAGCGGGTTGTGACCATGTTACGGTTTGGCTACACCACAGCGGCCACCCCAGCCCCGCAAGCAGCCGCCCAGCACCACATCGCTGCCCGGGTGGTGGGGAGCAGGAGCTGGCACGGGGGGGAAACACAGGGCACTGCACAGGCCTACCCGCCAGCAGCCAGAGCTCCCGGCCCCCCTGGTGCAGCCTGATGGGTGGATTCTGCTTTATCAGCACGTCGGCTTGTTGCTATCGGCCAGGAAGCCGCGCTCGGTGTGTGCCTCCCCCTCGGCAGCTCCCAGCGTGGCGGGAGAAGCAGTTCGCAGCAGGCTACCTTTTATCAGCCAGCAGATGTTGCTAGAACTGCTGGTGCATGCAGCATGCGGGCATGCCCAGGGCTCGGCTCCCTGCGCCCGCCACGCGGTGCCAGGGTAAACACCCCCGCCCCCTTCCTCCGGGATCAAAACACTTGGGGGTTGCAAAATAGACACCCCATGAAAGGAAAGGCACGCCACAGAAACACTACAGCTGTCGAGGCTGCTTCTCCCAGAGCATGCCGAGCCCCAGAGCCGGCACAGCCTCACAGGCCAGAGCTGCCTGCAGAGCCGAGCCCTGATCCGTCCTGGTGAGGTGGGACCAGTGAGCCCCTGACTCCATCACCCAGCACTCACAGCCCTGTGCCAGCTCCCCCACGGCTGGCACCACCACGGTGCATTTGGCCCTGGAATGCAGAGGCTGCTTCCCACGGTGGGAAACCAGTGGGCTCTGCAGCCCCGCCGGGCAGAGGGACCCTGGCCTCGGGGTGCCGATGGCAGGGAGGTCCTGCTTGGCCCACACGCTGTCTCGCCCTGCCCGGGCTCCCCGGGGCTGCCGCGAAGCCCGTTGAGCACAGCCCAGCTTACAGTAATTCCTTGCAAACCAGAAAGTCATTTCCCAGCTGACGGGGCCGCTTTACTGTACTCAGCAGAGCACAGTCACCACTCGCCGCCCCACCACCCACGCCCTGGAGGAGTACAAGGAGCAGGGATTTTTCGCAAGCAGAGTATCTGGGTTTTGCTATCACTTGAGAGAGAGCTGGGAAACCCCACAGCGAAGACCTCGCAGGCACTTTTGGAGTCAGCACTTCCCCTGCAGTGAGAGGGGAAGGTCCCTCCCAGTGCTCTGTGCAGCCCCACATGGAGCATCCCTGGCCCCAGTTCCCTGGCCCCAGTGTCAGCATCAATCGTCCTGCCCCAAAACATCACCCGTGAGACAAGGTGGGTGCACCAGAGCCAGCGGGGTGGCTCCAGTGACAACTGCTGGGGGACAAACACCCCCTGAGAGGAGAACACTGTCAAAGTGCCATGAAACACAGAGCAGGTGACAGTTGCCTGGCACGCCCCATACCCAGCTGAGCCCTCCTGTGTCCCTGGGCACGGGCTGTTGGCATCTCTCAACCTGTACCAGAGCTCCTCCTCCATGTGGCTGCACAGACGGTGCAGCCCTGCCCAGTCCCAATGACAAGCCCCGCTCTCCAGAGGTGGGTATAAAACCCAAGGAGATGGTCTCTGTCCTCACCTCAGGGACCCGGGAGCCACGGCAGCTTGGGCCGCAATCCTGATGGCTTTGGGTGCACCCCTTCTGCGGGCAGCTGACCCCGGCACTGCCAACACCTCCCCTCAACAGGGCCAGGGATGAGGCTGAGCCCGGCTCAGCACCGGGCCCCAAGCAAACCTCCCTCCAGAACAGGATCGCTGTGCTGGTGCAAACATGTCGAAGCATGATGGCAAACCTTGGCTAGGAGCTGCCATCGCAATGGCAGCCGCTCCTCCCATGCCAGCACAGGGCTGCACTCCCCATGACGGGCACAGAGCCCTCCTCCCGAAGTCAGGGCATGGCGGGAAGAGGGGGCAAAGCTTCTGCTGCACAGGGCTGATCCCTGGCGCCCACAGTGGTGGGCAGGCTCAACAGATCACCCCACGGTGCCCGCATCAACTGCTTCAATGGATGGTGATTGCCGGGGCTCACACAGCTCCGGCTGCAGCCACAAGTGCCACCGAGATGTGGGGCTGGCCACTGGCAGCCGGTGGGGTGACCCAGCCCAGGGCCAGGAACAACTTGCTCCAACAAGGCACCCCAAGCTGTGGTGACTTCGTGTGCCATGTCCCTGCCACGGGTGAGCCACATGGTCCCGCAGTGTGCCACGGGCCTGCCATGGAGGTGCCAAACCCTGCGCCCTAAACACAGAGAACAAACTGCCCATCGCCACCGCCTGTCCCCTGACACGGGGCTCCCCTGGGCACGGTGGGGTGTGCGGGCTCCCGAACCTCACCACGAGCCCACGGTCCAGCCCGGTGCTGCGGTGACATCGGAGGTGTTACCACCGTCAGCAGTTCAGACGGTGGCAGAGCCGTGGAGCCCTCGCCGTGCTGGTGCCCGCACCCCAGTGCCAACACGAGCCGGGCACTGGAGCCTCAGAGCCGCTCGGCGTCGTGGTGAGGAGCTGCCGGGAGCGTGGCCTGGCATGAGCGCGGCAGCCGGGCAGGCACCGAGCCCTGACAGCTCCGGTATCCCGCCGGACAGGTGGTCACTGCTCCGGGGCTGGCGGTCACCCGGCTGCACCCGCCCGGCGCTCGAGCTGGGTGAAAGGCCACCGGGCACCGCGGCCCCGGAGTGTCACCGCTCCCGCCTCGCACCGGGAAACGCTTCCCATCTGCCTCCGCCCGCCCGGTAACGCGGAGCCGCGTGTCCCACGGCCGCTGAGCGGGACCCTTCGCTGCCGCCGCGCTGCCCGGGCCCGGAGGCTGCACCGTCGGGACCCCCCGTCCTGCCGGGGCCGCCCTGCCCGGGGCTGGGGCCCGGGGCCGGCCCCCCCCGCACCGGTTTCGCCGCTTCCCCC
>VYZX01023936.1:95516-117103 GCA_013401335.1 Brachypteracias leptosomus | reverse complement strand
CGCTGGTGCTGGCCACGGGGGGTCCCAAACCGGTACCGGGCATTGCAGCGGCAGGAGCCAGCACCAGTATGGAGTGGGGGATCCCATTCCAACACCGGCACTGGCACTGGGGGGAGCTCACCGCGGCACCGGGATCAGGGCCCCGGCACCAGGCACGGCAGGGAGTCTCCAAGGGCATCGGGACCCCCACGGCTGCACCTCTCCCTTCTCCTGCATCCCCCCGGTTCCCCGGATCTCCAGCACCATCTCCCCCTCACCACTGTCCTTGCCCACGGGATGGGTTTGTCTCATGCCCCCCAGCCCCCACTCACCCGCTGCCGGTGGCCCCGAGGCACATCCCGGTACTGCCGAGCTGTGGCCAAGTGCAAGCGGTGCCCGTTGCACCTATTCAGATTCCTTAATGGTCTCTTTGTGCTGCGCTGCCCGCAGGGCTCAGCTCGGGGCTTGGCCGAGGGAGCCGAGTGGGCCCTGATGGGGTTTGGGTGTGAGGATGAGGAGAGAAAGAAAATCGTATCCCATCGAGTGCAGGATGAGTAACGGCATCGCCCCGGCTCCCTCCGGCTCCCCCGGCTCCCTCCCTCCTGGTCACTCAGCCACAGGCACATGGCGGGCACCCAGCACGAGGGCTGCGGTGCTGGGGCTGCTCCGGGAATGAGGAGCCTCTGGAGTCACCCAAAAGGCAAGACTGGTGGGGACGAGCATGACAGCCACAAGCCACCTCCCCATGACAGGGTCTCGCCAGGTTTTCTCAATCCCTGCCCATGCCCACCTGGCACAGCAGCCGCTCGGGCAGGTTCGTCCACACCGGGTGCAGCACCAGCCACTGGCCTGGCAGGACCACAGCCCAGTTTGGGCGGTGACACAGTCGGGGCTGTTGGCGATGTGAGCTCTGGCATCGCAGGGTCCATGGGGTTTATCAGTTCCAGCTGAGGACCCGCTGTGCCAGACCCGGGGCCCCGGTGTCCTGCTCCCTCGCTGCAGCTGCCCCATGCTGGCTCCACTGGGCCCTCCATGTGGAATTAACTTGGCTCCCCGTTTGGATCCAGATGCCCTCTCCCACTGCAGGCCCTGGCACAGCCGAGGTCCCCAGCACGGCCACAGCCTTGTGCACCAGTTGGGCAGGGGAACAGGAGCGGGCACCTCTGCATCCCCTTTCTTGAGCTGCCACATCCCCTGCGAGCTGTAAGGAGACCCGAGGCATTACCTGTTCCTCTGGGGTCCCCCAAACAGGAAAGGTGGCAAAGGCTTCGAGAAAACCAGCCTGAGGGCTCTTGCACAGCTGCCCACCCACAGCAAACCCCTCCCGGGTACCCTGGGTGATGGGGCACCCCGGGCAGCGGGTGGCTGGCAGGGAGAGGCAGCGGCACAGGAAGCAATACTAGGTGTGCTCGTTTCTGCCTGAACGCTCTCTGGCCGCATGGGATCTCCTGGGCTTTCACTTTCGTTACCAGTTCATCTTCTGCGGCCTCAAAACACCCTGGAGGGAAATTCAGCCGGCGCAGGGCATCCTGCTCCAGCCTGGGAGGAACATGGGCAACCCTGCCCAGGGCAAGTGACTCCCCAGCGTCAGCCCTGGGAATCCGGGAGAGACGGGAGAGACGGGCTCGGCTCCCTTGCCCCAGTGCCAGTGCTGGGACAGGGTCATTCTTGGGACAGTTAATGCACCTGCAGCTGCCAATCACTTGGCAATTACATAAAACCATGGTCCCAAGTTCTCACCTCTCCATTTTTTTCATCTCTTGGTTATTAAAGTCCTCCTCTTCCCTTCGGGAACGTGCAGCCGTGGGAGCTGGTAGGGGAGTGAGCCCAGAGAACAGCCCTGCGAGCCCAGAGAGCTGGGGCCATGGCAGGAGCATGGCAGGATGCCCAGAGACCCTTGTCCAGCTGGCAAAGCCACAGTCTGACCGGAGTGCCACGGCCTTCGGGGCTCTGCTGTGCAGAGTGACACCCCCAAGCAGCCCTGCCCCAGCTCCAGCTCCTCACCAAGCCCAGTGCCACATATCCATGAGATAAAAACTCGTGGGCTGGGCAGGCACCACCCCAGCACCTGCTCCATGCAAACACCAGCCACAAAACGGTGCTTTTCGGCTCACTCCCTCCCCGCCAGCACTCGGTGCATGCCCAGAGCAGCACAGGGGGAATGGGGCAGCCCAGGGGGATGAGCAGCCCCAGCAGCTCCAGCTCCCACCAAACGTTTCATTGCCTGTGCTTGGGAGGCATCTTGCACACCCAGGGCTGGCACATCTGCAGAGCTGCTGCCAACAGAGTCTTGGCTGCTGTTCCCAGTGCTCCCACAGTGTCCCAGACCTCACAGGAGGTGAGCTGTGACCCTGTGAGCCAGGGATGGGTGCCCAGTATGGGGCAAGCATCTCCCACACTGTCTTTTTTCACTAAGATGAAGGAAAGGAATGAGGAAATGGGTGCCAGGATGCCCTCCTTGCCCTCCCTGCCTCGGCTGGGGACACTCCTGCTCCAGTGAGTTGCATCACGTGGGCAAACGCCTTTCACAATCCTGGCCCACATCACTCACCGGTGCAGCCAGCCAGGCACTGGTGCTCCAGCCCAGAAAACCAAGGTCACTCACAATGTCTGCAGCTGCTGGGCCCTGGCCGGGCACAGGGGGCCAGGCAGCTCCAGAGGGTCCTGAGGCTCCCCATGCTGGAGACTCCCCGGTGACAGGCAGCCCCAGGATCTCTCCTGGCAGGATGGTCTCTGCAAACATCAGAGGATGTTCCTGGGCACAGTCAGTGTCCCCCCTGTGCCATCTCACGTCTCTGGTGCAGAGGAGCCAGACCCTGCCATGGCAGAGCAGGCGTTGGGGCGGTGCATTGGCATCCAGGGGATCTAACGGGCAGCACTGGGCGGGGCAGGGGAGATGGATTTTCCAGCCGACTGAGCAGAGCAAAGCTCCTCGGCCCACTCACAACCCTTGCAAGCTCCCAGCGCTGCTGGATCCCTGCTCACATCGGGATCTCTCCTATATTGGTCCTTGGAAAGTCTCACAAAGCCTCTGAGAAGGTAAACAGTGCCCGGGCGGAGCTGTGGCCAAACGCTGCCATCCCCGGTGAGCTCAGCAGGACGGCGAGTGACGCTGAGCACTCGGGGAGGGAGGGAGCTCGGGCTTTGTAATGGATTTCCTAGAAAATTGCCTCTGTGTTTGGAGCAGGAGCATGAGAGGTGGAGGTAGAGCAGCCTTCTTCTCTAAGTGGCATCTCGAGGGTCTTAATTATTTCTCAGGAGTGGAAGCATTTATTTAGGCAGCCTCTGGAGAGGTCCCAAGGCTGCTGGTTATTGCTTTCCCCTCCCCAAAGACCTCCAGGCACATCATGTATGTTAGGTTCCTCCATATCCCTCTCTGCCACTCCTGGGACATGCCAGGCACAGGGCTCAGCCAAAAAATGCTCCGACCACGTCACCCTGGGCAGGACAGACCCTGCTCCATCCCCTCAAGCTTCTCACTGAAGCAGGAGGTCTTGTTGAGGACCTTGCTTTGGGTCCCACACGGTCCCAGATCTGTGCTGAGGAAACAAAACTCTGTTGTGATCATCCAACCGAGCTAATGAAAACCAGATGAATCCCCAAATTAGTCACAGCTTCATATTTTCCCACCCTGTTTCAAATGCAGTGAGGGCCAAGTTTTGGCAGGGCTGTGCTGGCACCACAGCCCCAGCACAGCCCCCTCCTAGCCACCCTGAGCTCCTTCTGCTCTGGATGCAGGTGCTTGCAGGCAGGGACCACGTCCCAGGCTCCGCCAGGCGAGCTGAGTGAGCTGCAGCCATCCCAGGTCTCTGGCCAGCACCATCCCCAGCTCCTCGTCCCCTTCAGCGCTTGCTCCCTGTGCCCTCAGTAGAGCAGAGTGGGCAGGGGCACCTCGGGCAGCACCAAAAGGCTGAGGCCGTTCCCCTGTGATCCAGCCACAGGTCTGTCCCCGACCCCAGAGGAAGGTGCTGTCCTGGTGCCCAGGCACAGCATGTCCCAATTTCCCTCACGTGGCCATAAATCCACCCAGTTCCGCCAAAGCTGGGGCGGCCACTGGGCACAGGGAATGGCCAACCCATGCCAGGATGGCCCTGCTGCCCCTCGGGACCCGGGCATGACGCAGACGGGTCAGCCTGGAGCCAGTCAGGCTATTTCTGCTGCGGCCAAGGGACGCGAAGGGTCCCACCAGAGACCCAGCCTGGATGGGCCCCAGGGGGCTCTGACCCTGCCAGGAAGGAGAATGTGAAAACCCTCGGGATCGTGACGTTGGTCCTGCTGGGCGAGCAGCACGGACCTGCCTGAGCCCAGCCAGCCCATGGGCAGAGGGGCCAGTGGGCAGGGGCGGGCAGGGGCACCCAGGAAGCCCATCACTGGCACAGACTGAGCCCCGTGGCGCCTTGTGCCAGCAGGAAGGATCTGCTCCAGCAAAAACCTAGGAAATGGCATTTTGTCCGAGGGAGAATTTCCACAGGAAACCTCTGCTTCCAGCTGCTGGGAACAACCCCAGCAAACCCTCCGTCTCTGCAACCAAGGGGCGTTATTACCTGGGCAAAGGCTCTTTGTTCCCTCACATCCTTCACCCAGCGCAGAAAAAACACCCAGGTTTCTGTTGATTGGAAAACACGGGGCAGTAACAGCCCCTCTGGGTCCGTGGTGGGAATCAGAGCCCCCCATCAGCCCGGGAGGGCATGGGGGGGCCCAGCCAGCACCCACCGCCCAGCTGGGACCAGTGGCACAAGCATCTCATGGCCAGTCCCGGGTCAGAGCTGGCTGGGGGGCACTGGGGCAGCACTTGGCGCCCCACCCTGCGCTGGTGCAGCCGCACATCCCTGTGCTTGGCGAGGTCCAGGTTGCCACAGTAACCGCTCGGTCCCAGCCAGCTCCTGCCATAAACACATCTCCAGGTCAGCCCAGTTCAGCGATGGCTGCACCAGAGCCAGGACCACGCAGCACCATGGCTGCCCCACCAGGACTGCAGCCCCACGGTGCTTCTGAGGGCAGAGCCATGGTCCCTGCCCTCTGGCACAGCATGGCACTGCTGAGCATGGGCCAGGGTTGTGCCAGGCAGCAGGAACGGGAACCAACAGCTGGGGCAGAGGAGGAAGCATGAAGGGAGAGAAAGTAGGAACCCGAAAGTGAGAGCAGCCCCGAGCCCCCCCAGCACTGGGCGCTGCCCCCGAGATGGCAACTGAGCAGCTCTGAGGGAAGCCTGGCAGCAGGGTGAGGTGGGGGCTGGGGGCTGCTGGGGGGCACTGCCCGTGGGGTCCAGCTCCTGAGGTCTGAGCAGGTGCCCGGCTCCAGGGACAGTGAGTGGGGTCAGGTCACTGGCAAGTGTCCAGGAGGGTTGATGTGCCGGGATGAAGGCAGAGGGATGCCGAGGACACCCAGCCCTGTTAATTCCCAGGCCTCATGCTGATAGACACCAAGGAACTGGCACCTCCAAAAGGAAAATAGGGAAAAAAAACAACACCTGAGGAGCCGCCCCACAGTGGGCTGGCAGCTCAGAGCATGCAGGGCTCTGAGAGTGATTTTGGCTAAAGCCTCCAAACAGCTGAGCCAGGGGGTGTCCGTGGGGACGGGCAGGAGCTGCAGGGGATCCAGCCCAGGGCCCTTTACCCCAGCTCGGGGCGAGGTGAGACCTCGGCACTGGTGCCAGCACAGCCAAACGCTGTGCTCGGAATCAGGCAGGTCGTGTCCCTCTGCCATGGCAGGGCTGGCAGATGGTGGCACTTGGGGACTGCGCTGAGCTGGAGCTCAGGGCTGACATCTGCCATACCTGGCAGCTGGCACTGCCACCGAGACCTTGCTTGGCTCAGCTCTGCTGCGTATTAAAGTTTGATAGTGATGCAATATTTGACTTTTGTTTTAAGAGCGTTGGGAGCATGGATGGTGCTTGGCTCGGACAGTGGTGGCCTGTGCCCTGCAGCTCAGCTCAAATCTGCCCTCGATGAGGGCATAACAAGGACGCTTCGATGGGCACCTGGAGCAGAGCATCCATCCCACCACTTGCTCCACGTCCCACCTTGGCAGCAGCACACGACTGAACAGAGGAAGGATGGAGGAGAAGACCACCACCCACATCTCCCTTGGCAAACCGGCAGGTATGGAGCAGCAACCAGCCCTGCCTGAGCTCCGTGGGGCTGTGGGCTCAGCCCCACCAGAGCTGCTGGCTCTGGGCTTCCCATGGCACTGGTGGCCCTGGCAGGTGGCCGTCGGTCCCCGGGGGCCACCCCATCCCCGTCACGCAAGTGTCTGTGTCCCAAGCAGCTTATCTGCATTTGGAAACCCCTAATCCCTTGGCACATTTGGCTCAGACATCGTCCCTGCTGCGCTGCTGGGGGTGGCCCCAGCCCTGGGGAGGGAGCGAAGCCACCCCGAAGCCACCCCCGTGACCTCCTTTTGAAGCCACAAACGACCCCATTCCCAGCTCCGGCCATCCCACAGTAGGGGTCCTGGGAGCTGTTTCCCAGACCAGGGATGGTGATTGGCAATGGCCTCAGCCTTTAGTTCACACCCAGGATGCTTCAGGGCACAAGGAGGGTACAAGAGGCTCCAGGGCCAGCTCCAGCACGGCCCGTTCCACAGGGGCTACGAGGGATTTATTGAGCATGACCTGCATGAAAAATCCCCCTGCTAATCCTGCTCGGACAGAGCAATAATCCCTCCCTCTCAGCCTCCTCAGAGTCCAAACCCTGCAGAGATCCCGGTGCAGGTGGCAAGTGCTGGGTGCCCCACGGGCAGCACCTCCCTGGCACTGGCTGCTCCCAGCACAACACAGGAACACCTAGCACCTCTCCCTGCAGAGCCCAGGACCTGCCATCCTCAGCCCTAGCACAGCAGTGAGAGGGAGGCTGGGAGCAAGGCTGCAGCCCTGGGTAGGGGGCAGGTCCCCGCAGGGCTCCCAGGCAGCCACCCCAGCCTGAGGAGAAGGGTGATGAGGAGTCATCCCCCAGCCCTGAGCCCCCTGAAGCCCTGGGCAGAGGCAGAGTCCAGGGGTCCTGGTGCAGCCCAGGGCCGGGAGCAGCCGGAGCAGGGCCCTGGCCCAGCCACGGCCTCCCACGCTGGCACCGTTTCCCTTACGCAAGCGGAGGAGCCCCGGTGGCACCAGAACCCCTCCCGTGCATCACCTCAGGAGGCGGGTGGCCAAGAGCAGGGTGCCCACGCGTGCCGGGCAGCGGCAGGGGCCGGGTGCCAGCAGCACCGGGCAGGCTGTGCCCAACAAACCGCAGCTCTGGCGTCAGGGCCGGGGTGTCGCTGAGGCCTCAGTTCCTGAGGCGGGGCAGGGCGGGCGCTGCGGGCAGACAGCTCAGCTCAGCTCACACGCCCAGAGCATGGCGCTTCAGAGCCTTTATTCTGGAGAAAGTTAAAGCCTGTAGATACAGCAATAAAATATACAAAAAAATAAAGTTTTTTACAGTATTGAGCGCTGCCCGGGGCCAGGGTGGGTGCAGCTGGAGACAGCTCTGTGAGAGCTTGGGGGCGAACTGCCCCGGCCCCCCTGAGCACCTCCCGACATCTAAGGGCATTCCTGTCCATTGTGTGCCACAGCAGTGTCACTGGTGCAGATGATGGAGGGTTTCTCTCCACCCAGGGCCAAATCAAGACATATCCGAGACCCACGAAGCCAGCGCTGGTGCCCAGTGAGATGTTTCCCCACCAACGTTACCTGTGGCCCCAGTGCCAAGGCTAGGGCAGGGCAGGCAGCTCTCCTGCCCCTTCCTCACCCATTGGCGTGCTTGGAAGGGGCAGGGGGGCTCCCCCCATTTTGGTATGCACAGAACCACAACCACTGGTCAGCAGCTTCCACCTTTCCTTGACCTCCAAAGCAGGAACCCTGCCCTTCCCAGCACCCACGTCACTGAGCACTGCCCAACAGCAGATTCCCCTCCCTCTGTCCATCCTGCTCCCTTCCACTCTTGCTACCTCCTACCTTGCCAGCCACAGCCAACCTCCAACAAAAATGCCACACGAAGCCCCCATGAAGCTGTAAACCCCCTGACTAGGTCTCCACAAGCCCTGTGAGAGGGAAAAGGGCCAGGCCTCCAGCCAAGGCAAGTCATGCTGGACCCAGCAGGGACTCAGCAGGTCTAGTTCTGCTCAGGATGGAGGCAGAACCGTGCTCCCAGCACCAGCCTGGCCACGGGGCAAACCACAGCCAGGGCAGCCTCTGTGGTTAGACCCAGGCCCCAGGACAGATCCAGGACAGCCCTGCCTGGCCCGAGCCCCCAGAGCTGCTGGAGCCATGACCCGATCGCTGTGTTGCGGCAGGAGGCTGGTGACAAGCACAGGCAGCACAAAATCCCCTGTGCCCAGCCCTGTGCTCGTCCCCCTGGCCACAGGCACAGAGGAGACCCCTCAGTCCTGGGTCAGGACTGCCCGATCCCCGCAGGGCACCCGGTGGCACATCCAGGCTGGTAAAACCTTGCTGGGCTGTGGGCAGCCGGGGGGCAGCGCCCAACAGCGGCACGACCCGGGCTGCAGAAGCGCTTTAAGAACTGAGGCTGCGATCGGAGGCTGAGGCACTTGAATGAGCAAAACAAGGATAAAAAACTGTTACGGAAGGAAATAGAAAAAGGTTCATCCCCCCTCCCCCTAAAGAGACGAGCGGCAGCGCCCGGGAGCTGGGGGTGTTGGTTTGGGTCAAACAAGGAATCGGTGACGAGGCTCCCCCAGAGCAGCCAGGACTGAACTGGGGGGCTCTGCGGAAGTGAGAGCTGGGGGAGCCCCTCACATTGGGGAGGAGGCACATTCCGGGGTCAGCTCCATGTCAAAGGTCAGCGACTCTGTGGGGAGACACAGCCAGGGGTCACCAGGCCGGTGTGTGGCCAAGGCCAGGACCCCCCTGGTGCCACAGCCCCCCGGACTCACCGAACTGCCCCCCCGCGTTGGCCTCGGCGCCCTCGCTGTTGTTACCAAACTGCATCAGCGAGTCCAGGGTGCGCGGGGACATGGGCAGGTCGATGGTGTTGCTGAAGGAGGTGCTGAGGAAGGGGAGAGCACAGAAACCCCCGGATCAGGGCTGGGCACGGCTTGGGCACCCCCAGCTCCCCCGGCAGGCCCCAGGGCACAGCCCAGCCCAGAGCTCTCCAGAGGAAAGGGGCCCCGGGAAGGGAGGCACAGGCTGCGGTCAGGGCAGGAGCTGGAGCCTGGCTCAGCCCTCTGGTCCCCTCCTGCCCAGAGTCCAGGCAGTGGTAGGAAGGAAACCCCCCCTCAAGACAGGCTGATCCCCCCCAGTGCTCACAGACACCCCAGGAACACTCACGGGGTGACACAGATGAACTTGGTCTTCAGATAGGGAGCAGCACCTGAGAGGAGCAGAGAGCAGCCCTGTCACCAGCCACGGAGGAGGAACCTGCTCACCCCAAAGCCAGCGCCCACCTCTCAGCCCCAGCCCCTCACACCTCACGGGACCCTGCCCATGACACGTCTGTGCCCTCAGGGCCTGGCACAGGACCCTGACTGGCGACAGCTCCTCCACCAGTGCTGTCCCTGGAGCCTCCCTGTGACACAGGAGCTGGAGCACAGAAAGTCAACAACTACCTGAGTCGGTAGCTTCAGAGTGCTCCTGGCTCTCGGAGCGGCAGTACTTCCCAAACGCCTCCTCCTTGGGGATGTCAGGGTACAGGTACACCAGGGGGGACACCAGGATGTTGGTGGCATCCATGATTTTGTAGCCCATGATGATCTCAGCAAATGACATGTTGTTGAGCTGCTGCTTGGTGTAAGGCTCCACAGACTGGATCTGGGTCTTCCCTGCACAAGGACAGTCCTGACACAGGGTAGGGCACCCGCGCCCCCTGGGCAAAGGGCCTTCCCCAAACACCCTGGGAGCAGCAGGGACAAGATGGGTCTGAGGTCATGCTCAGCCCCACAAGCACGGGGCAGGATGGGACCTGCCAGGTGGTCTCAGAGCCACAAAGAACTGCAACACATGGCAGGGACACCCTGGAGGCAGAGACCAGAGAAGAGCACCCAGGCTCAGAGAGCCAACCTGGGCAGAGGGCTTATCAGAACAGGGACAAGGACGAAGTGTCTCATCAGGGGGTCCCAAGCCCCCAGAGCAGGCAGCGACAAGAGCCACGTACCACTGATGTCCTTCTCCACCCAGGTGAAGGTGATGCCACCCTCCTTGCTGCTCTCGCTGAACCGCAGCAGGAAGGTCCCCGGGGGCTTGGTGCTCAGGATGGCTCGTTCCCGCTCCTTGCTGATGAACCCCATGATGTACCTGGGCAGGAGTCAGGAGAGCAGGGCTGGGTCAGGGTACTCCAGGACATGAACCCCGCCACACAGCAGCAGGACCTGGCCTAGCTACCAGCAGAGCCACTGAGATTTTAAGGATTCCTAGGTGGGTTTTCACTCTGAACCAGGGCCCGGACAGAAAAAGCATCCCAGGAGAACCCACCTGCCCCTGCTCCACCAGGGTGGGACTCACAGGACCCCTCCCAAGGTCCAGCCCAACCAAGGGACTGAGGCCAGCCCCAGGCTCACCCTTCATTCCACAGCGCCAGGATGTACTTTTTCACCAAGTCAATGATGTTGTCCAGCCAGACCCAGAAAGAGAAGCCTTTGCCAGCCATGTTCTCCTGAGGAGGAGGAGAGAGAGGGTCTGAGCACCGCTGGGAAGAAGGGAATGGCTGAGGGAAGGTGCTTGGGGAAGAGCAGGAGTTGTACCTTGCAGAACTTGGCCCAGGTGATCTGGCAGCCAGAATAATTCACACCAGGCCCTGGCAGAGAACAGCAGCAGCAACATTTAGCTGGAGTTGCTCTTCCGAAGACACCATCCCCAGGGAGACACCCAAGGTTTGTGGTGTTTGGAGAATCAAGCAACTGGAAGTGACGTCTCCCCTCCCAAACACACGATCCTGCTCCCGTGTCACATTTAGAAAGGAGCTGCCCCAGGGGCAGGGGTCGGGCAGGACCCTGCACAGCTCACCCAGAAGTTTTTCTGCCAGTGTTGTCAGCTGCTCAATGCTGAGGCCACGCTTGGTGGTGGAGGAGAACTGCCAGCTCAGCACCTCTGCCACCTGGTCCCAGGTCCCGATGGGGGGCTTGGTGAAGAAGTTCACGTTCTGCAGGGGGAAAACAGCCCTGAGCAGGACACGGGACAGAAGCAGGGGCAGGTCCTGCCCCAGAGCTGCTCCCAGGCCATGGCTTCCCCCTCCCTGCCTGCTGGGACACTGGTCCCAGAGCCTGCGCTGCTGCTCTGCTGGACCCCCCACAGCCCAGCCCTACCTTGGGGTTGTTGGTCAGCATGTTGTACCACAGGATGGACGCCCAGGCATTGGGCATCTGGCAGATGTTGGAGATGACCACCACTGGCAGTGAGTGGGTCTGCAAAGACAGGGTGTGACCACAGGCCGGGGCATCTCCCAGGGCTCCTCCACACCCAGGCCCACGGCAGCAAAGGCAGCAACCCCCAGCTCACCTCCAGGTCAATCTTCAGCCCCTGGTGATACACCTCTGTCTCAAAGGTGATGAGGTGCAGCTCCTCAGTGACTATCAGCGAGGCCTAAGGTGGAAGAGGACCCAGTGAGCATGCAGGAGACCCCTGCCCTCAGCCACCATCAGCCCCAACACTGCTGCTCAGGGCAGCCCCCTCAGGGCAGGGGTCAGAGCTGTCCGCAAAGGCCCCCAGCACTCACATCGCAGTTGGCTCTGCCCCCGTTGCCACAGCGCTGCTCCCGCAGGGTCTGTGGAGAGAAGGGACAGGTTGAAGTGACCCCACAGCAGCACGTGGCCTGGCCAGGAGCAGCCCGAGAGCCCGTGGTACCCACCAGGTGTTTGAACTCTGCCGAGAGGCTGCCATTGTTGGACTCCTCCATGTTCATGACCTTGGTGTTTGTCCCCAGGATGTTAAACTTCCGGGACCTCGAAAGAGGGAAGACGGAGCGTGGCTGATGGGGTCCTCCCAGGGCCAGCACACAGGATGATGTTTGCCAGGATTAAAAGCAGAAGCAATAAAAAAACCCAACCCAAACAACACTGCACTTACCCCCGAAGTGCTGCAACGTCCCCGGAGTCCCTGGGAAAGAGGAGAGACACTCAGTCATGGCCATGGCCCTCCCACCGAGGCTGACAGGATAGTGTTGTGATGCAGACACCCCACACAGAGTCCCACAAGCCCCTCAGGCTGCCCCCCAGCACTGGAACAAATCTTTGGGACCCAGCACCATCCTCGGCACAGGGATGGAGCCCAGTCCAACAGCAGCAGGAACGAGTCCCACCCAGTGACCCCCCCTAGCGTGCCAGGATCAGAGCACGGGACTCACTTGTCAATGCAGACTTTGATTTTCAGCTGATAGTTCAGCTCTGGAAACTTGACCAACAACCTGCAAAGAGTCAGCAGAGAGAGTGTGAACATCCTCAGCACAACTCCAGGTATCACAGCACCAAGCATCACACTGCCAAGGTGACAGGGACGTGGCATCACCCAGCTCCTAGGGCACACTGAGCCCATCTACACACAGGCCTGTGATGTGCCAGACCCAACACCCATCCCCAGAGCCAGGGAGGTGCTGATCCACCCACCAGCACCCCGGGGGTGGGGGTGGCGTTCATTTTGGCTGCTCTCTGCCCACACCAGGCAGACACTGCACTCAACACCCTCCACACTGTACTGGGGCCAGATGCTGCACACACAGGGGGCAATGGGGGCAGAGCTGGCAATGAAGGAAGCTCCAGGCAGAGCCTGGTGTTGGAGCAGCCACTCTCTGGATGCTGGCAGGGAACAGGGTCCAGCCGAGAGGCAGCTGGCCAGGGACATGCTGGTGCTTCCTGCCACCCACCCCCGCAGTGGGATTTACCAGAACCTCAGCTGCTCCAGGAACGTGGCAGAGCCCCGGCCAGCAGCCACCATCCCCACCCCACGCCACGCAGGCAGCGCTGCAGCCCAGCCAGCTGCTGCGATCCATCCCTTCCCAGCACCAGCACTCCCCAGGCAAGCCAGAGGCTGGATCCACACCAGCATCTTCTCTGGAGAGCAATCCTGCTGTGCTTCCCTCATGGGCAGTGGGATCACGGGGCCAGAGACCCACCTGACTTTGGTGGTGAACTGGACGCCAGTCTTGATGACGAGGGGCCGGTCGGGGTGCATGGGCATGCAGGGCTGCCTCTCCACCACGAAAGCGCTGCAGGGGGAAGGCACGAGAACCTCAGCCAAACCCCTGGCCTGGCCCAGCACCCTCATTGCCCACCCCGGTGACCGGGGCACCGCCCACAGACCCTCCCAGCCCCCAGCACCTTTTCATCAGGTTCCTGAACAGCTCCACAATCCGCTCCTCCAGCATGGGCCGGTGTTGGACGATCGGGTCGCCCTTGTAGGACACTTTCTGCTGCAGCTCTTCCAATTTCTTGATCTGCTGCCGGGTCTGTAGCTGCGATTCGGCAAGAGAGGTTATCCTGGGGAGGAGGGAGAAGCAGAGTCATCTCTGGCTGCCGAGCCCTGCGTGGCCCCAGCCCGTGGAGCCTCCCGCTGCTCTCTGTACCAAACCAGCAGAGAGCAGGACGCGTCTGTAGCTCCCAGCCCAGTGCATGTTTTTAGACCACATTACAAAAGAAATCTGCATGTCCCCAAGTTCTGCAGACGCACAGCAAGAACTTCTCACAGCAGCCTCCAAACCCCACCGGCTGGGGCTAACCGCTCCAGCACCAGTGTCTGCAACCAAGGACCAGTCCGACTGGTGGATTACGTTTGCGCTTCCAGGCATCAGAAGCCATTTGGCAAGGACATTTCCAGAGGCAAAGAGCTCATCTCCACTGCAGGTGTCCGAATGCCACCTCTCTAGGGACTGATGCAGCCCCAACCAGCTCCTACCAGTTCTCCAGCCGGTCCAAGCAGATGTTGGGGGGGCCGCCAATGCAGGCGATCTGCTGCCGCCTCTTCCAGTCCGCCAGCTCCTCATCCGCCAGCATCTTCTGCACATACTCCATGGCTGACAGCAGCCCGGCCAGCTCGCTCACAATGCTCTGTCAATAAAGAAAGCAGAACCTTCAACACCCTCCAACTCCCTCCGAGATCTGCAGGTTTCACATTCGCAGACAAGGAAGAAGTGGCCCAGGGCTGCGCTCCCAGCAGGGCTCTTGGTTCTGGCCACACAGAACTCCAGACTCACACCCAGAGGGGCTGCACCCCGGGGGGCTGGGCCCCCGCACCACGTACCCTCCGCATCTGGTCCAGCGCCGTCAGCATCTGCTCCAGCTGCTGCATTTTCTGCCGGGTCACTGACTGATTGTTTCCATTCAGATCCTGCATGTCTGCAGAGGGGAGAAAGCTCCAGCCACACACATGGACTCCTCTCACCCTCCCAAGCATCACACAAACAAAAGGCTTCACCCCAGAGGAGTGGGCACCCCAGAAAGTGCTGATAGTTCAGTTCAGCAGCAACCTCACAAGCCCCTCGCTGCCCTTCCAGCAGCACTTCACCTCCACACACATTTCCCTGCTCCCAGGCAGAGCTATGGCTTAACTCCCCTGGAGGCAGTGTCAGTGCAACAACCAAAAGAGGAGGTTTCTCCAATTGCCATGCAAATGCCCTGAGCCTAAGCCACCCTTTTGCTCTGGGAGGAGGTTCTGGGAGGGCTGAACGTGCCCTCCAGCAAGTTCCCTTGCAGGAACACACTTTGGCTTGCCAGGCGTTAATGAGCTTCCATTACCTCCTTGGCTTTTCAAAGTCTTGTAGTTAAAATCAAAGTCATCCTGGAGATTCTCCACCACTTTCATCTTCTGCTCCAGATCCTGCCAGGCGAGAGATGTGGGTTTATGAAAGCACTAAACCACTGTGGTGGAGAAAGGCAAAGGTGCCCAAGGAGCACACGTACCTGCACCCTCTTCCTCACGTCCTGCAGATGCTGCTCCAGCATCTGCTGCTTTTCGGTCACTACTGCTGCTGTTGGGTGTGTTGCCTGTCCCCCTTGCTGCAGGGAGGACAAGAAGGGCATCAGAACAGGGCCACGACCAGGGACCTCCCCTCCAGCCTGAGGAGGTTTCACAGGGAGGTTCTCCATCCCCTCACTAGCAAAAGCCACCTCAGGACCATCAAAGCAGGTTTCGCTAGGGAAGGAGCAAGTGGGGATCTATGGAAGGCAGCTTCCCTACAGCCCCAAGCACCCACAGGGCTGCTGGGCAGGGGATGGTGGCCCCAGGACCCCCGAGTCACTGACCTGGGCTGCGGTGGCAGCCGTCTGGAGGAGTCGGGACTCTTCCCACAGGCAGCGAGCCACGATGCGGGCGATCTCCATCGGCTTCTCCAAGTACCTGCTCTGTAAAGGGTTCAAACCCCCACGGTGAGCACACTCAACGTCACTCCTGGGATCTCCGCACCCTTCAGTGGGTCATGAGCTGTGCCAAGGAGCTGCTGCCCTCATGGGCTCTCCCATCACCAACCCAGCCTCACCTGCAGGAACTGCTTGATGCGGCGCAGGTTGTGCTGGTAGAGGACGTTGGACTCCTGCAGGAAGCGGCTGTACTGCTGGTCGATCTCCCCCAGCAGGTTGTGGAACACCAGCGTGGCGTGGGACTCCTTGCTGGCAGCATATGCCCTGGTGAGAGGGACATGGGCCTGGGTGCCTGCACCGGGCACGGCGGCTCCGCTCGCACCCTAGCCCCACAGTTTAACTGCCCAGGCACCCTCCTAACCCATGCCAGGGCGTGACCAGCTTCGTGCCCATAAACTGCGCCCTCGGACTGTGCCTGCCAGGGCAGGGCCACAGCGGGGCTTTGGGCTCAGGTTTAAAGCACGTGAGCACCTCACCAGCCCTACGCACTCTTGGGATGCACTCCAGGAACTGGTGCCCTGTGTCAACCTCCCTTCCAACAGCATGAGCCAGCCCTGGGTGGGGACACCTCTGGCTTGGAGCTCCCTCTTCCCTGGTCTGGGGTCTGGCACCGTGCACAGCCCTGCTCCCCTTCCCACCCCAGGGAGACCCATCCTGGCACATGAAGAGCCCAGGGAAAGTGGCAGAGCAAAGACCCCAGGCTGGCGTGTCATAGGCCTTACCAGTCCTGGCTCTCTATCCACGGTGCCAGGAACTGCCGGAGCTCCATGGGGAAGCTGTCGCTGTAGAGCTGGTGGAGCTGCTCCAGGTACCGCGTGTCGAGCTGCTGCAGCTGGTTCCACTGCGCCATCCTGGCCAGCACCGGAGACCTGCTGGGACGGGCACACGGGCTGCTCAGAACTGGCACCTGGGAGCATCCAGGCTCCCTCCTGCCTGCCATTCGGGTCCTTGCAGTCTCACATCCAGGAGCTGGGTCCTCTTCATCAAAACCCGCCCTGAGCCAGCACCTCTGGGACCAGTTTAAGGAGCCCTGGGACTGGCACTGGTTTGTGCCTCCCAGCTGGGCTGGCAGAGCTGGCACTGCTGCCATCAGGGCCTGGGTGAAGGCAAGGTGGAACCACAACCAAAACCGTATCATCAGCACAGGAATCATGGCACAAAACCGCCTTGCCAGTGTGGGAACCCTGGCATGGATGCCTGGGGAGGGAACCATCCTAACCACAAGGGGAAAATCCCTTCTTACACCCCCTGACATCTGCACCCCAGCACTCGGCCCCAGAGCCCTGGCAGTGCAGGATCAGTCCCGCAGTCTCGCCTGCCTGTGTGGCAGCCAGAGCACCACAAATGGGGGCCCAGCAGCACCACTCCACCCCCCGAGCTCAGCTCCAAACTCAGCCAAAGGCCAGTGTGGACGGTGGCTTTGGCCCCAGCCAGGCAAGTGTCACGAGAAGAGCAGCAGTGAGAGGTTTTGCTCCAGCTGCCCCAGATGTGCAGCTCAACAAAGCCCAGATTCTGACTCATTCTCTTTCACCACACGTCATGAAATTAATCTGGAACATGTGAGATGAGAAGAGCAGAGCTCATGCTGGCACCAGCAGCTGGTGGCCATTTGCACCAGACTCCAGGAGCACAGCGGGCGGGCACTGGCTGCTGAGCCTCCTCCTCCTCCTCCTTCTTCTCCTCCTCCTCCTTCTCCTCTCCCAGCCCTGCGAAGGCTCTCGCAGCCCACAGACCCCGATGGCTCTGGAGTGATGAGCCCGTGGGGCTGGGCACATCCCCAGCAGGTCAGGCCAGACGCAGCTGCTCCTACAAACCCAGGCAGGTGGAAGCCTCGCTTCACGCTGCAGGGGCAGACCAGGGTTAAAAGGTACCTCACAAACAGCTCCCACCTCCTCCAAACCCCTCAGACCTGCACTGAGCTGCACAGGAGCTCCCCGAGCACAGGGAACTTTGTCAGCTCCAGGCTCGGCTCCAGGAGCAGAGCTTTGGCCTGGAGTGCACTGAACTTCCCTGTGTGAGAACATTCCCAAGTGCGGCCTTCAGCAAAGCTTTCCTGGAGAGAGGCACCGCTCCCCAGAGCTCTCCTACCTTCTTTCCAGTGCTGAAAGGAGGGGTCTTAGGCATGTAGGTCACTAGCGACAGGTACAAGGCTCTAAGCTAGTGTCAATGTCTGACAGGCAGCCCCTGTCCAGGCAGCCTCCCCTGCCTGTGCTCGGGAGGCAGGGAAGGACCCGGAGCTCTTACAGTAAGTGCAGAAGGCGGAGACTGCTGGGAAACACCAGAAACAAGGAAGGAGCAATTTTCGAGTTAGCGACTTGCGTATGGATGGCAATCAAAGCCAGGCTAACGAGGGGACAGCAAGCTGGGCACCCAGCTCAGCCCCACACCAGCACAGTCACCTCCCTGCAGAGCTGTTTGCCTTGCCGAAAGGTCACTGCAGCGGGTGATGTGCCAGTGCCAGCCGGGCTGTGGGGACGGACGGGCAGCCGGTGCCACCAGAGAAGCCAAGGGGCTGGCACCAGCGAATCCCAGGCTGGCCCTGGGCTCAGACCAGGGCACCACGCTCAGCCCCATGGCAGCACTGGCACAGGAGCAAACCCATCACAGTGGGGCAGCCTGAGGAGCTGACACAAAGGACATCAGTGAACGTGCCAAAACATGGGAGGGTTTGGGAATGGGCTGGCACAGGAGGGGTGTTGAGAGGCACAGAGCAGCTTCTCCAAGATGGGCCCGTGTACCAGATCACTGCCACTCAGCATTCTCAGCACCGCTGTACATTGTGCTCTCCTGAAGTCTGTTGCACTTGACTCTTTCCCCAGTTTTATGGATGCTTTTTGTAAGAGAGGAGAAAGGCGGAACACCCTGTTGTTGTCTGGGATGTGGGGAGGAGACAGACACTGGCACCTTACAGAGTTAAAGAGGTTTTTAGAACTTCACAGCACTGAGTAGCCCCAGAGACAGAAGCAACATCCACAGGACATGAACCTTGAACACCAACCCTCTGGTGCAATCCTCAGAGGCCACGTGAACCGAGCCTGTTTGCAATGGAGCACTAAGAGAGAGGGAGGAGAGAGAGACACGGGCCTGGACAAGAGCGTGTAAACAACAGACGCTCCTTCAGCCTCGAGTCAGACCTGGCCTGACGTGACAGGGCCACCACAACCCCTGAGCTTTTGCTTTCTGCAGCTGTGGGCCAGAAGAAGCAGGGCCATTGGCTGCAGCTTGGGGCTGTGCTCTGGGCGTCACATCAAAGCCTCCCTTCTGCACTGGACTCGGCTCTTCTCGGGGCAGCTGCACTCGGACGGGAAGGGGCCGTTTCTCACGGCCACAAACAGCTCAGGACGAGCCCCGTGGCGGCCGCAGCTGCTGCCCGGGCGTGCGATGGTCCCGGCACGGCGCATGCTCGGGGCCACAGGAAGCCAGAGCCCTGCAGGGCCCCAGCACCAACACCGGCGCCCGGAGCAGAACCGGCACACGGGACGAGCCACAGGGCCGCTACCCAGCTCCACACAGCCCACTGCAAACCACGGGTACGAGTACAGAGGAACCGCAGCAGGGTCATGGCAGCGCTGCCAGCCAGCCGTGCCCATCGGCTGTGCCCACAGCCAGCCTGGGCAGGACACGGCCTCTGCTCACCCTCCCCAGGGGCTCAGCCACACGCAGTTCTCACCTCGAGGATCCCCCAGCAGAAGATCACACCGAGTTTTTACAGTCCCCAGCTCAACCAGAGCCTGACCTGGCAAACCCCCAACACGTCACCGCAAGAGCAGCGGGCGAGAAAGAGCCTCGAGATGGGCCTGGCCAGAACACGGGCTCATGCCAACAGCGACAGCTCTGCCATAGGGTGCCAGGAGGGCAGAGAGCCCCAAGGAGGGGGCCCTGCAGCAGCAGCTGCCCAGCTCACCACCATCACCCGGGGAGGATGAGGGCAGGGCAGGACCGGCAGGGAGCAGGAAGCGCTCAGGAAGCAGCCGAAGGCCTCTCCCTCCTGCAGGGCCAGCTCCCGGGGCACCGGGAGGAGCCAGGCAGCACAAAGCACCGGCCACCCCAGGGGAAAGGGTCCCTGTGATGCTCCACACTGTCAATCACCAGCATTAGGAAAGCTCCCATCAGGGTCTCTCCCGAAACCCTGCTCTGGAGCCTCTGCCTCCCCAGCAGCCCCATCACTGGGGAGCCTCCCTCGACTGGGTTTAAAGACCTGAGGGTTGAACCTTTCCAATCGCTTCGGGCTTGCCCATCCCTGCGGTTTGCTTCCCCTCCCGTCTCTGGAACGGGGCCAGGGAGCAACCGATGCAGCCAGGGCTGGGCACTGCATGATGCAAGCCCAGGGGTAAACACGCTGCCCAGAGCTCAGAGCAAAGCTGCTAAAAGTAGCTCGAGAGCTAAAGTTCATCCTCCTTTAGCTCCCCTGCAAGGGCAGAGCACGGGAGCTGGGCCTGAGCTGCGCAGCAGCACCAGTAGAGCCCTGCACACACCAGCAGCCTTATGGAAAGGGGGCTGCTGCCCTGGAGCCATCCCATGGCTGCACTCCCTCTGCTTTCCCTTTCTGGGATCCCCGGGGAAACCCCCTCACCTAGGTCCCCACAACAAGCAGCAACAACCCCTGGGATGTCATGTCTGGAGGAGTCACCAGAGAGGGCCTCAAAGGCCTGTGGAATCCCTGTCCCCTGCAGCACCGTGAGCTCATTACCAGTAGCATAATAGAGTTATCACCAGCGGGAGCATCACAGGTTCCTGGCAGATGCCATCAACAACACTTCATGGGAGCCTCACCATCAACAGGCTGATGAAAAACTGTTCTTCTACAACAAAGCAGCTAATTGCTCCAGGCAAACACAAGAGCAAGTTTTGAAAAGACTATTAGAACTTGGCTCCACTCCCTTGGAGCGTTTTCAAAGCCAGCCCTGGAGGTGGAAAAACGGAGCAGCAGCGATGCAGAGATCTGGGAAAGGAGAAGTGAGTGAGAGCACAGGGCAGGGGGAGGCTCTGGGTGACCTCACAGCTACAGCACCAAGCTCCACCACCAACCCACCCGCTGTTCCCATCACAGCTCAGCAGCTCTCCAGGGTCCATCCTGACACAGAACAGCTGCAGGAGCCGCAAGTACCTGTCACCAACACCCTGGCAGAGGGGGCCCGGTGCTGCCATCCTCAGCCACCGCTCCAAAAGATCCACGGGAGAGAGATGAGGTGGCTGCACGGGGCAGTGACAGTGACAGCTGCCACCTTCATGGTGGGACGGGGTCTGCTGCCCCAACATATACCCATGGGGAGGGCCAGCGCCCTGCAGATCAGAAGGGAACCTTCTCTGGAGTAGGCCCAGGACACCACCCCCAGCCTGGGACCCCAGCCCTGCTCCCTCCAGCTGTGCCCACCAGGCACTCGTGGCTGGGCATACACAGACCATGGAACCAGAGCCACCCACACCCGTGACAGGCTGAGGCACAGGTGGGAGCTGATGAGCAGCACGGAGGCCACAGGAGCGGGGGACAGAACAAAGGCCCCTCGAGAACCCAGGCAGCTTGGCCACACGGCTCAAACATTCCCTCGACTGACAGCCCCAGTCCCGCTCCTTGGCTGCTCCGCATCGCGCCCATTGCTGGTGGGGGGGGGTCACCAAACCAAAGGTCGTCCAGGCAGAAGGTCCCAGGCGAGCCATGGCCAAGCAGTTCTGCTTGGGGTGGGGAAAGCTGCAGACCTGAGCTCGTGGCTCTGCTGGAGACATCAGTTGGGTCTGTGAGCTGTGCTCTGGCCAGCGCAGGACCCTCGGTTCAGCTTTCAGCTATGAGTCACTCCAGCAGCGTGAACATCCCACCACCAGGCCAGGCTGCCCCAAAACCTGCCCCAAACCCCCGCTCATGGCCCACGGGTCACCCCACAGCTAAACCCCCCCGAGCCCAGTGCCTGGCCTCACTGCGGCCACACCAGGCCACAGTTCTTCTGGCCCAACAGCTCCAGATGCTTCTCCAAGGAGCCCGTGGGGGCTCTGAGCCCCGCGGTGGGGTCTGGGCAGTGTAAACACACATCACCCCCAGCCCCGGGCCACTGACAGCCCCAGCACCCTAAGAGCTCTGGGTCTCACCAGCTTCTGGAGCTGCCCTGGCCCAGTAAGGACTCGCTCAGCGCCTGCTGGGAACTGTGGGAAGAAAATAAATCCCATTTGCTGTAAAACCAGAGGATTAGGTTAATTAGTACCTCCCTAATTACAACTCCCCGGGAGCGGGGATGCTGTCCTCGTCTGCTGCCGGGCTCAAGGGGGCATCGGGCTCAGCCCCGCTACCGGGACGGGCCGCGACGGGACGGAGCTGCCACCTCCCCATAAAAGTGAAACCGCCG
>VYZX01023936.1:22917-95481 GCA_013401335.1 Brachypteracias leptosomus | reverse complement strand
GGGAGGGGGCGGCGCGGCGGGGGGGGCGGCGGCTGCCGGGAACGGCCGTGCGGGAAACCCGGCTGAGTTCCGGGCAGCGCATGACGTCAGCGCGCCCGCGCCCGCCGCCACCGCCTCTTAAAGGAGCAGCACCGCCCTGGGCGGGGCCCGCGGCCGGACCCAGCAGCGCCCCCGCGTGGGGAAATGGGCCCGGCTCGTGTGGGGCAACGGTCTCGGGTGGGGCGATGGCCCCAGTCCCACGTTGGGCGGTATCCCCCGGGTGCCCCGGCCCCCCTCGCCGCTCCCCTGGCCCGCCATGAACAGGCCGCACGCTGCTGGTTTACAAAAGAGACTTTATTGGCTGCGCTGCTCGCCGGGAACGGACTCGGGGCTCCCACCGCCCGGCCCTGCACTGTGCCCGGCCGGGCTCGGGGGCATCATGCCCTGGGCACTGGCTGCTCCAGCCTCCGTGAAACACCCGCAGGCCCGTGAGAAGCTCCGTGCGAGGAGGTGACCCCCGCTCTGGGCTGGGCCCTGCCGCCCCATGGCCTTCGTGTCCCCGGTGGGGAGGCCGGGCCCACACGGACCAGCACGGTGCTCCTGCGGGGACCGGGGCATCTCCCAGGTGGCAGCACAGGCCCCGGCAGTGCGGGCACCGGGACGGGACCCTGGGCTGGGGACAGGCTGGATGCACTACACAATAAAAGGAAAATAATTCTTAGAGGAAAAGCAAGTTTATATATTCGGTTATGTCGGCAAGAAGCCTCCCAGAGCCGGGGGGAGCTGAGGAGGGCCGACCCCGGCAGGTAGGACGAGCAGGACAGGTCCCTGCCCTGCCTGCCCGCCGGGAGCAGCCCCCCTGGGGCCATCTGCAGCTCCCCAGGCACCGCGGCCAAGGTGAAGCAGCCTCGCCTACAGGAGAGCTGTGCCAGGGCAGTGCCCTTAAGCTGCGCTGTGCTACCCTAGAGCTGCCTGGCTGCAGGGGACGGGGAGAGAAGCTGCAGAAAGCGGGAAACGGGGAGGAAAGCGCAGGACGTGGGCATGAGCCTGAGCCGTGAGGGACCCCTGGAGGAAGCAGATGCTCTGAAATACTCAAGGTCTGGTGCTGGACCCATGTCAAGGCTGCTCTTGGACAGTCAAGAGCCTCATGTGGCCCCAGCACATCCCATATCCCATCTGGAAACAAGCCACAGCCAGCAGTGGCTGCTGTGGCACTGCCACCAGCGTGACCCCTCTCCCCGGGCAGCGAGCTTGTACCTCCCTGCCTGCTGCTGGGAACACTGTGGGTGTGGAGGCACCGGCTCCAGCACCAGCCTCCGCAGCTCTCCCTGTCCTGGACAGGACTTGCCCATGACTGGATCTGTAACCGGGGCAGGGGAGCCTGTGCCCGTGCTGCTCCTGCCACGGCCCCGGGGCTGCTGTAGCGGCGGCACCAGCACAGCGGGGAGGAGCAGCAGCCCCAGTGGTCCCGGCAAAGGGGCGGCTCCATGGTGAAGGCACCACCACGTAGGCCAGTCCTCGGGAGGGCAGAGAGGAGCAGACCCTTCAGTGTGCCACGTGGCCGGCTTGGCTTCACCATGCTCTGCCTGGCAGGACTCGTTCGGCTCTTCCCTCCGTGTGCCGGGGCTGTGGCAGCTGCTCTGCCTCCCCAGGGCAGCATCGTGGGTGCTGGAGTCTCGCTGGCACAGGGAGCGGGTGGTGGGGGCTGCTGGGCAGGGAGCTCTCTTGACACCGGGTCTTTGCTGTGGAGGACACTTGAGCATTCCAGGTGCAAGGCCGTTATCTTGGTTCTAGCACTGTCCAGCGGGGCCGGCCCCGTCCCTCACGGCCCCTCCCCGGCTCTGGGCGGCTCCCGGGCAGCCTGTGGCAGGAATGGTCTCCAAGGGTGATTCCACAGTGTAAGAAAAACAGTCCCGTGTTCCTAACTTTTGTGTGCTAAAACTAACGTATAAAATACACCTTGTCCAAGCAGGCAGGGGATTGGCGTCAGCTCGCAGGGTAGTAAAGATGCGTCGTGTACAGGTCCTTGGGGACCCAGGGCAGGGAGAGATCCAAACGTGGGTGGTTCCGTGTTCAGCCCGTCCTACTCGCTGTCGCTCTTGTCCACCAGCACCGCGTCAGACTCCTCCGTGATCTCCAGCAGCGTGTGCATCTCGGGGCTTTCCCCACGCATCAGATCTGAATTTTCTCCCTCCTCTCCACCGACCTCCACCAGCTCCGTGGCTTTCACCTCCACCTCGCCTTCTCTTATTTTCTTGACGTGGAAAGTGAAGGGTGGCACTTTGTAGACAGCTGTCTTGGACCTGGCATAGATGGTGTGGTCAGGGGTGAAAGACTTCCTCAGCTTGTCCCGAGAGGTCTTCATCTTCTCTCTCCTTTCATTAGTCACAATCTTGGTGCCCAGTTTGTTCATCCTCTTCTCCAGGTTGTGGCGGGTCTTCTCCAAGTTGTGGCGGGTCTTCTCCAGGTTTTCCTTGGTCTTTAGCTTAGTCTTCTCCATCTTCTCCTTTGAGAATGCCTTCTTAAAGTCGTCCACTCTTTTCATTCCACTCCTTTTGATGCGCTCTGCCCGTGACTCTTCAATAATCTCTTCAATCTCCACCTCTTCATCTGAGGAGAGCTGGACGTGGTCCTCCTCCGCATGGTCCTCACCTGCAGGCACCTCCTCACCCTCACCTTCTTTCTCCAGCTTTTCACCCTCCTTTAGAGACTTGCTGATGCTCAGTTTAGATGGGAGCTTCACTTCATCCTGCAAGACACAGAGAGGAGCCAGTGAGACACACGCACCTCGCCTGGAGCCCGTTCCCCAGACCCAGCTACATGATGTCTGGCCAGGCTCACCCTCCCTTAGTGCCCCTGGTAAATCACTGTAACCAGGACCTGCTCTGCCCGTGGCAGCTTGGGGCTCTGTGGTGTTCCAGCTCAGGTCTACCAGCTCTGCTCACTCCAGGCTGGTTCCAAATCCACCCGTGACCTCAGCAGTGCAGGAAGGTGCAGCCCAGTGCTGCAGCTGGAGACTCTTCCCTTCCTCCCATGACCCTGTCACAATCCCATCCCCTCCAGTTTCATCTTCATCCCAGAATCTGGCCCCTTCCCCTTCCCATCCACCCCAACCCACAGCTTTTCAGCTTCCTTCCCACCGTGGTCTTCTCTTGCTAACCCTCTGGCCACCCCCACATCTCTGGCCTGGCCAGGGTCCGGCCGATGGTGGCCCCAGGCTTGGCTGGGCTGCAGGTGGCAGCACAGTCCAGACCCAGTGTCGGCCATGGTGAGCACACGGCCTGGCCAGCTCCAGCCTGTGCTCAGCCTTTCCCAAGCTCTGCAGGATCCAGATGTGGGGCTGCACATCTCCTGGGATGCAGCAGCTGACCTGGTTTTCCCATTTCTCCACTGGGGAATGAGTTATGGAATTTGCCCGAGCCCGTATCTGCACAGTGGAGACTCACACAGCAGGTCTGAGGTTACACTGGCCCTCCTGGGACAGGGAGAATTCATTCAGCTTCTCCACTCCCCGGAGTCAGCCAAGTCTCTGATCCCAGTGGCAGGGGACATGCTTCTCCTCAGGAGCGGGGCACAGGTCTGGGGTGGGATAGGTTTTCATCCCAGCAGCACATAGCGTGCGTCCCCGCCGCAATGAATCACCTCCCTGTCCCCGGCAGGCTGGAAATAGCCCCTCGCTGCACGAAGCGCCGCAGCTGCACCCACGCCTCGGACATTCCTTGCCCAGGGGGGGTTTAATCTATGGAGGTGGGTGCAACCAGGGCTCCAGTGTCCATGGTCAAAATGCAGTCTGCCAGAGCAGGGGTTTCCTCCTGGGTGTTATTCAGAGCAGGGAGCTGCCGTGCACAATGCTCTTCACCCTCCAGATCACAGCTCAGGTCACCTTTCTGGAGGCTAAGGTGAAGTGGCCAACATGTGTTTTCTTCATTTGATGAGCCACTTCAGGAGAAAACAATGCACCCTCTCCAGAGGGTCAGGTTCATGCAGAACAAAGCCAGGTCGCTGGGAAGGCAGGGATCCTGTTCTCTACAACAACACCTGCTGGAGCAATCCCAGAGGCTCCTGGGACCCTGCCTGTCCAGCCAGAACATCAGGAACTCCAGCAGCTTCCTTCCCTCGAGTCAACACAATGCGCCAGAACAAAGGCATCCCCCTCTCGCCTGGCACGACTGCCACTGGAAACAGGCCACATCCTGCAAACTCAGATACTGATCAGCTCCTTGTGAACTCTAGAACATGTGTGTGCAGAAACACCATCTCAGAAACCCCAAGTCTGCCATGTAAATAACCACCTTTCCTTGTGTGACACCAGCAAATCCATCTTCTGACTGCATTTCCCCATGTGGCTGAATGGGCTGCACCAGCAACACCCCACCCGACCTTGGCAGCTCCTGCACCTTTCCTCACAGCCATCAAGACCTGGCCAGCAGCAGCTCCCAGTACTTGGGACCCCTGTTAGGGTGACAGTGTGGCCGTGTCCTGCCACTTCACCCTGGGAACAGCAGCTGCCTGGCTGCTGGACCCCAGCTCCCACAGCCTGACACATGGACAGACCCACACTCCCATCCCACAGCCCGTCCCCACCAGCAGCTGCCCCTGGGCTGGGGACTCTGCTCAGCCTCTTTCAGGAGCAGCCGCATTGCTCAGACACAGGCAAAGAGGGAGCACAGCTATTCCCAACCTCCCCTCTTGAGACTGTTCCCAAGAGCTTTTCTACAGCTGTGTCTGGGAAACCTCTGCCACCTTCACCCAGCCCCTGTCCCGCAGGGCTGGGGTGACTGGGGCTGAGGTGCCCGCTGCAGGGCTGTGGGGCTGGCCGAGAGCCCCCAATAGTGCATCTCTTTTTCCTATGCCTGGTATAATTCCTGCATTTTTTTCCCCTGACTCCCCTGTGAGTGCTCACCTCAGCTGTAGATATCAGCTGGGGGCAGCTGGTGGGTTTTCAGTACTGTGCCATGGGTCCCTTTCCCAACTCAAAGCCCACCTGCATCTGGGGAGCATCCTGCTGGTGCAATGGGCTCTGACTCGTGCAGGGCACAGCTGCTGTGAGAACCACCCGCAGCCCTGGCATGTCTTACTGGGACGAGGACATTGCTGCTGAGCATCCCTCACATGTAGCTCCCCACCCACACCCAGGCACTGCCCAAACACCATCGAGGGTCTCCTGCTCCCTGCCTGAGAGGTGTTTCTGCTGGAGAAGGGGAGGACGTGCCTACAGACACAGACACATCCGCCTGTGCTGGGACAATGGGATGTCATTGGAACAATCAAGAATGGTCCCGGGTCCACGTGTGGCTGCTGCACAAATCCCTGCTCTGGGCAAGGCACTATGGTCTGTGCACTGCATTTCACTCATGACTCACCCAGATGAGCCACATTTTTAACACCAGGCATCCCAACAACTCTATTTGTACTGGGAAAACACTGACCCTTGAAGTGGGTGAGTCCAAAATCCTGGGTCCTGGCATTCCTGCCCCTTGGGAGTGTTGAAGCCCTGGCTCCCGCTCAGCAGATGCAAACCCATCCTGTTCTCTAAGGCAGCCTCAGTCCAGCTGGCACGAAGACAGCGAGTAAACAAGATTTCTCAGAAGAAAAACTTTCCTGCCCTGTGCACAGAGCAGAGCTACACCCAGCACAGGGCAGGCAGCAGCTGCTGCTCTCTCAGGTGCCTCACACAAAGGCTCAGCTCCGATTCCAGTTCTATTTTTCTTTTACCCATTTGCAATGTGCTACCCCCAGCCCGTTTCACAGCCATGCCATCCCTTTGGCACAGACACCCAGGGAAGTGGTTGACTTTGAGGCTGGCAGAGCTCAGGGACTGAGTCTGTCCATCTGCAGACACCAAGTGCCCGGAGGGGCCCCGGTGCCCGTCCCCAGCCCGAGGGCAGCTGGCTGCCAGCCAACGGGTGCAGGGCTGCTCTGTGCTCCTCCTGCTCCAAACTACTCAGAGCTGCTAGATCTGCCAGCAGAGTGGCCTCTGCCTCGCTCCACACATTGGCTCTTTCTTGGCCAGTGTTTTCCAGCCGAGTTCCCGGGCAGTGAGTCACCCCGGCAGCCCCCATGGTCATGTCCACACTGCCTGGTTGCTACAACACATGTAAACACTTCCCTGTCCTATAAAAGGCCCAGAGACACAAAGCTGAGCTGCATTCCCAGCCCAGCAGAGCTCTTCGGGAGCTGCAGAATCACCAGCAAATCTGGGGAACGTTCCCAGAACACAGGAAGGGCTCCTGGACTGCTCCTGAAGAGGCTTCTACTGTCAGCGTGTAAAAAAGGGTCCCAGAACTCCCAGCTGCTCCCATCTCCAGTTTGAAGGTTTAATGGAAGACTTTTCACACACGCATGCAATCACATCTGCAATTCATTTCGTTTGGTTATTTTTACACTATTGCAGCAGCACAAACAGTTGGGGTTGTTCGACATGCAGCCATAACATGCAGAACACGACCAGCTCAACACTCCTGCCTCTGCTGTGACCAGGACAGGCCAGTCCCAGCTGCTGCTGGGTAAGCTGGAGCTGGCAGCACGTCCTGGGCCAGGGCAGCCCTTGCCTTGCCCACCCCAGGCTGGGGACAAGGCTCTGCCAAGGGCTGAGGGAGGATTAAAAGCCTTCCAGGTGAGGCCGAGCCCTGACAGAGAAGCAGCAGCTCTGCTCCCCCCTTGCCATGATACCTGCTGTGCTCTCCCAGTCCTCAGGGGATCACAAAAACCTGCCTTTATGAAACATCTTGTCACTCTCCTTGAAAAGAAGTTTTCCCGGGCAGCTTCCTAGAGACTCCAGTTCCCGGGGGGCTGAGCTCACCTTCACCTGGCTCCCACCAGCCAGCACTGCTCATACCACTGCCTGACCACCCAAAGGCATTTCTCCAGGAGCCACACAGTAAGAGGAAACCCTTGTGCCAGGAGGGAAGTGTTAGATAAGCAGCAGCTGGAGTCACCACTGGCTCCAGTCTGTGCAGAAGCCCCGTCCCCAGTGCTGGGGGCTGAGCAGAGGTGGGTGCAGTGCCCGCCTCAGACAACTGCAGGTTTATGTGGTACCGTTTGTGCTCTCTGCCCATCTTTTATCTATCTAAAACAACAGCTTCAAACCATTTCACAAACACTAATGAACTCATACTCACAGGGAGCCTGCAGAGGGAGGCGTTATCAGGCCTATATTTCAGAGGGAGAAACAGGGGCTCAGAAAGCACGTAGGATTTGCACAGTCACAGCAGACACCAGCAGAGCCAACCGCTCCTGGCTACTAGCCCTGCAAGCAAGGCAGCAATTCCACCCTCCCAGGTCGTGAGCTAGTGCAGAGCAATCCTTAATGCCTGAGAGAAAATTACAGCTCTGCAGCACCCATCACCACAGGCACATGCAGCGAGCAGCTCAGCCACAAGCAGGGGCCTTTCTGCCCCTCAAGAGGTCAGCCTGGCAGGTCCACGGGCCCACAGCAGCCCCAAGCAGCAGAGAGAGGCAAAGGCTCCGGAATCAGCAGCTTTCAGAGCTTCAGAAGAGGTTCAAAGCGATCTTCAGGGGACACTCCTGCTGAGGCCTTAAACTGCTGCCTCCTCACACATCTTCTGCTGACTGGGGCCAGGGCACCTCCCGCGGGGCGGGCAGAGGGAGCCGTCCTGGTGCTCAGAGGGCAGTCCCCGGCGACGCCTCGAGCTGCACCCTCGGCATCTTCTTGGGCTAAGACGAGGAAAACCGCGTTTCAATGGCCGGCAGAGTGGAGCACAAAGGAAGAACTTACCTGGGAATCTGCCCAGGAACCTCGCCAAGGGAGTGATCCAAGTTAGCATGGGAACAGGCAGAGAGAAAACCACAGGGTGGGTGTTAGTAACAGGAGAAGCCAGGTAGCAAAATCTGACAGAAAAGACAGTCAGCAAAGATTTATTATAAGGAAGAGTGTCCTTCTCTAGTGTATGACAGGCCCTAGGAGATGCGGAATCCCTTCTGTGGTTTCAGGCACATTTACACTGAACACAGCCACAGGGCAGATTCTGCTCTCTGTTCACAGCCTGATTTGATGTCAGCTGCCCTGGAGATATCGCAAATTTCTGTGGTGTTGCTGGACTTTGTTTGCATGTGTGAGATTATGAAAAGAGAGAATTTAAACCCTCACGTTTATCAACTCAAACACAAAGGCTGGAGAGATAGAAGGAGCCAGGTGTGATTCCAGAATTCCATCTGCCAGTGCTGTCAGTGCACTGACCATACCCTGAATCATCACTGGGCAACACCCAGCAGCTCACAGTCTCTACCCAGGGATGCAGCAAACATGCTCACCACAAATCAGGCACGGCCTCGACTCTTACATTGCAAAGGTTGGACAAATTTTACCTCCAATAGTGCCAAGAGGTCCACTCAAAGAGAAGCCTCCAGTCCTTAGAGAGAAGACTACTGAATGCCACAGTAAGAAGTCACCAAAGAATACTGCTGAGAAAAGGAAAAGATCTAAAATATGAGGGGGAAAAGCAAAATCGGTTGGGATCAGGTAAATGGAGAGGGATAAGACAGCTGGATCTCAAGGAGTATCTCTCTGACCAGCAGAAGTCCTTCTGCCCCCTGTAATTTGTGTATTGTGCAATCTCCCTGGCGCTTTTTCCGCCAGGCGTGTCTGGTGACTGCGTGTGCTGGGAGCTGTGTCCCAAAGGATGGTTCCTCCTCAGGAGCCGGTGGGAAAGAGCAGCTGGTACCGGGACTGGAGCTTGTTCAAACCTGGAGGTGAAAAGCAAGGGAGGAACAGCACAGAGAGAGGAGGGGGCTGTGTCCAGGGAGTGTTTGTGCCTGACAGAGGTGGAAGAAAGGCAGAGCTGTAAGAAACAGAGAAGTAAATAGACTGGAGAGTGGAAAGGCTTTTTCTTCTTTTCCTCTGACAGCTGAGGAAAGTTTTGATCCTATTATCAGCGTGTTTGTACAACTGGCTTCACTCTCAGAACAGTTCCTCCCGGATAAACCTGCCTCAGCTGATGAATAACCTCAGAGCTATTTCTGAACAGCAAACCAGTAAAGATGGAGTTTGTATCACAGATGATTTCAGACAGATCTGTGCTGATCCTGACATTGCACCCTCGCATAAACCTATAGACTAAACATTCTGAGACTTTTTTATTCTAAATATTTGATTTTCCCTCACTGACAGTGAGCATCTTTGCTCCTGGTCTTTGCCTTATCTTGCAGCTGGACAGGGGACAATTCTCCAGGTACCCTGTAAGTTGTAGAAGATCTCACAGAATCAAGACTTGGCTTCTTGAATTCTTTGGTATCTAATCCCAGATCTGCAAACCCAGTCACATGTGGACTTGGAGAGTTTTTCCTGCTGTGTGTCCACAATGGGTTAATTTATTTTTGCCAAGGAATTGTATCTAGCTTAAGAATGGGAAAATGAGCCACAGTGTCCCTGGAAATGAGCACTCCAGTCACAGCCCAGTGAGCACGGCCAGCAGACTCTGCTCTTCGTTCTTCTCCCCTGTGCTGTGACTGCACACAGACATCATGAAGGGGGCTCAGATCCACTGCTGAGAGGCACCAGAGAGGCCTGAGAGAGGAATGCATGGTCAGAAGGAATATTACCTTTGGTTTTATCTTCATGAGCCATTAATCATCCAATCTAACCGTATCCCAATTGGCCGAGCAGCCTCTGGCCCTTTGCTCTGAGAATTTATTGCTACACAGCCCAGGGTGTATCTATAATGCTGAAAGGATTTCAGCACAGCCAACAGCCCTGGCACTAACTGCTTATAAATAATACCCGAGCAATGAAATATTAATGCAGTTGATTCCAGGCTGCAACAGAGAAATCCATGCTCCAGAGCTGTCTTTTGGTAGAAAGACTGATAATCTCCACTAAGAAAAATCCTGAAGTGAGAGCTATTAACATCCTGACATTTTTTAAGGCTCAGTCTCCTGTGAATCATTATCTTAAGACTAATAATTCAGGAGCATGCAGAGAATACGAAGGATTCTTTGCACACTGGGCTGTTAACACGGTGCCCCTTGCAGCAGAGAGAGAACGTGCAGCTTAATTCAGTGCTGCAGCCTTAAGGAACTGAGTTAATGGTATTTCTCTCTTTCCCCTGGAATGGCATTTTTCACCTCTAATTGTGCTCCCTGGGGGGCAGCCGCTGTGCTGTTTAGGAGGAGGGGTCCAGGGTGGTGGGTGCAGCAGCTGCAGTACGTGGGTTTGTGCCCCCTGTGCTCCCTGCCCCGTGTGTCTCATCAGACCCCCAAGCTCATGGTCTTTTCCACACCCTCTTCTGAGGAGCACAGACCTAAAAATGAGGCAGGTCAGGTCTGGCCTCCAAATCTGTCGTGTTAACATGTGGGTTTGAAATTCATCCCTCCTCCCCACGACCAACAATCTTGTTGCTCTCGGCCGTATAAGGCCCACTTGAGGCACAAAAGCTGAGCTGTGCTATTTATACTTCCCCATCCAGCCCTACCTACCCTACACATTGTACAGCTGAGACTCAAGTTCTACCCTGCTCTTGTAACCAACCACCCGGCCCTTCCCAGAGTGATTCCAGGTCTCGTGAGGCTCTGAGCAGCTGTCCCCCAAAGAGCAGAGGAGCCCAGGGGAGTCCCGGGACCAGCAGCGAGGAGAGCCCTGACAAAGGCAACTCTCTGGTCTGCACACCCCTGACAAAGGCAGCTCTCTTCCCAGCACACACCACCACGAGCCCGGCATCCCTCCAGCTCAGCACCCACACCAGCCTCAGAATAAAGGCCCAGCACACTTTAGAAATTCAATACTCAGTAGGTGTGCTGAGCACTGCGAGCGTTTGGCCGTAGGAAAACCATTGACATTGACTGGAATAAGTTAAATTGTCAAGAAGTGTTTGGAGGAAAAATTCTGTGCTGGAGCAAGCGCTGACATTTCAGAGGAACGTGGCCCCTTGGCTGGGCAGGAGCTTTTTGCATGGGGCAGCCACTATTTAATCCTGAACTGTAGTAACCAGCCCCAGACTCTTGTATCCTAAACCCGGGAGATTTGGGATGAAGCCACTTTAGCCTGTTTTTATTAGCAACTCACTCTAACCAAATTTGTTAGTGTCCTAATTCCTGTGAGAGGCGGGAGCCTGGGCACAAAGGGAGCTCTGAGCAGCTCTGATCCACATGCTGCTGACAAGGGCACGTACTCTTCTGACAGCAGCCTTCAGGGAGACAGGTCCTGTTTGCGGCAGGAGCGTGGAGCTCCTGCTTTTACACAGCAGCTTGTCCAAAGGCTGCCACCTTCACCTTCGCTTCGAAGCTAAGAGATGTGGGAATCTGGAGGAGGGGGATTTTTTTCAAACATTATTCTCAAGAATCGATCTAAATCCCTACATTAAGTCAATACAAAAACTCTCACCTCAGTAGAAATCAGACCAGCTCCTGACAAAGTCAGGTACAAGAGTCTCTGAGAGAGCAAGCAAGGAAGAAACGCAGATAGAGATAGAGAGCCAGAGCCAGAGCCGTGACTGTCAGAGCCCGTGAACGCTCTGCCCCACGCCCCGCTGCGAGTGACTGTCAGTCCTGCACCTTCCCCCGAAGCCTGAACCAGGCAGACATGCTCTGGGCTCCCCTCCACAGCTCAAGCCTTCCTCAAATTAAATGTGATTTTCATTTCCACCTAACAGCCACCAAAACACAACTCCTGCATATAATCTGACACCTTCTTCCCAAGGTGCAAAAGATCTGATTTGCGCTCCTGAAATAGTCCCTCAGAAGCTGCTGGAAACGTGGGTTCAACGCTGCAAGAACCATCAAACATCCATAACCAGCAAAGAGCTCCTTTATCTTTTCCTCCTTTTATTTCTCCGTACCACAGAACTTTCAATATCAAATCCCTGCAGAGCACAGCTGCTGTTTTACTCAGCTATCTGGCTTGAAAACAGTCACCACTGCTTTGATGTAATATTTTATGTCTCTTAAGCTGAGTTTATATCTTGTTCTCCAAAAGAAAAGACTAATAAATCTTTGCAATTTTAGCGACAGCAATGAAAAATACAGTGGCACAGGAGAGTTAAGGGCAGCATTCCAAAGGCAGCTTTTTCTGAGTTAAAAGTAGTAATAATGTTGCTCACGACCACAAAATTAATGACATTATCAAGAAAGGTTCTAACAGAAATGTTGACGGGTGGTGGGTCTTGAGAAGTGAAACACTAAATTAGAAAGGAGTTATTCTGCCATCTTTTTTTTTAATGATAGCCACAGTTAGGAAAACATGGTGAATTTTCCTCATTTAAACTCCCAGGGTAGAGCCCATCATAAAGTTTTGGGTTTATAGACTTTTGGTACATTTTTTAATCAATTCATGGTTATTCACACTGGAACACGGGGCATTAGTGAACGGCTAATCCAGAGGGAACCAACGAGGCTTCTTGCAACAAACGGCGTTGCTCAGTGTCAGTAAAGCAGCTGAAAACCACCCTCCACTCGAGCACTGCCCTTGCAAAGTGCACCCAGAAATATCACCTCTTTCTGCACAGTTTTGTTATCTCAGTGTGTTAAACGTTATTTGCTGTGCCTAACCCCAGACCAAGAACCAGTCTTGCCATTGACGTGCCTGGAATTACTGATTGTGATCAAATATTCGTATGAATAAATCGGGACACAAAACTGTGACCTGATGTTTTTGCGGGTCTGTGGTGCCATCCCAGAGTCACCCTGTGTCAGGAACTTCTGAGCAATGACAGCCCATAATTACAGTAAGACACAAACTCTAAAAATCCTGCTTCTCCTGGGAAAAAAACAAGCAGAATAAAACCCCCCAAAGCCAAAAGCAAAACCTCCAAGATCCCTCCAAATGTTTAACTTCACAGAATAAAAGGTCTGCAGCAGTGAGCGAGACTCCTGCATGTGACCGATCCCTTTTCTTGCACCAAACCACGCTGGAAATTACAGGAGGATGATCTTATGGGGTTCAATCTACAGAATAATGTGACTACTGAGCAACTCTAATTTCTACATGAGAAATAACAACTAATGTAGCTCCGAGGCAGCCTATAGAGTGAGATAATTTAGAAACATTCTCTGTTGTCCAAAAACCTGTTTCCATCGTATGCAGGAAGGCAGCACTGCAGAGAACTGCAAAAATACCATCCCCATCCTTCCAGGGGATTCCCTGTGGTCCACGCCTACCTGTCAGATCTCATTGTATGGGTCTTTGCCATGGTCCCACAGCACAACATGACTGTCAATAAAAATATCTGTCACCTGAGCACATTAATATTATTATTGCCTGTTTCTTTCTATCATTCAGACTTCAAAAGCCCACCATGGAATTTGTTTTTCAGTTTAAGTGCCCAATTAAGAGATAATCAAGACTTTCTCCTCCAAGAGAGACCATCATTTGCCTCAGCAGCACCTGTCCCATCACCATCAGCCTCCCCACACCAGGTCCTCACCCCCCCAGCACGGGCTGCTCAGGCCAGAGGGTCTCCCTGAGTGGGGCACAGAAAGCTCCATTTCACATGGAGCAAACCTGGAGAATTTCCCACTTGTGCTCTGTGGCCTCACAGTCAAATCACACTCGATTCCGTGCTGGGAAGTTGTTCCGAATTATCAATGATTCATTTTTTCCCCTAATATCTTCATGATTCATACAATCCCAGCCGTAGTCCCTTGTCAGCTGGTTCTCTCCAAGGCTGTTCTGTCCTCGCCACATCAGCTCGAGCATGGCCCCGATCTCTTTTAGGAGTAGGATTGCTTTTTGAGAGAAACTCTGCTCGATATTCATAAGCAACAACAAACCAAAATGAACAGGGCACAAAACATCAACCTGTCAATGCTGAGGGTACCTCCAAGGGACCCAGAAGCTGCCAACTTCCCACCTACCTCCATAACCCACAAGGAATGTTATGATTAAACAATTCCCTTCACTCCCCTCATTTTGCAATGTTTGTTTCTACTGCAGTACACTTAGAGCTCTATTCTATTTTTCCACAGACAGATCTATCCTCCCACGAGAGCCTGACACAAAGAGCTTGTAATAAATAAATAAAAATAACTGCTTAGGTCGCCCGTATGATCTGAACAGGCTCGAGTATTTCAGCCTTTCAGGCATGATAAAACTACAAATGCTTAAGCTCTGAATCAGAGCTGCACAGCCCCCGTACTTGTTAGATTCCTGAGCCTATTATGATCAGCTCTCCCTTCAAACCCAGCAGAAAGAAGCGATTTTTTTTCTGGTTTTCTTCCCTCTCTTCCTGTAATCAGCACTAGATGCACCTCTAGTTGTCTCTGACACTGTCTATTATTAACCCAGAGGCTTCTAATGGAATCATTAACTATTTAACTCACTTCTGTGGCCCCATAGAAGAGTTTGCTCTGATAAAGACAACTCACTGCAGACAGCAAAGCTGGCAGAAGCATATTCCTCTCTTTCTTCTGCTCAATATTAAAGGAAAATTCAGCACTTAGCCCAGGGGCTGCACATCAAGCAAACCAGAGCTGTTACCAAAGTCAGACAACCAGGAGATTCAAGACTTTTTCTGCAGGTTGCAGAAAATAAGGCTGTGGAAATGTGCACAGGGCAAAGGCAGCAGCGAGCTCTGAGGGCACAGGGAGCTGCAGGGCTCAGGGAGCTGCGGCTGCTCTTCCCCTGCTGCCTCTGTGCTGCTCAGTGAGATCAGCCCCGGCGCTGGGGTTACCTCCTCTGTTGTTATCAGGTGCATCTCTCAAATCTGAAATAGTTTTGCTCTCCAGGCAGCGATACACGTTGCCTCTCAGCAAAAGATACACTGTCAGACAGATTTACAATACCCCTTCCAGAACGCAGAGTGTTCTTGCTCTTTTTTTAGCTAACCAGTAAAATCAGGTTATTTTGATACTTCTGGTCCATTGCAATGAGTGCTCAGGGCTGTCCTCACTACCTTCATTAAAACTCCCGTTAAATGCAGCAACTCTATCAAACCTTGTCTTTGAACACACAGACAGCATTAAATCCTGAATGAGATACTTGGGACCCACCTCAGGTCAGACCCCAAGAGTCAGGGGCGTTTGGGAGAGCAGTTGGACCAACCACACAGCGAGACAGAACCCTCAGCAACAACACCCCTGACAGGATAGAGTGGAGGAGCTCCTTACCTGGTAGATCATGACTTTGAAGTTCCTGCGTTTCAGGAGCTCTGCTTCGTTGGCCTCCAGCTTCTTGATCTGCCCAGCCTGTTTCTCCAGGTTGTGCCGCACAGTTTTCACGTTGACGCTCACCTTGCGCACCTTCTCCAGCATCTTGTTGACGGTGTTGCTGGTGGTGGTGTGGGCCTTGGTCAGCTTGGTCAGCTCTCCCTGGATGCTGGTCACCGCGCTGTCCATCTCCTGCTGCCTCTCCTCCAGCTGTGTTTGGGTCAGCTGAATCTGGTCTACTGCCCCAATGATCTTGTCCAAAAGGGTCAGCACCATCACACCGTTGATCTGGTCTGATTTGATGGGTTCTTCAGGAGCTTGCTCCTCCGAGGCCTCGGAAACAGTTGGTGGTTCGATAATTTGCAAAGTCGTATCCTCCATGGTCGCAGGGAGTCCTGGCCAGCAGAGCCCAGAGAAGCTGCTGCTGCAGGGAGAGAGAGGAGGGAAAACTAAACCCGAGCCTCAGCTAAACTCTGCTGGGAGAGGCGCCAGGAATGGGGAGCACAGTGCGGGTGGCTGTGCTGAAATTCAAATGGCACAGCCCTGCAGAGCCGTCCCGGGAAACTGCCCTGCAAAATTTTCCAGGCTTGCAGGTCATTGGCTGACTCCACCTCGTCTATATAAAAGGAGCCCGCTGCCAAATGCCTGATGACCCACCCTCTCTGAAATGATTAAAATAGTTGGAGGGGAGGCGATGGCTTTGCAAGCAAACACAGGCACAGCTCAGGGAGGAATGCACAGCTCAAACTACACCCACCTCCTCTTTACCGTAAGCTAAAGCACTGTAAGTAAGGAGAGGAAAAAACAAAAACCTTGAGTGAATGGCTCGGGAAGTGCTGGCAAGCCAGGAACCCCATCTGGGCATGGCTGCAGACACCAAGAGACAACTGCTTCAATCGCATTAAACTTCAGATGCAAAATTCAGACCTTCTGCTGATACTTAGCTTTTCTTTCCCAGGACTTCAAGAGCCTGGTTTTCAATATTTTAACGAAATTTGGATTCAGTTGCTATGACACATAACTTCTGGATCAAAAAAATGCACACTTCCACCTGTACGAACGTGCACAACAGGCACACACATGATCTATAACGCGTGCACCACGTCTCTACACTGATTTAACACAGAGAATAAAGACAATTCCCTCCTGATGGGAAGCAGCTCTCAGCTCTGACACCCTCTATCCATTGACTGATCTAGTCACCAGGCTTTGAAACCCGGGACGTGCTTCAGCACATGCCCTGCAAAACTCAACTCGTAAGCAATGCCCAGACACATTGTGTTACATAAGGCTTTATTGGTGAAAAACACAATTGTTTCAGAACTTAACAGAGTACATATTGGTTTGGAAAACTTGGGGAAAAAATAGTCCTCCCTTTGCTAATGTTTCATCCCGGTATCAACACAGAGCAGCTCATAGAGTCTCATGTGGTGTTGGCAGAAGATTGCACCTCGTGGAGTCACCCCAAGTGCCCACTTGGGAGGTGTCTGCAACAGCCCAGAGGAACCGAGCCCAGGAAGGCAGAGGAAGAAAGTCCAGATGTTGAGCCTGACCCTGGGTGGGACCCTCTTCACCGTTCCTGCAGTTGGCTCTCTCAAAGGCAACCAAGCTCCTGTGGAGCAGCCGAGAGCCCCAGCCCAGCTGAGGGGCTGTGGGCAGACTGGGATGGCCGCAGCCCCTCCAGTCCCCCAGCCCTGCCCACAGGCAGCTCCCACTGAGCACACCCTGCCCCTGCAGCCTGCAGAATCCAACAACACCCTGTGACACTGGGCCGCTCCAGCTCCAGCCTCCCCCAGAGCGTGCTGGGAGGAACCCTGCCCTCCCAGCACCCGAGCTGGGACCCAGGGTGCACAGAGAGATGTGCAGGAACATTGTTCCATGGTGAATGCACCAGGCAGTCAGCACTTTCCGTGCCCGTGCTCTCCCCCATGTGACAGCTCTTCACCATGGGCCTCGATGTGGGGTCACTCTGCAGCACATTGTGCCGCCGCTTCCACAATAGCTCTTATGTCATGAGGTAAAAATAGGCTGCTTTTCTATACCCTGTTTTTCCCTGGAGGGACCATTTTCCTGAGGATTTATTTCCAGTGTTTGCTGATGATGAGTCAGTTCCATGAAAACCCCTCCCTCTGCTTCAGAGCCACCACTACTGCTCTCTGCTGCAGGGATACTACAGGACAGGCTGGAAGCTGATCCATGTGTGACTTCAGTGCAATCTCTGTGTCTTTGCTTCCCCATTTGGCAAAAATTAAAGAAAATCAGACTGAGTAGGTCAATCTGGATAGAATCAGACAAACAATGGAACAGGGATTTATATTTGTTCTGGACACTCAGCAGAAGACACGAAGCACCTCACTCAGTGCTTGCCAAGCACGCAGCAGAATTTGGCTTTAGAGGCCACTGCTGGGATAGAGCATTTCACAGGCACCAAACTCCCTTCACAACAAATCAGATACACGTTATTTAACCATCCAATGGGCTTCCTCTTTCATTATCAATTTGAGAGAGGTCAAATATCAGAACAAAAGCAAAGTCTGAGTGTGTCACAGCCCTGCCCCTGCCATTCCCACACACATTTCCTCACCTTCAGCTGTATTTGTTTCTGAAGCGCTGCACCCAGGCCCAGTCGGGGATGCGGGGGGAGCTCCCACACACCGGATTCCACTCCAAGAGACGGTTTTTGCTCTTTCCCACAATTCCACGGACTCCAAAAGGGACACTTGTACTCTGGCCGGCTGGGGTGTGGAGGCAACGGGGCTGGAAGCGGCTGCTCTGGGGGCAGGGGGTTCCCCCACAGCCCTGGCAGATCCCCGAGGACCCAGGGAGAGCTCCCTCAGTGCCAGTGCCCCCGGCTCCCAGGCCCGGCTCCCAGGTCCATACCTCAGGCCGCCGCTGCTGCTGCTGCTGCCGCCGCCGCACTGAGACAAGGGCCGGGCCGGGCGGGTTCAGCCGGTGAGGGGAGGCCGCGCCTTCGCGCCTCGGCCACGCTGCCCGTGATGTCACTTCCTGCCTCACGGCGTCACCGATAGCGCCGGGGGCGGGCGGGTGACGTCACCAGCCGGGTGTCAGACCCGGCTCCGCCCCGCTGCCGTCACTTCCGGTGCGGGCCCGTCCGCCGCGAGCTGTCGCTAGGAGACGTGTCCGCGTGACCCGGCGCCGCGCGCGCGCGCTGACGTCAGGGACCGGAGCCGCCGCAGATCAGCTGGTGGCGGCCGCTGCGGCACCGGGGCTCGGCGGGGCGGCGGCAGGTAACGCGGCGGGGCCTGGGCCTGCTGGGAGGGGGCTGCGGCGAAGGCGGGGAGGCCTCGGCGGCCTCGCCAGTCCCTGCTCCGGCTCGGCCCCGGTGCTCGGTTCTTACGGCCCTTCCCCGCAGAGGCCGCGGCGGGACCGGCGCCGCCATGGGGGAGCTGTTCCGCAGCGAGGAGATGACCCTGGCCCAGCTCTTCCTCCAGTCCGAGGCTGCCTACTGCTGTGTCAGCGAGCTGGGCGAGCTGGGCAAGGTCCAGTTCCGCGACGTGAGTACCCCCGGGACCAGCCCCCGCCTCCGTGTCCGCGGCCGCCGCGGCGGCTGCCCCCGAGCAGAGGCCGAGGAGGGCCCGGCGACCCCCGCCCCTCGCTTCTGGGGCCGCTCGGGCCCCGCCGCCGCCGGCCGCGGGCGGGGGTCACTGAGGAACCGCGTCTTTCCTGCAGCTGAACCCGGACGTGAACGTGTTCCAGCGAAAATTCGTTAACGAGGTCCGGCGGTGCGAGGAGATGGACCGAAAGCTCCGTACGTGCCTCTCGGGGTTGTTGTGGGTCTGTCTGTAGCTTTGGGACAAGCTGAACCTGCAGGGCAGCGTCAGGAACCAGAGCGGCAGGGCGGGCGTGTCGCTGCTGTTACCGGGTGGGCCGGTCACGCTGCCACGGGGACTCCCTTCCTTGGACGATAACCCCAACCAGATGGGACCTCTTGAAACAGGGGGTGAGGGAATTCAAGGCTCCTGGTCTGGCTGGGCGGGGTCACAGTGACAGTTTGACATTGATGTGACTTTTAACCTGACAATAACATGTGTCTCTGCAGGGTTTGTGGAGAAGGAGATTAAAAAAGCAAATATTCCCATCATGGACACTGGTGAAAACCCAGAGGTGCCATTTCCCCGTGACATGATTGACCTGGAGGTAATGATGGGTGTTGAGGCTCAGGGAGTATTTGGCTCTAGGTGGAAACAGAGGAAATGAGCTCTGTTGAGAGGTACCTGCTGAGTTTAGTGGCAGAGGAGCATTAGCCAGTCCCCAGCTGCCAGTGGAGCACCAGCTCTGCCAGCTCACATCGAGCTGATCTGGATTCACAAGGATTGATTCCCTTGTGCATTTACCAAATACAGGCAGAAGGGAAAGTACCTGAAAGGAATTTCACCCATTTAAATTTGTTGGAACCACACAGAGCATGGCAGGTCCCTGTGAAGGGCAGGAGGGGTTTTAATGAAATCCAGTCTATAGAAGTCTGGCTGAATATGAAAAGTTTTGGGTTGCCTGAAGGAAACATCACAAATCTGGATCCGTGGGTCACCGCAGGCAGGAGATGCATCTGTAGTTGTGTGCAGGTCGTAGTGGGATGTAAAGCTTCTCACCTACTTTCTTCTGTTAATAGACTTAACAGCACTTATTTATTGACTTGCTTTAACTCCTTTTTCCTTCTGCTTTTCTCTTCTTGCAGGCAAACTTTGAGAAAATTGAAAATGAGCTGAAAGAAATCAACACAAACCAGGAAGCTCTGAAGAGAAACTTCTTGGAGCTGACAGAATTAAAATTTATACTACGTAAAACTCAGCAATTTTTTGATGAGGTCAGAATACCAGGGGCGGGTTAACACCTGGGGAGCTGGTTTTTCTCCCACAAACTACCATTTTTATTCTCAAATATATTTTTAGTTGCTGTTTTGAGCAGCAGAGTCATTTTTATGCTTTGTTTAAGAAAGCTTCTCAGATTTTTTTCCATTTTTCATGCAGAGCACTTAGCTACCCATGATTTACCTCTTATGATGTTGGTTTGGGTTTAACTTATTTAAGCAACAGTTTGTCTGAAAATTGTGTAAAATAATTAAGATGCTTATAGTTTTTAAAGCACATGAACAGACCAAATACTTGGTGCTCCAGTGAGCACTTTGCTCGGTGGGGGAGAGTTTCTGTGGTGCAGGTAAATAATCCTGCCTCACACTGAGTCAAGCTTCATTTCAGCCTTTGGAGTGGTACGTGGAGGTTACTCGTTAGGGTCATAATGCAAAGTCCACTGAAGTATTAGCATATTTAATTAATTATCTATTTGAGCCTTTGATCAAACCCTGAAGTTTTCAGAGGTAAATTCTGTAGCAAAGCTGCCGTTTAAAGTCTTCCATCACTCTGACAAGTGGCAGCTCTTTCCCTAGACCTGGGGAGAGCTTCTCTGATGTCGTTCAGGATCCAGACATGAAGCCTGCTTGGGGGAAGACACAATCCTTTGTTGTAAAGCCCAAGCCTCTCAGGGTTCAGGGAGTTTTCTCAAAGAGCTCCTGTGTGATTTCCAGAGCAGTCAGGACGTGTTTGTGCTGAGCACACGTCCTGCTTCCTCTAGCCCAAGGGTTTGATCAAAGAGCTCTGAACAGATACAGCCTCTGGTATTTACAGAGGCTGGGATCAAGGAGAGCTGGGCTCAAGGATAGCTGGGCTCCTGCAGCCTTCAGGCCACTGATCTAACAGTTTGGGGTTTTGGCACTGGATGCTGCTGCCTGCTCAGGCATTGGGGTTGTTCCTGTGCCAGCACAAGTTTAGTCACTGCTGACATAGATCCTGCAGGGGTGTGATCGGTTGATTGGTCAGGGAGTTGATATCTGTACAAAAAACTGTCTTCGAGCATTGAATGTTCACTTACAAGTGTCTCCTTGGACACACAGTGTTCACCTGATGATCTGTTGGCCTCATTGAGGTGACACTGCCTGCCTGTTGTAACCAAGCACTGAGTAAAACCAGGCACAGCTACTGCTGTGCTGTGTGCTTTTTATTAATTACTGTCCTCTCTGGTGAGAGCTTCCCACGGCCTTTCTTCAAGTACAGCATGTTCATACTAAGTTTATAGATCAAAATCAATTTTCTAAGCAATCTACATCAGGTCACCCATGAAAGGGAACTGGCTGCTGAAGGTTTAGATCTGTTCCTCCTCCTGTTCAATAGCTGTTTTCTGTAAGAATAAACCAAAATACAACAAGTAAAATGTTTTGCTCTGTGTAAAAGCAAACTGAACAGCTCAGGAGTGAAGCTCAGTAAGATACAGGTGTTGAAAATGTAGAAGTGTTGCAGTTCATGCAGTGAACAGCAAAGAGCTGCGTGAGATCCTGACTAGCCCAGGACTTTGAGCCTTGTGCAGCCTAATTACCCTGATGGGGTGAAGGGTTCATTTCCTCCTCCTGACACAGCACCTTCAACACCCGAAGACTTTAATAACTTGTAATTACAATTGTGTTACTCATAATGATAAGTTGCACAAGAAGTGGCTCACTCTCCAAATTACTTTATTCTCACCATTTGCTCTGCTGGGGGAGGGAGGCTGGCAAAATTCTTCTCTTGTTTTTCATATGACCATTCCAGTCGAAGTGGCCATTTCTTGTCTCAACACACCATGTTGATGATTATGCTCCTTTTCTCAGTCTTCTTGTCTTTGCTTGTGAAGAACAGTAGAGCTGGAGAGATTTCTCTGACAGTTTTGCCTAGACTGTGAGCGTAAGAGAAGACTGGAAAAGTAACGGTTAATGGCATGCAGTCCCCTGCCTCCCCCCCCCCAACTCTTCTCCACATCTGCTTTCTTCTGTTTGCTTTGCATCTGTCATTTCTGTCGGGGCTCTGGGTTAATAAGTTAGATGGTGAAGTGAATCCCTTGTAGTTCTTGTGAAGATTGATTTTTGTTCCGTTTGTGAACGGGAAGGGGCTTGAATTGTATGAGATTGGGTGTAACGGTCCAGAGCATCAAGAGGGGGGAAAATGAACCTTTTCCTCAGGCCTCGAGATTAAAGGTGCTAATCTGGGTGAACAATAAGCAATTTAATTTTTTTAATAACAAAAGGTTTGCATACTAATTAGTGGCACTCAAATGGTTGGGATTTTTCAATCCTGAACAACCTGATATAGTAAAAATACCTCCCGGTAACTATGGTATTTCACCCACTACTGGTGAAAACTTATTCAAAGCAAATTTCCTAGAGTTTCATTTTGCTGCATTGTAGCTGGATGCTTCTTCCATTTCCCCATAATCCCTCAATTTTTTATTTCTGATGAATCTTACAGTGCTGCTTTGGTTACCCATCCAAAACCAGAGCTGCTGTTGTGGTGGTCTTTCCTTTCTGGAAGGGGTGTGATCATCAAATCAAAGTAGTTGAGAAATTAATTTGAAGAACATAGGGCTTTGTCATGCACATAATAATTGTGCAAGAAAGTTCTTGTTTGGTAAAACCTGTCTAATCCAAATTGGTTCTAAGCTGCTCTGTTCTGTGATTTCAGCCTCTCTAAGCAGGACATGTCTGTGTTTTATACAGCGTCCTGAATAGCAGAGACCTGGCCCTAAAGCTCTCTCAAGGGATGCACATCCAAGTTTTCACATGTGCTCTCCCTTTTTTTTTATGTTTCATGTGCTAAAGTGTGCTACACCTCACAAAAGTTACCAGAGAGTATCTTGATTGCTGATAAATACAATACAAGCCTCTTAAAATTGTAACTTACTGGTTTTCTACACCCTGAAATCCAGATACCTGGTACGTTTGGTCTGTATGTTTTGTTCTGGGGCACCAAACTCTCTCATTTTGGTTGTGTTCTCTGTGAAGCAAAGTTTTCATTGTTTTTGATGTTGCAACGAGTTGTCTTAAAGTTGAAGGGATCAGAAATATTTCTTGTTGGCTTTCCAAACTAAATTAAGGGCTCCTCACTTTGTAACATCCGAGAGCTAACACAAGTGTGTGTGCAAGCAGCTGAGCTCTGTTTGGTGTCAGCCTTGCAAAAACTTCTCCTGTATATGGTGAATTCTTTTATTTGACACTCAAGTAAAATGTTGTAGAGTTTTTCGCTAGAATTATGTTGCAACTATTGCACAAATGAAGAAACAGTGGCTGAGTCACTGAACTTGCTCTATGTTTCTGCAAGGCTGTGCTGTATGTGTGCATGCATTTTATGTGTTCGAGGGTCAAATTCTACCTTCAGGTGTATTTCAGCAAGTTCCCCAATAGCTCTGTGGGGGAGGCTCCTGTACCCCCCAGAGGGTAGAATCTGGCCCCCTCTTTGTGCTCAGGAACTGCAATTTTTGTCAGTTCATTGTATAAGCTGCAGAGGTAGAAGTAACTGTGAGGGGGGGTTGAACCAAGTGTGAAAATGGTGCAGGAGAGGATGTGATTTGAACATCCTTCCTGACTTGAATTGCTGACACTTACAAGCTGTATTCCCAAGAATTCTACTCTGCAAATTAGTTGCAATGAATGACAGTGAAAAACCGTGTCCAAGTTTAACTCCTGGCTGGGCAAAAAGTGAGACTGCCCTGAGCACCTTCTCTGACGTGTCTGCAGCAGTACAGACAGTGAATAAGGATAAATATCTGGAAGAAAGAAAAGATTTAATCCATAAGCTTGTTTTTAAGCTGAATATTGTGAGTCTTCCCTGGAGAACTTTGCAAAGCCAGTAAAGAAAATTACCCTCCAGTGCTTCCAGGTTTTGTTACTGGTTCTGATTCTGCATCTGTGCTGATGTGGCAGTAACATGGAATCAATCAAAGGATCATCATGTAATTCCAAAATGACCGAGGTGTTGCCTTTGCTTTGGAGCCTTAAGATCTAGGGATCCACTTAAGATCTAGGGAAAGAAGAGTAAAGTGTGTCACTCTGGTTTGTGCCATTAAAAGTGGTTCTTGGGAACATCGCTTGTATTTAAAACTTGATTTTTATTTTTTTTTAATTCTGCCTTTCTTCAGACTTATATATCCCACAGCCCCTTGGGTCTGTTGCAGTCAACTTCAGACCCTTCTTTTGTGGAAGCTTTGCTGAGCCATTCCACTTTTCCTCTCGTTTTCCTCCTTCCTTGTGTAATTCTTGCTGTCTTTTCTATCATCTAGTTCCTATTTCTGCTGTGTTATGTTTGTTCTTTCATTTCTTTTTTTTTCTTTCTGTCTCCCCGAACTACCTCCTGGTTCCTCGTTCCCTGCATGCCACTAACTAGTTTCATTAGATATTAATTGATTTGTGAATTCAGGCTGAATTGCATCATCAGCAGATGGCGGATCCAGACCTGTTGGAGGAATCCTCTTCGCTCCTGGAACCGAGTGAGATGGGAAGAGGAGCCCCGCTACGACTCGGGTAATGGCACCTTGTGCTTCCTCTTACTGGGCTCAGCTGGTGGAATCTGCAACATTTGGGCACAGTCATGGAGCTTTCCAGACTGGCACATGGAGCAGAAGGAGGCTGATCTGAAACCAGCCCTTGGTCTCTGTTCTTGTCCTGTGCACTTTAACTGCCCAGTCCATACTGGTGCTTCACACAACTCTCTGCTCAAAAAATGATCCTGTAAATCTGCTCTGGTTCCTTTCTCAGACACTCTGAACTTTCACGGCTTTGTTGAAACAAGTAATTGCTGTGGGCACATAATACTCTGACAAACCCGTGTAATTCTGGCTAAATGCATCTGTTTCTCCTTTGACTAGTGATTTTTTTTTTTTTTTTTTTTTTTTTTNTTTTTTTTTTTTTTTTTATAGACAATTATTTCACTGTTAAAAGCCATAATTTGAGCTGTAGCTGTTGTGCTTTTATCTCTATATATTTAGAGGACCCCGTTTTGCATAAAGAACTAATTTTACAGCAAGGCTTTTGTAGCTTTCAGCCTGACTGAGCTCCCGTGGCAGTGGGTGCTGGGGGTGCAGGCGGTGCCCGGGAGCAGGCTGTGTGTGCCCAGGCTCAGGCAGTGCCCAGGGGCAGTGTCCCCTTGGGTGTGTCCCTCACCAGTGTGTCCCCTCGGCAGGTTTGTGGCCGGTGTCATCAACCGTGAGCGGATCCCCACGTTCGAGCGGATGCTGTGGCGGGTGTGCCGGGGGAACGTGTTCCTGCGCCAGGCAGAGATTGAGAACCCCCTGGAGGACCCCGTGACGGTAAAGGAGCCATTGCTGGCAGGAGCTGAAGCCTCAGATGGGTCACAGGACCCAAGGTCTATAGATCTAAGCATCTGTCCCTCAGCTTCAGGCTGGCAAATGTTTATGGTGTGTCCCTTCACAGGAGCTACTTGGGGCCTCTGAAGCTTTAGTGACAAATGTTTTCCTGCTTTATTAAAGCAAAGGCAGCGGGATGGATGGTGAACGCTGTTGAAAGGGGGGGGAAAACCCCAAGGCTTGGGCTGCAGCAGGACGTGGTTGGTTCTTTGGCACAAGCCACCCATGAGCTCCCAGTTGCACTTCTGAAGCAATTGTCGTCCTTGGAAGAGGCTCTTTGGACAGTAGCAGTGTGTAACATCTGTAGCTCATTTGTTCTGAGCTTGGACCTTTTTGGTTCTTCTTAATTTGCTGATCAATAATTTAAACACCCACCTGAGAATTGTTTTATTACAGATATAGATGGTAAATGTTGTGATTGGGTCTGCTTTTACATGCAGAGTCTCCTTTGCTCAATTGAAGGGGCAGCGTCCAAATGCTGGAGCCTCCTTTCTTAACCAGTAAAAAGAGAGGCTGTTCCTGGGCTGCCCTGGGACAAGGACAGAGGGGTTGAGGCTCAGTCACTGCCCCTTTGTTTCTCATGTGGGGCTGACACATTCTCTTGTCCCACCAACTGCTCATGGTTGACCAGTTAAATTTTCTGTCTACCAGGAGAGACTTTGTTCTTATTGTGCAACACTTCCTTAAATTGAGGTTACACCTAATGTGATTATTCTTGAAACATTATGTTAAAATTTCCTAAGTAAGGTAGAACAATAACTTGTCAACAAATGCAGGAAAGGGGACCTGGCTACAGGGTGAAAACAGCTGCACAAAGAATGTGCTGTTGGCCTCCCTGGAGAACCAGGGTTGTTAAACTCCCCTTCATTTTGTTCTCATTCACTCTGTAGCTTCTTGCTTGATTCTGTAGGTGAGCTGAGTGCAGTACGTGCTGATAAATATTGCATTGCAGCTCTTCTTTGGAAGATCTTCCCAGGCTTCCCTGGTTATTATCTATTCTATTATAATACAGTTGATATTCTAGAACATTTTGCTGCCTAAGCACAAGTGCAGTAGGGGTGTTCTCTACTGAGAAGAAGAAAATTGCTTTCATTTTGACTTTTTCAGTGTTGTTAAGATACGTTGTGACTCACTGCACAGGTACGAGCTCTGCATGTACAGCTTCAGAGGACAGAAAAGTAGAACTCTTGTAACTTGCTATAATGCTCATTTCTGTAGATGGCTGAGCTATTACAGTGCACTCTCTTCTGTTCTAGGGGGACTATGTGCACAAGTCTGTGTTTATCATCTTTTTCCAAGGCGACCAGCTGAAGAACAGAGTCAAGAAGATCTGTGAAGGGTACGAAAGTCTTTGAGCTGGGCAGCTCTCTCAAATATTTGAAACACATGGACGTGGCTTAATATCAATATTTTTCAACTCCTTATTTCACAATAACTGTAGAAGTACATATTTTTCCAGCAAATAAAACATACCATAAGTAGCTGAATGATATTTTGCGGTCAGGCTGGCCACCCCCCAAGCCTGTAGTGCTCCAAGTAGGTGACTGCTGTGCGAGGGTGCCTGCAAACAAGGGAGCTCCTGTCCTGAACCCTCAGACAGTCCTGGGGGGTGTCAGTGGGTGATGTTCTCCCAGGGGAGACCAGCAGTGGCTGCTGCCAGCAGCAGCTGTGTGGATGTGATAGCAGCACCCTGCACTGGGCTGGCTGATCAACTTTGTGACAGAGCTGTTGAGACACTGGCAGTGCAGGGAACAGACAATTTTCTCCCAATTCCATTTTCTTAAGCATTTGGCTTCTGTTTTGGCCTAAAGCAAACTCTGTACCCACTTGATTTAAAGACTGAGTCTCTGCTTGGCAATCTTTGCTGATCAGAAACTTCTCTCAAGGTGCTTCTTGCTCTGTTTCTGTGTTCAGGCTCAGCCATCTGTTTCCCTGACTGATTTATTTTCTTCCCATCTTTGTTACTGAGGTGGCTTGCATGTCTTTCAGATTCCGTGCCTCCCTTTACCCATGCCCAGAAACACCACAGGAGAGGAAGGAAATGGCTTCTGGTGTCAATACCAGAATTGATGATCTTCAGATGGTAAAATAACTGGGCTCAACGCCCTTTTTTTCTTTTTTCTTTATTAATATAGTTGAAAATTTCTTTGGATCCCGAAGATCCAAACATAGAAGGATTTTTGGCCCTGTTAGGTGACCATATTTTCAGCTCCAGGTGGCTTGAGACCAGCAGCTCAGCAATGCAAGAAAGATGTTTGGAAATTGTTGGCTCGGTTGTTTCCTTTGCCAGGGTTCGGGATGTTGGGGTGGGTTGATCTTTCTGGAGGGATGAGCAGTTAATTATGTGCATGTACATACAGCACCAACAGGGAGCAGAAAGGGATATGCGTGTGTGAGGAGATACTGTGTTCCTGGCTCTGAAAACACACTTGTGTAATTGCCTCTTTCATCTGCAAGAACTTGGGAAACATGAAATTATTTCCAAGTTGAGATAACAACCCTAATTTTAACTTGGCTGTTCTTTTTTCTGCCTGTCTTCATATTTTCACGTTGTGCTGTCCCAAAGAGCTTCTGCTTTACAACAAATCTTATGCAGCAACCTGAGTGTTGGTAAAAAGTGATCAGCACCCAGACCTACTGGGAGCCAGCTCTGAAATGTCTGATCCTTGCTTCAAGGAAGAAAGACAGTATGTTATAATGCAGAAAAAATAAGGGATTTGAGACAAAAAATAAGAAAATACCCAGAAACTAAAAGGAAATATGGTTGAATTTGAACAGCTCATTTGATACAGACACTGTCTCAAGCTGGGGTTTGTGTAGTGCACCTGGTTAGCAATTTTCAAGCCAACAGGAACTCAGAAGCAGTTTAGTAGGGTTTGGAGCTGCCTGTGCCCTATGTCCTCGCTTTGCCTTGAGTCTAAGACTTCCCAGTCTGGAAATCTGACTTGGCATTAGTTAGTTGTGTTCCTGGAAAACACCCTGAGTAGAAAACACTTTCTCCTTTTCCTTTCAGTCAGAAAGCCTTTCATTGTGATCTTTGTGTGGTTTTTAAGGCAGCACGCACCTCACTTGTAGAGCTGAGCTCTGCTCTTTTAACCTGGGTGGAGGGAAAAATGTTCTCTGTGATCTCTGAAGGGTTCATTGTTTGAAACATCCACTGACCTTGGAGTTGGAGGAAGCAAGTAGTCAGAAAATATCCCTGGAAAGAAGCCTTAAACCTTAGCAGAGCTAATTAACACAGAGACTAAAATGTGTGTCGCAGGCATGTGTCAGGCTTGTGCCTGGGATGGGGAGAGGGCTCATCCCTCTATCCTCTGGTGGGTGAGGCTTGTCTGGCTGGTCAGCCCAATTTCACTGCACCCTTCTGTGTGCTTCGAGTTTTGGCCAATGGTTTTGCCTCATCTTTAACCTGGTTCTCTATGAAAGGTGCTGAACCAAACAGAGGATCATCGCCAGAGGGTTTTGCAGGCAGCTGCTAAAAACATCCGTGTCTGGTTCATCAAAGTGCGCAAGATGAAGGCCATCTACCACACCCTGAACCTCTGCAACATCGACGTCACACAGAAGTGCTTGATTGCTGAAGTGTGGTGTCCCGTGGCTGACCTGGACTCCATCCAGTTTGCTCTCAGGAGGGGCACTGTGAGTAGCTCCAGCAGACACTCCAGCGAGCACACCACGGGTTAATTGATTTTTCCAAATGGCCAGTCTCTGAAAACCATCCCTTGGGCTGTTTGAATCAGTCCTCACAGAGGACAGCTGATTTAACATGCAGGAATCACGGCTTATAGATAAGCTTTGAAACATTACGTTGTGTAAAGCTTTAAGTTCAGGAAAATGCTGTAACATTGAGGCATTTTCTGTTTGCATCCTTAGGCACGTGTAGTTAACCTGCTGGGACTTGCAGTCCTGCTCTTTGGGTGCTTAGAGGAACTTACAGAAAGGAGCTATCCAGGACATGAGCAGCCTCCTCTCAGCTCAGACAGACAATGGACTTGGGGGTCCTGAAGTCCTTCCATGTGCTGTTTTAAAAAAACAAACACTTGCAATGAGTTTTCTTGTCTATCCTGATCAGACAATGTTCATCCTTACTGCAAGTGCTTCTCCTGCTATACAAAGTGAAGAGCAGTGGAAACTTGGCAGCCTTCCTCAGCTGCCCCAGTGTATTTCTCATCATGCAAGCACACTACAAAAATGTGAGCTCGTAGCTTCTGGATGCTGGCGAGCAGGTGGGGTTGCGCTGTGTCCTCCAGTGCTCCGAGGGCGGGGGTTCTAATCTTCCTTCTTTTTTAAACAGGAGCACAGTGGATCCACTGTCCCATCTATTTTAAACAGGATGCAAACCAATCAGACCCCACCAACATACAACAAAACTAACAAGTTTACTTGTGGCTTTCAAGACATCGTTGATGCTTATGGCATTGGAACGTATCGGGAAATAAATCCAGGTAAGTTCAGACTTCTAAAAGTCCAGGACATCTATCTCAGGTTTTCAGTCCTGGCGTTTCCCTGTGTTGTCTGTCCAGTATCAACATTTCTAACAGAACTTGCCACCTTTCAGAGGCAGAGGTGGGGCTGGGGGATTATGTTGTTAAATTGCATGATTTGTACAGTAGTAAATCAGGGCTTCCTGCAGCACAGTGCACCTGGAGCGTTGTCTCTTCTCTTGCAGCCCCCTACACCATCATCACCTTCCCCTTCCTGTTTGCTGTGATGTTTGGAGACTTTGGCCATGGGATCCTGATGACTCTGATTGCTGTCTGGATGGTGCTCAGGGAGAGTCGAATTCTGTCACAGAAGAGTGACAATGAGGTACAGTGACAGGTCGTGCTGAGCTTTGCCTTGACAGCAAAGAGTTGCAGCTGGGTTTGCTCACATCCTTGAGCTGACAGTGCCCAATACTCCCTACACTGAGACTGGTGAAGTACATGGACAGACTGGGAAGCCAGTAGACCACAGACTGAATAGTGTCATTTCATAATAGTGGCAGGTTCCTCTGGTTTTCCTTTTGGATATTTATAGGAAGTGATTCCTTTGAGTTGTTTGAAGGAAGTTGTTTATCAACTGTAGTAGATAAGCTGTTGTAAACAAAATGCCCCCAGTCATAAAAAGGTTCAGTCACTGCCAAACTCCCAATTTCTGTACATGTACATCACACCTCCAGGATTCTTCCTGATTGCTGATCTGGGTGAGGTTTGCTTTCTCAGGACTTCAGTTGACAGGAGATGAATGGAGTTAAGATACATGGACAGAGAGCGGTGAAGGCTGAACAGGGTCTGCACTGCTGCCCAGTTCCAAACCCACGCTGCCAGCTGGGCGTTTGCACCAGTGCCTGGAGTGCAGTTTATCCTCCAGCTAATCCCAGATCCTCCGTGGACAGTCATGCTGCTGGTTTATCCTCTGTGTCCAGATCTTGCTCTGCAGCATCACCTCTCGCACCCTTAATCCCTGCCCGGGGGAAATGAAGACTCTGGATTTTAGTCCATATGGCTGATATTTGATTTTACTGTGTCTTTGATTTTACTGTGTCGTCTCTATGAGAGACCTTCCTTGTTCTCATGGACTTCCTTTGTTCCTTTTTGGTTTTTTACACTAGATGTTCAACATGGTTTTCAGTGGCCGATACATCATCCTGCTGATGGGGCTGTTCTCCACCTACACGGGCCTCATCTACAACGACTGCTTCTCCAAGTCTCTCAATATGTTTGGTTCATCCTGGAGCGTCCGGCCCATGTTCACAAAAGGCAATTGGTCGTGAGTAAATATTTGGTAACTGGATAAAGAGGGGCAGTGACAAGCAGATGATTTATCTTTCCCCAATGTCCTCCCAACTCGGGGAAAAAAAATTCTGAACTCAGTCTCAGAAGGATTGGAAGAGGAGTGTGGTACCTATCAAGTTTCACCAGCTTTTTTTTTTTCCTGTACTGCTTGTACAGTTGCAGTTTAGCACCTTTCTCCTCATAGACACAGCAAGATCCCCCCCCCCCTGCATCTTTTTTCTTTGTGACACTGAGTAACAGGTCAAGAAACAGGTTTGTTACTCATTCAGGAAAATTTCTAGGATCAAGCAGGAACCTTAAACCTCTCCCTTGGAGATATTCCTTCCTCTTGTGAGGAAAGAATCTTAGTTTTTGCACAAAGAGGAATGTGTTGCTGGTGTTAATGTTGGTGTCCTCTCCCTACACAGAGATGCCTTGCTGGAGACAACTCCTCTGCTGCAGCTGAACCCTGCCATCCCTGGGGTGTTTGGTGGGCCCTATCCCTTCGGCATTGACCCGGTAAGAGCTCTTCCTTCCTCTGCTGGCCTTCAGAACATCCTCTGTGTCAGCAGAAAGAAAAGTGCCTGTCCAGTTTACTGTGGGAGGTTTCCAGAGCCCAGCCATCCCCGTAGCAAATTCTGTACCAGTGTTGGAAATACTCTTGTACAGCTAAATTCAGTTCCTAATGAGACAGTGGAGTCAGGGTAGAGAGGCTTGTTCTGGGTCCAGGAACATTTGATACAAAACTTGTGTGTGCTCCACATGAAAGAGGAAGTGTGGAAAATCACAGCTCTGTGTAATTGTTCATTTAAATGGATAATCATTTTTTTAATGTCAAGGATACAGCCCCCTTTTTCCTGCAACTTTTGCCTGCCATAAGAACACACAGGGTTTGGTTCCTGCTCTGACCAGTCACTGTGAGATTATGTTTCTTGCAGAAAAGGTTTTGTGCTCATTTCCCCCAGAGATATCCGTGTGACAAACACGTCTTTAAAAAACCTGCTCTTACAGCCCAATGCTTCCTGGATGGTTAATAGTGTTTAGCTTAAAATGAACGTTCTTCTTCTCCTCTGTTTTCCTTTGACTGGGTGTTTGGCTGACTCTGTTGTTTTTCACAGATCTGGAATATTGCCAGCAATAAGCTGGCCTTTCTCAATTCTTTTAAGATGAAAATGTCTGTGATTCTTGGCATTATCCACATGCTCTTTGGCGTCACCCTGAGTCTCCTCAACCACATGTAAGTGCTTTGCTCTGCTCTTCTCGTGGTCGGGGGGAAACATCTCTGGGTGTAACGTGTGTTGGTTTAAGATGCAGGAGCCCATCAGACCTCAACCATCTGATGGAAGGTGCAGTGCAGTTGTTCTCACCTCCTTACGTAGAACAGCACATGTTTAAGCCCCAGCTGTTCAAATGCTGAGCCCCTGCAGTTTTGTCCCAAAGAGGCTCTTCACATTCTCATTAAAAGTTTATGCCCTACATATGTTAACCAAGTGTAATATTAAACTCTCCTTTTTTTTTTTTTTTTCCCTATAGCTATTTTAAGAAGCCACTGAACATATACCTTGGATTTATTCCAGAAATGATTTTCATGTCGTCACTGTTTGGATACCTTGTTATTCTCATTTTCTACAAGTGGACAGCCTATGATGCTCACACCTCAAAGGATGCACCAAGCCTTTTAATACACTTCATCAACATGTTTCTGTTCTCCTATGGTGATACCAGTAATAAGATGCTTTATAAAGGCCAGGTGTGTGCTCTTGCTAGGATGAGATCTGAGATGCTTCATGGTATTAGTCTTTTGTTGACTATATAATTGTGAAATCAAGCGTGTTTTCCTCTCTGATAGAGAAAATGCAGCATCATTTTCAAAGCCTGACACTGTGTAATGTTGAAGGAAGGAATAATCCTTATATCAGGAATTTGTATCAGTCTGAACATGTCAACTGTGGCTACAGAACATTAGGATCCAGATTAACAGTGGAAAGCTATTAGGGATATTGTCCTGTATCTGCAGTGTGGTGCCTCTAAGCTTAGCTGAGACACTAACACCATTTCCTCCCAGCACATCTGCCTAATTCTCATTCCCTGCAGAACCTTTTGGATTTTTCCCTAATCTAACCCAGTATCAGCAGGACATGCTGTGTCCAGTCAGATGGGGCAGGCATTAAGTGCAGCACATCTTTGCTGTGGGGGAAAGGGAAGCACCTGCAGCTGGGGATTCAGTCGTTCAGGGCTGCACAAGAGCTCTTGTGAGGTTGTGTGTGTGTTTTGAGCTTGGACTGACTAAATCACCTGAGACTTGTTTCTTTTACAGAAAGGGCTCCAGTGTTTCCTTGTGGTGGTGGCTTTGCTGTGTGTGCCCTGGATGCTGGTAGCTAAACCCCTGGTCCTTCGCCATCAGTATTTGTGGAGAAAGCACTTGGTGGGTGACTACCTCTGATATTTTTAATATGAAAACTATTTATGGTTGAAAAGCTATGTGCTCCATCTTGGTCTTGGATACGTAGGTTCCCCTTGCCCTGTGACCTAGGCTTAAAGGCAGGTGGGTTTTACTGGAGACAGAGCATTGCCTGCCTGCTTCTCAGATCTGGATCCAGCATCAGACTTGCTTTTCAAAACCCTTTGTGCTAGTAATGATAAAACCAACGTATCCAGCTTAGGCTTTGTCAGCGGGTTTAAGAGCAAGGTCTTGCTGGTTCTGGATGCACTTCTGTGCCTTTGCTGGGCTGAAAATGTAGAGATATAAGAGACAAAGCAGAGAAATAAGCTTGATTGGCTGGCAGACTTATCAGCTATCTTTGTTAAAGCAGTTTCAATGGTAAAAAGTAACAATTAAAAGCAAAAAAATAGACTGATTCAGTCATTGTGAGAGGTTGTCTTCTGGGGTACTCTCTAGGTTTCCATACTGTAAAGTATCTGTATGTACAATGCAGGGACCTGGCACACGTGCACTGAGGATACTTGAAAATTCTCCCTGCATGTATGGCAAAGAGCTTGTAGGATATTGAGTCAACGATCAGTTCAGTTACAGACACTCCCTCTCCCTTCTCTGACCATCTTTCATCCTCCCATGTCCCCTCCATTCGTCTCCCTTTCTCTTTTTGTTTCTTCCTCCTCCCTTTCTTTTCTTCCATTCACTATCAGGAAGGGCAGCCCGTGGAGGCCCAGGTCAGCCCAGTCCCGAGCGAGCAGGCACTAGAGGCAGCAACAGTGAGTGGATTTAAAAATCACCTCATGGATTGACAGATGGGAGTTGGCTTTCTGTCTAATTGCCGAGGGAGCATGGAATGTATCTGAATTCATAAGAGAATGGCAACTGCACCTTTAGGGTGAAAAACACTTTCTCTTGGAAAGAGCAAAGTTCACCAAAATTGATACATTCTGGAGGAGCTACCAGGCTGAAGGATGATAGTTAATGTGTGCCCAGAATGCAGAGACTCTTCTTTGCAGGAGTGCTGCTGAAATCCCAGCCTGCAGAGCAGCACGGGAATACCTTCCTGCCACAGCCCCCAGGTTAAGTTCCCCTTTTTTCCTTTTCTTACATATTTGTTTAAGATAGATCAGGATTCTTCTCAGTGAAGTGTTTCTGTTTGCATTACGTGTTCCCAACACCATATTTCCGTGATGACCTCCCAGCAACTGCAGATCAGTTAATTCCTGGGGTTTGACACCTGTGCCCTGCGAGACACTTGGGCTTGAAGCTGTCACAGGGTGGTTGTGCCCAGAGAAGCCTCTCGGCAGCGGTCAGTTCTGCTTGTTTGTGTCTAAGCCTCTGGACAGCCCTTTTCTGACAAGGCTTTTCTGGCACGGTGAAGATTGCAGCAGCTCCCAGAACATGTTCCCTCCAGTGCTGCACATCTCAGCTTGCTCTGAGCTGTGGTGCTCCCTGTCTGACTAGGACACGTAACCCTCACAAGTCGGGTGGAGCACGCTGGGGGCTCCACATCAGAGGAACTCGATATTTTTTAGCTGTTGGCCAGTGTTTCTATCATGGCATTTTAAACAGCCTCACAGAAATGTCAGAAATGAAAATGGATCTTTCGTGCATAATCCATCCAGTGCATTAAGTGCATCTCAGCAGAAGAAGCTGCGAGAGAAGGTCTTTGAGGTGTGGTTAGAAGTGTGAGGTGAACAATGAGCCTGTTTAGGTTGGGTGGTTTACAGAGAAAGGAAACAAGTCAAGTGTGAGGGAAAAGCTGCAGAAGTGCAAATTCACACAGGCCAGAAACATACAAACAGAACAGTGATGCTACTAATCAGTAATTTGTAGTGTTTCAGAGATGATGAAATCCCAATAAAAGCATTAGTTTCCTTATAAATGCATTATATTTTTAAAACAATTATTTCTATATTCAGATCATAAACATCTACCTCATTTGTTGTTAGAAACCTGACAAAATCCTTAATTCACATCTGGCATTTTGGGCAAATTTATAGTTCAGCCTAAGATAAAAATGGGCTTCTAAGCACAGATTGGTTTCAGAACACGGAGCAGCCACCCTGCTGTGTGCCAGAGGTTTGTGTGGCCATCCCTAGTCTTGGTGTGCCAGGTTAGCCCGCTTGTATTCCTGTCATGGGTGACCCCATATGGTGCTAACACCCACTGCGGGGCTTCTCTTTCCATTTGTCAGACTCACAGCTCTTAGTTTACAGCCCCTCCAGTGAGTCATGAGCATTTTCTGCCTTTGGAGGGAGGCAGGAATCCCCAGCACAGCACTGGGAGCTGCTCGCTGAGCAGACCCAGGGATAACCCTGTGCACCCCAGGCCTTCGTTGTCCAATGTCCATTTGTGCTGCATAAAAGCTCTGCTCAAGCTCAGGTGATGCACAGGTTTGTGCGTGGATCACCCTCCTCGGTGGTAGGAGGGTGGGAGGGAGGCAGCCACAAACCAGCTGTTAGTGGTGCAGTGATTCCTCCTGATGCTCTCAGAGTTCCAGCTGGATGATTTTCTGTTTGGAGCGCGGTGGAGCTGAGGGTCAAATGTTGGATGTCAGAACAAATGTCTATAAAAGGGACTGTTTGCACAACGTACAATTTCCAAGTAAGGGAAGGTCTGATTTCCCATGTGTGGTGTCAGGGTGCCTGACACTGGTGGGGAGTGTGTGTGTGTGTGTCTGTCTGTCTGTGTGTCAGTCTGTTCTGCGTTGGGATGTCACCGTGTGACTGTTCCTGTCACCAGAGCAGTGGGACTTCAGGTCTGTGGTACCTCAGTGCCAGCAAATGTCCTCCTGAGAGATGTGCCTTTGATTTTACTTAGGATGACAATCACTTTGTAGAAATGTCTTGAGTATTCATTCAGACAGACTTTTTTCCCCAGCCCCAGCAGGAATCAGCATCTTTCCCATCCAAGCTGGGAAATAGAACTGTACAACTGGCTTAACCTGGGCCTTAATACTTCATATTTTGTTTTCTTCTGTGAGCTGCTGCTGCAGATGGAGTCATGAGAAACATGTGCTAGTAAAGCACAAACACCACTTTGCTCTTTCTTTTTCTGCATGTGTTAGGGAACGCAAAACTTTGGTGGGATCCGGGTGGGCAATGGCCCAACAGAGGAGGATGCTGAGATCATCCAGCACGACCAGTTATCCACCCATTCCGAGGAGGGGGAAGAGGTAAGTGCCTGGTGCTGCTGCCCAGGGCCATGCACGTGGGACCAGAGCGTGCCAGAGCTTTGAGTGTACCTGCTGGTTTCCAAAATGAAATAGCAACGTTTTCAGTGAGGTCTTTTCAAGGCAGTTTTCATACAGACTATCTCCTGGTCGTTCCCAGGGCTCCAGAACAAGCAGTGTAAATTGTGTACAGAAGGACACATGCCTCTCTTTGTCCCCATTACAAAGAACTCCGAGGTGGCACATGCAGTTCTGGCTGAACTGCCTCTGTGCTACCTGCTTCTCCAGGGTCAGCCAAAATCAGTGAAGCCCTGCTCATATTCCTTTTGACTGTTGGGGGTAGTACTAATTGCTTTGCCTTAGCTCTGGTAAAGGAGAAAAAGGAACTGATCTCGTGTAGTTTGGGACTTCTCTGATGGCTCTTGGCGGTTCTCCAGCCATGTCCTGCCCCTGTAGCATGTGACGTGTCCCTGCTTTACTGTGTCGTGTCTAGAGGGGATTACTGAATGTGTTGGGGATTCTTGTTGTGATCGAGACACTGCACTAAATGTAAACTTGTGTTTTCAAGCCTACAGAGGATGAGGTGGTAAGAGCACAGCCAGCTTTGCGTTCATGTGTATCTGGAGCACTTCCCATTGGTGTGAAACACATGCTGAACTGAACATGTTATGTCATGACATCTTGTTTGCCAAAAGATCCAGCTATTTACATGTTAACAGCCCATTTTTAATTCTTCACACATACATGCCCATCAACAGACCTCTAATAACTTCATCTGTGCAGCTTGTTTGTCTTATCCCCTGTCTGCAGATCTTTCTTGGTCGACCTGGAAAGCTGTTAAGCTGAAAGTCTGAAACTGAAAAGTTTGGTTTTTTTTTTTGCTTCTAAACTTCTGAAGAAGTCTCATTTGCCTTACGTTGTGTCTTGGGTATTTCTGCACTGCAGCAAACCATTTAAAGATATTTTCCCCAAGCTATCTGCCATTTTTAAGGATGATTATTACAAAATATATGAACACCATGAAATCAGAGCAGCTTCAGAGCAGTGTTGCTGTTGTAAATTGTGTGGAAAGCAGTTTTGGTTAGGCACAGGTCTGTCAAGAATAGAGGGGGCTCAAAGCAGGTGTGCTGGTAATTAACAGTGTCCCTGTTAATTGTGTACATCACTGAACCTGTGAAAAACGGGTGAAACTACAAATGCTGTGCCATAGCCAGTCCTGCTGATTCTCCCGCTCCCTGGCGTAGTCGTGGCTCTCCCCAGCAGTTTCACATGGCTGTAAACCATCATTGTTTGAATATTTATCCCATTCTGTGTGTCCTGGGGGTGGGACTCTTCACTGGGGCAGGGCTTCCTTAAAGAACTTTGCAGTTCAAGGAGAATTAGGCTTTTGACAGCTAATTTAACTTAATTGTTTGAAATATTTGTTGCCCTGCATATACTAGTGGAGAAATGAGAGTATAAATAGCTTTCTGTGCATGCTTAGAGCATTAGTCATTTGATGTATTTAAAACATTGTGTTTACTTAACTTAAATCTGAGCAGTTTCTGAGGCGTGGATGAAATCCAAAATGCAGAGAACACTTTTCCAAGCTGCAGAATAAGGAGCTGTCCTGACTTCCTTATAAGTTCTTCTTGTGTTATTTCAGAAAATTACCGAGACACAGAGACTTTGCACAGAATGGGGCACAGATGTGACTTTTTCCAAAAGACTTTATGCATTATTTTTGATTTCAAAAAGGGCAAGTTCGGATCTTGCAAGTTGCTCTTGTTGATCCTGTAGCAAAGGCACCTGTGCAGTATTGACTCAAATACTGTCTCCTTTTTCACAGCAGCACATACAATCTACCAGTGAATTCATACAAATGCCATCTTGAGCTGAACAGTCTTTTCCTGGCAAGGCTGAATTTGAAATATCTTAACTTTCCTATGCTAGAATGTGAAAAACTAACCTTCAGGCCTCAGCAGTGAGCTGTCATTTACAGAACCCAGCGAGATGAGAATTAATGTCTCATTTCTGAGACTGAGGTGCCAGGCCAGGAGCAGACGGTGCCAGTGCCCAGACAGGGGTGGTTGGGTAGCAGCAGGTAGTGGGGGTTGTCCCGTGCTCCTCACGCCCTCTGCTCTCCTGCAGTTTGACTTTGGTGACACCGTGGTGTACCAGGCCATCCACACCATCGAGTACTGCCTGGGCTGCATCTCCAACACCGCGTCCTACCTGCGGCTCTGGGCGCTCAGCTTGGCCCACGCACGTGAGTGTTCCTGGGGATGGGGGGGGTCCGTGTGTCCCATTGCCCCGGGCAGGCGTGGGGCGAAGCAGCCTCGGAGAGCTTGGCTGCCCAGTGCTGCTGGAAGGGGACAGAGCTGTGTGTGCCTTAGCTGGGAGGGGTTAATTCCAAACACCAGCACAGGGTCCTGCTGCAGGGAGGGAGGGGGTTGGAAGCACAGAACAAAGAGCTTTGGAGCAGGGACTGTGCCCTGCACTGTGTTGGGGGCCATGTCCTGATGCACTTGGCTGCAGAAGCTGTTGCCCCCTCTTAAGTTTCCCACCTCACCGTAGTAGGAGTTTTCTTAACTTTAATTTTTGCTCTGTAAGTTTTGTACCAACCCTCTGTTCTTGCTGGTGCTCTGAAATAACCCCTTTTCTCCCCTTTCTCCTGCAGAGCTGTCAGAGGTGCTCTGGACCATGGTGATCCACATTGGCCTCAGCGTGAGGAGTCTGGGTGGAGCCTTTGTCCTTTTCTTCGTATTTGCTGCTTTTGCTACCCTGACAGTAGCAATTCTGCTGGTCATGGAGGGGCTCTCAGCTTTTCTCCACGCTCTCCGCTTGCACTGGTGAGTTAGTGGCATGCGCAGAAACTTCAAAGCTCTTCATAGCAAGAAAACCAAGGTCACCTGGGCTGTGCAGAAATGGCATCTTCTGGAGGATTGTATTGACCCTTACACAGGAGGGCTTTCTCTTTCCATACTTGGGTGCAGTATTCAAGAGCTTTCTCTAATCTGCATTTAAGAGCGTTCCTTGTTCCACTTCAGATTCCCTGGTGGGATCAAAGGAGCAATGTGGGAATGGGTTTTGCTTCTAGGGGTCTCTCAGCCTCAAGTGTAGGAGAGGTCGGCACCATCTTTTGAAGTGGCTTCTTTCTTGCTAGGTCAGGAGGACAAAGTGAAGTCCCATGAAGTTCACAAGGAATAGTCTGTCTTACTTAAATGGGAACAAAAGGTTGTGAGTGCTTTTAAAAAGTAGTTCTGTAAGTGAAAAAGGAAGCCAGTGCTCTAAAAAAAAAAAAAGGGAAGAAAATCAGCCCTTTTGCACTTTTCCTCTGTTTTTGGGGAAGGAAAACTTTTTGTCCCTTTGCCCTCTCTGTGGGGTGCAGGCTGGAGTGTCCCACCGTGCTGGGTCTGCTGGGTCTCCTAGCTGTGGAATGGAGCTTCAGGCCGGGATTCACTGGGAGCTGTGGCCATCTTGTGCCGAGGGAGCCAGGGGGGGTCTGCTGGAAATGGCTGCTGGATGGTGCTTCTGATTTTCCTGGCAACCGGCCTAGAAATCTTCATACCAGTCCCTGGAGCACTTCTTGCTGAGTGGTTGGTGTTCCCTCATCCCTGCACTGGAGCAAGAGGCAGCTCTGCAGCCCCTGCCTGGTTATTGTTGGGGAGAGTGGGAGGGTCAGCAACGCTCTGACCTCGTGAGCAGGTTTGATCTGCAATTGCTTGTGAGCTGGTGGGTTTCCAGAGTCCTGCTCCTCTGGCTGTGGTGCCACCTGGCACTGAGCAATGGCAGATAAACACTCCTGATCAGCTTTTCTCTTTGGCAGGCTCTGTGCTTTCTATTGTGCCCAAAGGGGTGGGCCAAGATAAGAAAGCCTGTTCTTCTGGAGATACCTGTCCTGTGCTAACAGCCACGGGCTCTTACAGACACCACCAACAGAGCCCCTGGGACCAGCGTGAGCTGGAGCCAAGAGCTGGCTTTTCATGTTGCCAGGTGGTTTAAAAATTGTCTGGAAATGTGTCAAGGAAAGCAGCATGTCAGTGAGGAGGCAAAGGGAGGAACCAGCTGGGCAGCAGCAGTGAGCACACGGGTTGCTGCAGCTTGATGGGGAGCTGCAGAACTGGAGCTCTTCACAAGTCATATTTTTCCTAAGCATGTGTTTCAAACTTGTAAATATTTAATATAAGTTCTCTGAGAGAAAATAATTTCATGCTTAAAGCCTGAAAAGCAGCTTTAAGCCAACGTTTCAGGCTGGGAGTGATCTGCTGGAATTATTTCAGGTTTGTTGGATTTTCGTTATCTCAGTGGAGAGGAAGGCACCTGCACTTGTTCAGAAGAACATACTGTTAACATTCCTTTTTGCTTTGGAACACAGAATCAGGATGTTCCCAATGGGAGGTGTTCCCTTTTTAGGAGGAGTGGGAGGTGGGTCAAGCACAGTGTCCTGGGAGGAGCAGGTTGGGTTTTCTGGTGGGAGCAGAGTCACCTATCAGGAATTCTGAAGGTGTGGGTGGTTCAGCCTTCCTGGAAAGGAGGAGGAATTTAGCATGTGTCTCACTGGTGGAGAAAAAGCACAGGTTGTTCCATGAGCTCTGCCTGGGTCCCAAAGGAGGAAGGTTTATTTTGTGCTTTTTCAGAAAGTGCATTCTTTCAGCAGGCTGGGTTCCGTGGGCTGTGCTGGGGTGGGGGAGGCTCTCAGTGCTGCCAGGGTTGTAGGTGTCTGTCGGAGCTCTCCTGAGCTCAGTAGCTGCCTGAGCTGTACCCATGTCAGGCCCTTAACCCCTCTGGCTGTAACATCACTGCTCTGGAGTATTTTACCTTTCTGTTTGCTTTTCAGTAATGTCGTTTGCTGTGAATGGTTAGATCAAGGCAGTTTACCTTTCTTTAAGCTAGTCAGCTCTTCAGGAGAAGTTTGTGACTGGATCCAAAGTAAGGTCCCGATATCACAGGTTGATGCAGGAATGTGGTTTCAGCAGAGCTGTTTTCCTGTGTAGAGCAGTATTTTAAGCTCAGCTTTAGGCTGGATTTTAGAATATGTCTCAGGACTAGTCTACAGCTATAAGGAGTGGGTAGCGCTAGGAATAACACCAAGCAAATCAGGTTAATTCAGAGCAGGGTTTATATTGCTCTGAAGGAGAGAAGTTGATGCTGAGTGAGCATCAGGATGTAGGGGTTCTGCTCCAGAGCAGCCAAACCACGATGTTCAGGCCTGGCTCTGGTTACCCAAGTGACCAGGCTGAGCTGTTTGCCAGTGGTCCATAAACATCCCCAGCCAGAGCTCAGCCCCTCAGAGGCAGTGGAACAGACCCGACCGTGCCCTGGGCCGTGTGGTGTCGGGGCAGTGAGGGGCTGGGGCTCAGGCCCCCTGAGCAGCAGAGCTGTGGAGTGCTGGGGGGTCTGCACAGGGTCACCAGAATAGCCTCTGAGCACAACCGGTGTGGTCAGCCCCAGACAACCGCACGGAATAAATAAAAAGCAGCAATTATGCGGCTCTTTGTGGGTGACTATTCTGGGCTGTAAGCTGAGATCAGCCAGGCCAGGGCTGCTCTGCCCAGGCACAGCCTCTGGCTCCCTGCCGTGGGGGGAGCAGCGTTCCGAGCGGGGCGGGGGTGCTGAGCTGCCCACCAGCACCACTGGGAGCAGGGAAGCCCAGCTCCCCACCCAGCTCCCCACCCGCCTGCCAGAATGTTGTTTCTCTTCGTAAAGGTCATGAGCCAGAGCTCGCCTTCAGTGCAACCATGAGATCCCACTGCTGCTCTGAAGGGCACCTCCTGCAGCACGGGACAGTGTGAGCCACGGGGACACGTGTGGGACGTCCTCGTTGGGAACGGGCAATGGCAGCAAGCTCCCCATGACCCCCCCCCATGTGCCATGGGCTGCCCTTTGCAGTGCCCTCTTACTGCCAGCCCATCCCAGGGACTGGCACACACTGGTGGGAGCACAAATCCCAAGCTGTAATTTGCACTGGTACTAAAGGAAAGTTCAGATTCCTGCTCTGGAGTCACTTCCCAGGGGACCATGAGCTGCCTGGTTTTCCAGATGGTGTCTGTGGGGTTGGAACATCCACCTATCTACAGTCCAACAAACACTTCAGCTAATTATTAATACTAAAAAGCTGCAAAGTGGGTTTTCTTTAACACTGGCTGCCAGAGAGCTTTCCAGCCTGTTTACAGCACGGTGCTGACTCTGGTGAATTCTGCAGAACTCAGTCACTGGTGGGAGACCTACAGTGCAAAGTCTGGTGATAGAGCTGGGACATGTGACAGCCCCTGGTCCTGGAAACAGCAGCGTCTTGTGTGGAAAAAGGACCTTGGATTCTGGGTGTTGCTGTAGGCAGCTGCAGAAAAACCACACAGAAGGTTTAAGCCATGATTATTTGGTTAAATGAGCTTTTCCACTAGTTCCCTCACCTCGCAGCAGCCTCTCGTGGAGCTCCAGGCCTCCAGTTGTGGCCAGTTGTAACCGAGCGTGTCCAAGAAGAGCTGTCGGGTCAGGGCCAGCTGGAACACTTAATCATCAGGGTTAAAATTTCATTTACAGTGGCTCTGTGTGACTCATGGCCAGCCCTCCGCCTCGCGTTTCCCTCTACAGAACGATTACTTAGTCACAGGATACTTACAGAGATTATCAGAGTTCCTGAAAAACTGGAGCACGTTGGCGAGGAGCCCTTCCTCCCACACGGAAAATCCTGCTCATCCCAGGGATTTCTCTGCAGGAGACTCTGGTATCTGCACCAACAGGAGCAGAAAGATGTTGTCCCAAATGTTCCCCTCCTCAGCTCTTTTTGACAGCTGGGACACCAGCAGCTCTGGAGCTTACCATGATTCCCCCAGCTTGGGAAAAAATAACCCAAATCTGCCTTTTTGTGTTTCATAAAATACTCCTGAATTGAATTGCTTACAGTTTGTTGTCGCTTAGTTCCTACAGAGGCTGTGATTTTATTTTTTATTTTTTTCAGTGGATCACGCAATGGAAAGTGTTTCTCACGAGGCTCATGAAACACTGTGCTTGTTTTTACTGTGAATCATGGGATTATTTTTTTTTCTTTCCCTATTTGGCTGTTGCTGACCATTGGACGGTTCTCTAGAGTAATTCTTTTTAAGCTGAGTTTCTTAGGGAAGCAGATGAGCAGGGCCCAGTTAATGTCCAGCTGGAGACCACAGGCACATCTTGCTGCAGAGAATAAGCAGAAGTAGCCAGTGGGGGAAGTCAGAGCCCAGCATCATGCAGTTGAGGCTTGTTCTAACTAAAACGTCAGATCTTGTGACCGTGTAGGAAGCACTCAGTGCTCCGTGGTGCTTCTGGGGACACTGAGTTTGGGAACCCACCCTATTGGTGCTGCCCTTTGGTTGCCCTTAGGGGTGGGATTGAAGCCCCTGGACAGTTCTCCCAGAAACGTCAGACAAAAATGTGGGGTTTATGCCAAATTGAGCATTCCAGTACCACCTTTTCTCTTTAGAACCTTATTTTTTTTAGAGTCAGTAATCAGACTTTTAATGGAGTTCTTGCTAATTGCTAACTCGTACCTGAGAGCTGCCTTTTTAACCATCCTCACTCTCTCTCTCCTGCAGGATTGAGTTCCAGAACAAGTTCTACACTGGCACTGGGTTCAAATTTCTCCCGTTCTCCTTTGACACCATTCGTGAGGGGAGGTTTGACGATTAAGGACCCTCCTCTCGGGCAGTGTTATGTGCTGTGTGTTCGTGGTAGCCCCCTCCCCTGTCTCTTTGCATGTAACCCTCCTTTACTGAAAATAACTTATTGCAGCACCCTCAAGTTTGACCCTGGCGTTTCAAAGCCAAGAGCTTTGACACTCCTGGGTAATGAGTGACACTGGATCAAAGGAACTTTTCCTTCCTCAGTTTACCCCTGAGGATGCCAAGTGCACAAGGTGGCCGGGTTTGGGGTGTAACCGAGCACCTCGTGTGGTGTGAGCTCCTGGCAGCAGCCGGGGCTCTGCAGGAACTGCGGCTCTGGGTGGGTGCACGAGCACATGGAGAAAAGGCCTGAGGAGAGGGGGGTCTTGAGAATGTTTTACATGTGGATCCTGCATGTATCTGCCTCTGAGTAAATGAATCATGAGCTAGTGGGCAGCTGATGATGCAGGATGTGGAGTCTCCTGCCTCTAGGGCTTCCATGTGTGCCATGTTTTAACCTGACAAAACCACCATCTCCTGTGCAGGGATTTGGGTCTTGGAACTCTGGCCGGGGCTTGAGGAGTTGGTGGTGGGTGCAGGGGGCTCAGGTGTGGGACCTCTTGAGTTTCTTGTTTAAAAACACAGCCCTGGGGCTGCAGAGCCCTAGAGACACCTCCAGGTCATGGCTGTGGAGACTTGGCATCAGCAGAGGTGGCTTTTGCAGAGGTGGAGGTACCGTCATGTGTGCTTGGGGTCTAAGGAGCCTGTTAAGGGAGAGCAGAGGCTGAGTCTTGCCCAAATCATCCATGGCTGTGGAGTCTCAGTGGTGTTTCCCTGCAGTAGCTGTTGCTCTTTCTCCTGTGCAAAATGTGAACAATTCCTGCCCCCCTCCCCTCGGTGTAGCTGTAGGAGCCGTGGGTGTGTGTGTTAGTGCTGTGTGTAACTCGTGTTTAACTCTCACAGTGGGTCTGAACTATTTGTGTGTGAACAGGTATTAGAACAATAATGAGAATCATTGTACCCTGGAACCGAGGAAGGGCCCCGGGGTGCAGGGCTGGTCACACACCCGTGCTGTGCCCTGCACATCTGAGCACGGAGCTGGGGGGTCCCGGTGCTGCTGCGGCGGCTCTGGGCCAGCACCGTGTTTACAGGGTGACCTGGCCGTGTGTTTACAAGGGTGTTGGCAGAACCAGCGGTGCCAGCACAGTGTGGCTGGGGGCGGGGCAGTGGCACCGAGTCCTGCTGCCCCGGTGGAAAGCTGCCGGTCACTGTATAAATTAAACTAACTGCACAACGAGTGGTGTGGCCTCTTTTCTGCTCCCCCTGTGCTCTCCAAAGGGGGCTCTGAGGCAGCCCCTCTTCCCTGTCCCATGCTGGGCAGAGCCCCCGAAGCTGCTGGGAGGAGCTGGGACCTTCAGTCCTCCTGTCCTGGGGTCTTGGCACGGTGATGGTGGGGTGGGCAGAGCTGATTTGTACAATGAGACCAGCGTGACCGTGCCAGGGCTAAAACGTCTCTGTGCTTATCAGGCCCCAACTGACATCCTGAGCAGGGGCCACCGTGCCCCGGAGCCTCCTGCCTACCCAGATAAACCCACGACCAAGTGAAATGAGCCGTTAATGCAGGAGGAAAAACTCCTGCGTGTTGTGGATGCCCTTGGAGTGGAGCAAACTCTCTCCTGGCCCCCAGCCCCAGGGCGTTCCCCCCGGGACCCCTTCCCTGCCCAGGAGGGACGTGTTTACTCAGGCCTTTCCTGCAGGGCCCGGAGCTGCTGAGGGGGCTGTTCCAGGTCCGGAGGAGAGGAAGGGAGGTTCTGCGGGGCTCTGGCGGGTGTGCTTTGCGGTTGCTGCAGCGCGGCGTCTTTCCTCTCTCCTAGGCCCCGGGGATGCCGCGGAGCCGCCTGCGCCCCTCCTGCAGCCGGGGGGTCCTGCCCCTTGTCCTGCCCCCCTCGCTGCGGATCCAGCTGTGCCCAGGGCTGCTCTGCCCTTTCCCCCGCTACCCTGCCCTCCAGCACCACTCCCATCTGCAATCACCAGATTTCTGCCCGTTTCCATGGCTCTGCTGGGCCCGTTTCTGGCTCGGGGGCCCCAGGGGCAGCCCTCGCTGCCGGCTGGTGGGGCAGGAGCCCCCGGGCCCCGCCCGCGGGCTGTGGGGAGGGGTCCGACCTCGTCCTTTCCCCCCTGCACCAAGGGAGGTGCGGGGCCGGCCCTCGCAGCCCGGCTCTGTCCCGGGAAGTGCCCACGAAGCCCCCCTGGAGCCCGGGGAGACCCTGCCGACCCTGGGCCAACCCCTGCTCCCGGGCGGGGTCACGTTTGTGCCCTCGGCAACGCTGTGCCCGGTCCCCGGGATGCTCCGGATGGTGCCTCTGGAAGCCGGGTCTCCCCCTCCGCCCCAGGGCACCGGAGGCGGTCCCGGGAGCCTGGCGGGGCCTCGGTGCCCGGTCTCGCAGCGCTCCCTTCAGGCCGGAGCTTATCCCGGGAGCCGCCCCGCCGGTGCCTCGGGCTGGAAGATGCTCCGGGACCGCCGCGGCCCGTTGCGCTCCGCGGGCGCGGAACCGTCACGGGGAGAAACCGTGAGCTTTGATTTACTAGAACAGCCCGAGCCCCGGGGCCACCGCCCCGACCGGGCAACCCCGGCGGCTCCCGCTCCCCGCGGGGCTCAGGGGCATGGCCGGGAGCTGCAGCCTCGGCCCGGGCACGGGGAGTGGGCAGCGACGGGACCGCGATGGCCCCGGGGCACCGGAACCGCTGGTGCATCCCTGCTCGGTAGGTCCCTGTGTCTCCTCCGTCGCGAAGAGCCAGGACCCGCCGGCGGAACCAGCCCCGCTCCCGGTACCGGATTGGCCCCGCCCAGCACCGGCCCTGCCCCGCTCGGCCCCGCCCAGCGCCGGCCCCCATTGGCGGCGGCTCCGNTGCGCTCCCCGCCCGGCGCCGCCGTGGCCGTGGCCGTGACGGGCTCCAGCGGCGTGGCGGCGGCCGCCGGCCTCTACCGGTACCTGCGCGACTTCTGCGGCTGCCACCTCTCGTGGTCCGGGGCCCAGCTCCGCCTGCCCGACCCGCTGCCGCGGCTGCGCGCCGAGATCCGCGCCTCCGCCCCGGGCAGGTAACGGCGNGGCGGCCCGCCGGGGCTGTCCCGGCTCGTCCCGTCCCGTCCGGGTCCCGTTCCGTCCTGTAGCGGGCCGGACTCCGGGCACCGGGCAGGTCGCTGCTCACGCCTCGTTAGCCCGGGACAAGGCGGCCCTTACGTAACGGGAACGGGAGCGGGGCCGAGAGGGGGGACCCGTCCCGCAGCCTCCACCCGCTCCCGCAGGTACCGCTACTACCAGAACGTCTGCACCCAGAGCTACTCCTATGTCTGGTGGGACTGGGCACGCTGGGAGCAGGAGATCGACTGGATGGCACTGAGCGGCATCAACCTGGCACCGGCCTTCACAGGGCAGGAGGCCACCTGGCAGCGGGTTGAGTACCGGGACCGGGAGCCGGGCAGGGCGGAGGGGCGGCCATGGAGCTGCTGACCCCCGCCCCATCCCTGCAGGTGTATCACACCCTGGGGCTGAACCAGTCCGAGATCGACGCATACTTCACCGGGCCGGCATTCCTGGCCTGGAACCGCATGGGCAACCTCCGCGGCTGGGCAGGGCCGCTGCCGCCAGCGTGGCACCTCAAACAGCTCTACCTGCAGGTACCGGGGGCACCAGGCCAGGCAGACCCATGGACTCCCCTGCCCTGGTCCTCCAGGTCAAGGCCACACTCATGGAGGTCTGGGAGTCCCTGTTCCCAACCTCAAGCTCCAGCAGCACCCAGGGGTCTCTCACTGGGAGGTGGGGGCTCCTCTCTCCAGCTCCCTTCCTCCCCCTTTCTCTCCCCCAGTACCGGATCGTGGAGAGGATGCGCTCGCTGGGGATGACCACGGTGCTGCCGGCCTTCGCGGGACACGTGCCCCAGGGGGTTCTTCGGTAGGTGCAGCCCCATGTGCTCACAGACCCCACTGGGCAGGTCAGCCCTGGCTGCAGCCCCCTCCCCAGTATCTCAGCTCCAGCCTGTGCCAGCTGCACAGGGCACTCAGGTGCCCATCCCAGCTTCTCCAGAAGGCTGCCCAGTCCTTGCAGGAGCTGGCGGAGCTCCTGATCCCCATCTCTACCCTCTGCATAGGGTGTTCCCGCACGTGAACGCCACTCGCCTTGGCGGCTGGAGCCACTTTGACTGCACCTACTCATGTACCTACCTGCTGCACCCGGAGGACCCCATGTTCCAGGTGATCGGGACCCTCTTCCTGAAGGAGCTGATCAAGGAGTTCGGCACAGACCACGTCTACAGCGCTGACACCTTCAACGAGATGACTCCCCTCTCCTCTGACCCTGCCTATCTCTCGAGGGTCAGCAGTGCTGTCTTCAAGTCAATGACAGGAGGTGGGTCAGCGCGCGGTGCCAGCCTGGGCCTGGGGCTGTGGGTGCGATAGCTGGGGGGGAGGTGGCTGTGGGCCCCCTGCGAGTGCTGAGCTGCCTGTGCTCGGCAGGCCCTGTTGGTACCAGACCCTCAAAGTCTCCTCTAAGAGGGGCGGTTGGTGGCCCCAAGGCCTCGTGGGACAGGACACCCACTGCGCCCATGGGGCCTGCCTGGAGGGGACCTCACCTCCTGCACCTCTGTCCACAGCCGACCCTGAGGCCGTGTGGCTGATGCAGGGATGGCTCTTCCAGCACCAGCCAGACTTCTGGCAGCCGGCGCAGGTGCGGGCCCTGCTGCGGGGCGTGCCCCTCGGCAGGATGATCGTTCTTGACCTCTTTGCTGAGTCCAAGCCCGTCTACCAGTGGACAGAGTCCTTCTACGGGCAGCCCTTCATCTGGTGCATGCTGCACAACTTTGGGGGCAACCATGGTCTCTTCGGCACCGTGGAGTCCATCAACCACGGCCCCTTCGCTGCTCGCCGCTTCCCCAACTCCACCATGGTGGGCACCGGCCTGGTGCCCGAGGGCATCGAGCAGAACGACATGGTGTATGAGCTGATGAATGAGCTGGGCTGGCGCCAGGAGCCCCTCGACCTCCCCACCTGGGTGACCCGCTACGCCGAGCGCCGCTACGGTGCCGTGAACGCCGCCGCGGCCGGTGCCTGGCGCCTGCTCCTCCGCAGCGTCTACAACTGCACCGGCGTCTGCGTCAACCACAACCGCAGCCCGCTGGTGCGCCGGCCCTCCCTGCACATGGACACCGAGCTCTGGTACAATGCCAGCGACGTGTACGAGGCCTGGCGCCTGCTGCTGAGCGCCAGCACCGAGCTAGGCTCCAGCACCACCTTCCGCTATGACCTGGTGGACGTGACGCGTCAGGCGGCCCAGCAGCTGGTGGGCGACTATTACCTGAGCATCCGCCGCGCCTTCCAGAGCCACGCGCTGCCCGAGCTGCTGACGGCCGGGGGTGTGCTGGTCTACGACCTGCTGCCCGAGCTGGACAGCCTCCTCTCCAGCCACAGCCTCTTCCTGCTGGGTCGCTGGCTGGAGAGCGCCCGCGCCGTGGCCACCAGCGACCGGGAGGCCGAGCAGTATGAGCTGAATGCCCGGAACCAGGTGACACTCTGGGGGCCCAGTGGGAACATCCTGGACTACGCCAACAAGCAGCTGGGGGGGCTGGTGTTGGACTACTACAGCGTGCGCTGGAGCCTCTTTGTGTCGGCGCTGGTGGAGAGCCTCAACTCAGGCAGCCCCTTCCACCAGGACCAGTTCAACCAGGCTGTCTTCCAGGTGGAGAGAGGCTTTGTCTACAACAAGAAGCGCTACCCAACTGTGCCAGCTGGGGACACGCTGGAGATCTCCAGGAAGCTATTCCTCAAGTACTACCCCAGTGCCCTGCGGCGCAGCTGGGCTGGGCCAGCATGAGTTTGGGCCGTGCCTCCAGAGCCTCCCTCGGGAGGGAGGGCAGAGGCCCGACAACCCTCCCGTGCCCGGGCTCCCACAGGCACGTCCTGGCTGTGCAGAGCCCTGGTGGTCCCAGCCAGCCTGGACCTGCCGTTCCCCACACCGTGGGCAGGATGCCCCCCGAGGGGGGCTGGCAGCCAGGTGCGGGGCAGCTCTGTCCCAGGGACTCATCCTGCACTGTGCTAAGCCCTGCCTGGCTGCCTGAGCCCGTTCCTGGGAAAGATGGACTGCCCCAGGTGAGGGCTCCCAGTGCTCCCAGCTGGAAGCTCAGTGGGAGCTGGGATGGTGCAGAGGATGGTGACGGTGGAGGAGCAGCCAAGGAGGTGGCAGCAGTGAGGGGCTGAGCAGCCCCTGCCCCAGGAGAAGTGGGGAACCAGCCCCAGTCCTGGTGTGGTCCTGGGCCTCCCTGCACCCCATGGACCCCAGTGCCTGCTGCTGCCCAGCCCCAGCCACAATAGTGCCTTTTGTATTGAGAGAGACTTTGGGGAGTTTTCTGTGGTGTTTCTGGGGCGGTGCTCCCCAGGATGGGGTTTTTGAGGCCTTTCCACCCTGCTGCGGAGCTGCCAGCCTGCAGAGCAATTAAAGCTTTGTCCCTGAGCTCTCTGTTCTCCATGTGTGTCCATCCCCTCACCCCAGCGCAGGATTTGTGTGAAACAGGGCAGAGGAGCAGCACAGAGCCCCAGCCTGCAAAGCAGGAGGAATGTGCTGCCAGACGCTGCCAGCAGCCGTGGTGCCTGGTGCCTGGCACAGCCCGGTGCTGACCCCCAGGGCTGCGGCTCCCCTTGTGCCCCAGAGCCTCCTGCGTGGGGGGTCCTGGCTCCGCGGGTTCTTTATTGCAGCAGCTGCAGGAGCGTCAAGGCGCAGGGGAGCCCTGAGCACGGGAGGGGAGGTGGGTGGAGGGGCCTTGAGATAAGGTGGCAGACACAACACCCGCGGGGGGGGCAGGGGGACCCCCCTCCCAGCGCTTTTAAGCGGCACAGGCCCCCGGCCGGCACCGTTTGCCCATGGAGAAAACCACGGTGCTGATCACGGGCTGCTCCTCGGGCATCGGCCTGGGCCTGGCCGCCTGCCTGGCAGCCGACTCCGCTCGCAGGTTCAAAGGTAAAGGGGTGATGCTGTGCCAGGGGGTCTGGCAGCCCTGGGGGATCTGCGGGGCAGGCCCAGGCAGCACCTCACCAAGGACAGCGGGTGCCCGGGGCGGGCTGGGGCTGGCAGCAGATGAGCAGCTCAGCGGCACCGCTGCCCACGGCCATGCTCTCTGCAGTCTATGCCACCATGCGTGACCTGGGCAAGGCTGAGGGGCTGCTGGAGCGCCTTGGGGGCTGCTGCCCCGACACGCTGGAGCTGCTGCAGATTGATGTCACCGACCCGCAATCTCTGGCAGCCGCCGCGCAGAGGGTACAGGAGCAGCGGCTGGATGTGCTGGGTACGGCTCTTCCCAGTGCCCCCACTGCCCCCGGGGAGGACTTCTCTGGGGTCACCAATCTTCCCCAGGGCACTGGGAGCAGTTGGCAAATCATGGGAAGTGCTGGGGCTGGGATGTGTTCAGTGGGATGGGGACACAGGAGCTGGGTTTGGGGGTGTGAGGGTCCCATCAACAGGGAAGGGCCCCCGTGTTCCTGTCTTCTGGCACCTCAATGGTGCCAGGGAGTGCAGCGAGGCTGCGGTGCCCGGCTCACTGCCGCTGTGCCCAGCAGTCTGCAACGCGGGGGTGGGACTGATGGGTCCCCTGGAGACCTGCTCCGATCAGGCCATGAAGACTGTCTTCGAGGTGAACCTCTTCGGGGCCATCCGCACCATCCAGGCGTTCCTGCCCGCCATGAAGCGCCGCAGGGCCGGACGGATCATCGTCACCAGCAGCATTGGGGGGCTGCAAGGTGGGACCAACCTGGCCCTGCTGCAGCTGGACCCCCGGCTCCCTGTGGCATGGGGAGCCATGGGGAAGGTAGCCGGTGCTCAGGGTGCGGCTCTGCCCCAGGGCTGCCCTTCAATGCCGTGTACTGTGCCAGCAAGTTTGCAGTGGAGGGTCTGTGTGAGAGTCTGGCTATCGTCCTGCAGCCCTTCAACATCCAGTGAGTGCCGGAAGTGTCAGGGGGCTGCGCTCCTGCTGCCGGGATGGAGGGATGCCGGGATGGGGGGTACGGTGGCAGCTCCCATGGTGGTCTCAGAGCTGCTGCCCCGCTCCCTCCTGCAGCCTGACGCTGGTGGAGTGTGGACCCGTCAACACCAGTTTCATGGCCAACCTGCAGCACCCGGACCCCGAGGGCAGCGAGATGCAGGGTCTGGACGCCGAGACGTGGAGCTTGTACCGCCGGTACCTGCGGCACTGCCAGGGGCTGTTCCACAAGGCAGCCCAGGAGGTAGAGGAGATCCTGCCGGTCAGTCCTGTGGGGTGGCGGGAGGGGATCGGAGGGGTCCGTGCCCGGGGACGGCTCTGACCCCTCTGCGGTGCCAGGTGTTCCTGGAGGTCATGGGCAGCCCCTGCCCGCCCCTGCGCTGTGCCACCAGCCAGCTCTTGGACCCGCTGTCCCGCCTGAGGCTCGCCAGCCCCGACGGCTCCGCGTACGTCCAGGCCATGCACGACTTCGTGTTCGGCCCCGGTGAGCCCAGCGAGCCCCGGCCCTGAGCGGGCCACCAATAAAGCCCTTTGCAGCCGCCGCCTGCCGGCTCCGTTCTTCTCGCCGCAGCCGCTCCCGAGCAGCCCAGCCCGGAGGGGTGCTGGGGCTCAGCCCGGTTCCCGGGAGGTGGCTCCCGGTCGTGCTCCGCGGGACTGGCAGCGGGGCCTTTCCCGAAGAGCCTCGGGCGGGGGGATGGGTCTGTGCGTCTCCTCCTTCCGCAGGCGGAGCCCGGTGCCTACGCATCCGAGCGCCCCGTGACCTTTCCCCCCCGCGCCGCCGGGCACCGAGAGCGGGCACCGGCCGCGCTTCCCCCTCGAGAGGCGGTGCCGGTGCCGCGTTCCGGGGCGGTGGCGGCGGTTTCCGGCGGGGCTATGCCGCCGTTCGGCGCGGGGCTGCTGGTGCTGACGGCCCCGCTGGCCGCGCTGCCGGGGCGGGCGGNCGTCCTGCTGCTCCCCGCCGCCGAGGCGCCGGGGCCGCCGGGACCGGTGCAGCTCGGCCTGCAGCGCTTGGCCGCCGCCGCCTACGGCTGCCCGCCGGGGCTGCCTGCGCTGCTGCTCCCCGGGGACGGCGGTGGGGAGAGCCCCGAGGAGGAGCCCGGGGAAGACCCCGGCGCGGCGCTTCCCGACTTCTCTGATGTGGCGGTCGGCGGCACCTTCGACCGGCTCCACGGCGCCCACCGGCTCCTGCTCAGCACCTGTTGTCTCCTGGCCCAGCACCGGCTCCTGGCCGGGGTGGCCGACGGTGACCTGCTCCGCTGTGAGTGCCCGCGGCGGACGGCACCGGGCTGGGACCAGGGGAACCGGAGGTCACTGACCCTGCTGCCGGTGTGGGGCCAGGGGGTCAGCCCGGTACTGGTCAGAACTGGGCGGTGAGAGGGACCGGGGGCCCCGGGGGGTGTAGGGTCCCAGCAACCGTGCAGCCAAAGTGGTGCTGTCTGGGCAGGGTGATGGTGGGGACCCGGCGTCCTGTCACATGCAGATGTGGAGCTGAGGGTGAGGCGGGGGCGAGGGGAGCTGGAGGAGGCAGGTTCCCAAAGTCTCGGGTGGGTTTTGTCTCCATCGTGCTTTTCCGTCGCTCTCCCGGGGCTGTGTGTGGTCAAACAGCCGCTCTTGCTCCTCCCGGTGCCCGGCAGACAAGGTCCTGGCGGAGCTGATCGAGCCGTACGAGCTGCGAGCAGCGAAGCTGCGCGAGTTCCTGGAGGACGTGAAGCCCTCGCTGCGTTACGACATCGTGCCTCTGGCCGACCCCTTCGGCCCCTCGGTCACGGACCCCGACCTGCAGTGCCTGGTGGTCAGCGAGGAGACCCGCCGGGGAGGGGTGGCCGTCAACAAGAAGAGACTTGAAAATGTAATGGCTGCACTGGAGCCTGGTGGGCTGCCCCTCCTCGCCCTCTCACCCCTGCCTGCTGCTGCCCGCGGGCAGTTGGGTCTCGGTGAGCAGCCATGGCCGGGCTCAAGAGCAGGATGGCAGGGGATAGAGCCGTGCCATGGGGCAGACGTGGCCTCCTTTGTGCTGCTTTGTTGAGACTTTGACCTTCCACCAAGCCCCTTCCCTCTGCTGCGTCCCCAGGGCTGACGGCCCTCGGGGGGTGTCTTCTCTTGCAGGGGCTCCCCGAGCTGGCTCTCTATGAGATTCTGTTGATGAAGGACCCTGACCACAGTCAGAACGAGGAGGAGAAGATCAGCTCCTCCAGCCTCCGGCAGAGGCTGCTGGGGACACTGCTGCGGCCCCCGCGGGTGAGGGGAGCTCAGAGAGAGCTGCGGGTGATGGGAGCCGTGTCCTGGGACGAGGGGAGGGACCCCTCGGGAGCTGAGGAGCTGGCTCACCCCGGCCATAGGGGACAGGTTGTAGGGGCTGCAGGCACCTGCTCTGCAGGGCCAGCACTTTTCATGCCCATCTCCAGGCTGGGTGGTTGGGATCCTTCTCTGGCAGAGCCCGTGTCATCTGTCTGCTGGCAACAGTTTTCCTTCTCCCCTTAGCGAGACCCTGCCTTGCCTTCACACCCGTACGTGATTGGCCTGACTGGAGGAACCGGGAGTGGGAAAACCTCCATCGCCAAACTCCTGGGGCACCTGGGAGCGTTCCTGATTGACGCTGACAAGCTGGGCCACGCTGTCTATGTCCCTGGTGGCCCTGCCTATGAGCGGGTGGTGGCGACTTTTGGGGCAGGTAGAGCCACCTTGTCCTTCTCTGGAGTAAGGTGAAGAGCTGCAGGTCAGGTCCTACAGCTCCTTTTTGGGTCTCTGAGAGCTCAGTGCTGAAATCCCTTCTCTCTGACCTGGGCTTGCCACAGGGAGGTGAGTTGGCTTCATCCTCCCAAGCCTGTTCTGCTTCTGTCTTGCAGAAATCTTGAGTGAAGATGGGACGATTAACAGGAGAGTCCTTGGGGCCAAAGTGTTTGGAAACCAGGTAAGAGCAGCACAGAGACTGTCAATATTTAATCTCCTGAGTGGGAGCTCTCTGTGCTGAAGGTTTTTATTTTTCAGCCCTTTGAGCTGATGACACCTTCCTGACTGTCCTTTCGGGCAGTGACGTGCGGACAGGGCAGGACACAGAGATCCCATCTCTGTAGCTGAGGTGGTGGCCGTGCTGAACACGCTCCTCCCGCCCCAGCAGCTGCTGCCACCTCCCCGTCCCCTCTGTCCACGCTTGTCCTTCACCTGGCAGGCCCACAGCCTGACGTGCGCAGAGCTGGTGCTCTCTGAGCCGTGCGTCATTGGGGCTTGGACCTGGGGGGGTCTGGTGATGTGGCAGCTGAACCTGACCCCTGGCTTTGTTGGCCAGTGCTCAGCCTTTTGCTCGGGCCCTGTGGACTGCCCCAGCCCAGGCGTGAAGGCAGCTCGAGGGGTTCCCCAAGACAGGCATGGGAGAATCTGGCCAGTGCGGAAATGCCCCTTCCCTGCGCTTTGTGAGCAGACGAGAGGCCAGGGCCGTGCCCTGTGCTTTGGCACCTTCTGTCTGGGTGCTCTGTGACTGCTGTTGTCACCAGAGAGCCCCTTGTTGGCGGCCCAGGGGTTCTGAGGGCAAGTAACCGAACCTGTCATGATCCTTTCTAGGAGCAGCTGAAGCGTCTCACAGACATCGTGTGGCCTGAGATGGCCAGGATGGTGAAGGAGCAGATCCGGGAGGCAGATGCTCAGGGTAACTGGGGTGGCTCCCATTGCAGCACAAGGGTGGGTGTTGGTGCATGGTCCTGAGCAGCACCCTGTTCCTTAGGAAAGGCCGTGTGCGTGCTGGACGCTGCTGTGCTGCTGGAGGCTGGCTGGCAAGACATGGTCCATGAGGTGTGGACGGCCATCATCCCAGAGGAGGAGGTGGGTGATGCCCCTTGGCCCATCGCTCGCTGCTGGGGCTGGTTCTCAGCTTCCCCTCCAGCCCCCGAGTGACCCTCTGGTCCTGCCAGGCTGTGAAGCGCATCATGGCCAGGGACGGGCTGAGCGAGGAGGCCGCTCGCAGCCGTGTGCACAGCCAGGTCACCAACAGCCAAAGGGTGGAGCAGTCACAGGTGGTGCTGTCCACGCTCTGGGAGCCCAACATCACCCGCAAGCAGGTGAGCCCCGGGCTGGTGCAGCACTGGGCTCTGTCTGGGGCAACAAATGGGGAGGTGGGCGACTGATGGGGACTGGAGGGCTCAGTGCTGTGCCCAGTCAGGGAAGGGGCAGGATGCGTGGGACCCTCGTGTGCCACCCCTGCCATGTCCTGGGCTCTCAGGTGCTGCTCATGTGTGTTCTCTGGCAGGTGGAGAAGGCCTGGGACCTCCTGCAGCAGCGCCTGGGCCAGGAGCACAGCCCATGAGGGGGTCACCCCCCCCCCCGATTGCCACATACCGACCCCGGGGATCCCGCACCGATCAGTCAGGCATGAGGGGCCATGTCCCGGCAGCCCCCATCGCCAGGACCTGGCCTGGCTGTGCCAGGGAGGAGGCAGCGCGGGGGATAAACCCACCGGCCACCTCCAGCCCCAGGGAGGGGCTGGGAGTTCCTGCTGTACCCTGGGGAGAGGGGGGACACGGGAGCCTGGGCCCCCCTGTGTGACAGTAAAGAGCCTTCTCTGCAGTGTGTGTTCTGTGCTGCTGCTGTCCCTGCAGCCCCTGACCGGTCCCGCGGGAGGGCATCGTCCCCGACCCCGGGGGGGACAAGTCCCATCCCCCTCTTGCTTCCCCACTCCTGGCCGCCGCCGGCAACATGGCCGCAGCCCCCGAGACCCCCGGTGCAACCGGGTCTGTGCCATGGGCAGGGGGTGTGAGGGGGCGGAGCGGCCGGTCCCGCCCCGGCGCTCCCCCGTGATGTCACCGGGAGCACATATCGGCCCGCCCCGGTACCGGCGGGGCAGAACCGAGCCATGGCCGGGCGCGGGCGGACGCTGCTCGGGGCACTGCGGGCAGCTGCGGGCGGCGGGGCCGCCTCACGGTGAGACAGCGGCGGGACCGGGGCGGGTGTCGGGGTCCGGGTGGCACTGTACCGGTACCGGTACCGGTGTGCGGTGGAACCGACTCCCTGACCTCCTGTGCCCCCTCAGGTGTCTCGGCATCCCCTGTTCCTCGCCGGTGCAGCCGTCCCGGCCGTTCCTGATCCCAGCGGGCACTGGCCCCAGAGGGCACTGGGAGCGGCGGGTCCTGGGGTGAGTCCTCCCGAGGTCCCGGCTCCATGGGGACACCGTCCGGGCTGTGCGGCCCCCGCCTGACCCCCACCCTGGTCCCGGTCTCCGGCGCAGGTACTCGGCGGAGCAAATGTACGAGCTGGTGGCCAACGTCGGGGAGTACCAGCACTTCGTGCCTTGGTGCAGCCGGTCCGCCGTGCTCTCCCGCCGCGGGCTGGTGCTGCGGGCAGAGCTCCAGGTTGGCTTCCCTCCCCTCCGGGAGCACTACGTCTCTGAGGTCTTCCTGGGCTCCGAACAGATCCGGGTAAGCACAGCGGGACGGGAGATGTCCCGTTGAGGTGGGGGGCGTCGGGCTGCGACCGGGAAGCTGCAGACCCCGGGCTTGGGGGGACGTGGGACACCGGGACCGTTCCGGCCCGTGGACACACGGGGCAGGGCCGGTCCCCGCTCGCTGCGGGAGCGGAGCAGCCTCCTGATCGGGGCCGGTCCTGCCACAGGCCACCAGCCGAGACTGTCGCCTCTTCAGGCACCTGGAGACGCTGTGGCGGTTCGGGCCGGGGCTGCCCGGACGGACGGACACCTGCGCGCTGGACTTCTTGGTGAGCGGGCTCTGCCGGGGCGGGCGGGGGCTGCTGCCGGGGGCTGCCCGCCCGCGGCCGTGACCCCAGCGCCTCCCCGCTCCCTCCAGGTCTCCTTCGAGTTCCGCTCGGCGCTGCACGCCCGCCTGGCCGGGCTGTTCCTGGACGAGGTGGCGAAGCGGATGGTGTCGGCCTTCGAGGGCCGGGCGCGGGCGCTGTTCGGACCGCAGGCGGCCGATCTCTCCTGCCCGCGGCACCGGGCAGTGCTCCGGGCCTGAGGGCACCGGGACAGAGATCCTCGGTGCCGGTTTGGCGGGACTCTGCTGCCCGCCCCACGCGGAGCTTCGTCTTATTTATGTCTATTTAACCACAATAGAGATAATTTATTTTCCCACCCCCGTGTCTGTCCCACGCGCGGGCTCGGTAAGCGGTCGGTGACCGGCAGCAAACCCCGGTGGGGCCGCCGGCGGCTCCGGCTTCCCCCCACCCGCCTCCCCCGCCGCCGGCAGCAGCCTCCAGCAGGACGCTGGGACCCCCGGTGGCGGCGGCGGCCCCGGTGCCAGACGCGGCGGTTCCGCGCCACTCTGACGTCAGGGGGGGTTACGAAAGCGCCGGGCGGGAGGGGCGGCCCCTGGCGGCCCGTGTATCCCGTCGGCCCCCGCGGCGGTCACATGACCGGGGCGGGCGGAAGATGGCGGAGGCGCCCGGCGCCGCGGCCGAGGACTCGTGGGGAAAGGTGGGAGCGGGCCGGGAGGGAACCGGCACCGGTCAGCGGGGAACTGCTGAGGGCGGGGGCGCCGGGCCGGGGCGGCGGGACCGGGACCGGGGGGTAAGCGCTGTGCCGGGGCGGCGGGACCGGAACCGGGACCGGGGGATGAGCACCGGGTCGGGGAGAGCACGAGGGGCAGGGTCAAGGCGAGCGGCGGCAGCCGAGGGTCACTGATCGCGGGCACCGGAGCTCCAGGGGCTGGGGGCTCCCGGGGGTCCGGAGGGCCCGGTCCCGCCTGGGGCCGCGCTCTGCCGCCCCGGCCCCGCTGACGTGTCTCCTCCCGCCGGCCTTGCTCAAGGTGGACGCAGCCTACGGTGACAATGGCCTAGACTCCGGTAGGTGTCCGGCCCCCGCCACTCCCCCCGCGGTCACGGCACCGTCCTGCTCGTCACGAGCGGGATGGTGCCGCGGCCGCCCGGTGACCCCTGCCCCCCCGCCCTGGGTCACCCCCCGGGGCTGCCGCTCACCGTGACCTCCTCCCCCAGCGCTCTTCATGGAGAACACGCGGAAGGGCAGCATCGTGTCCCGGGCCAACAGCATCGGCTCCACCAGCGCCTCTTCGGTCCCCAACACAGGTGGGCCCAGGATCCTTGTCCCTGGTCACCGGGGTCCTCCTGCTCTCACCCCCGTGCTGAGGGCAGGATCCCTGCTGGGAGAGGGACTGGAGCTGGTTGGGGAGGTCGAGCTGCCGTGGTGTCCAGCCGTGCTTGGGGTGGGGAATCGGTCCCGTTTTGACCCCAGGGAGTGCTGACACCTTCCTCTTGCCAGCGCACGGGAGAGGGGAAGGGGCTGGGGGGCCCTTGGGGTTTTTGTGCTTGGCCTGATCTGCTGGAGCTGGTGGCTGTTCTGGGGGCCCTGGGGCTGTCCTGGGGTCTGGAGCCATCCCAAGGGCACAAGGCCATCCCGGGCCTGGGCGCAGCCTTTGGGCTTAGCTGCCCCCCATGCACTCATCACTCTGGTTTCTTCACACTCCCACAGATGACGAGGACAGTGACTATCACCAGGAGCCCTACAAGGAGTCCTACAAGGACCAGCGCCGCCGGGCACGCACCCAGGCGGAGCAGAAGAGGCGTGATGCCATCAAGGTAACCAAGGGGCTGCGTGTGCCCCCCAAGTGCAGGGACCCACTGACTCCAGTGCCCGTGGCACCTGGCACCCCACTGTTCCCAGCACCTTCCCCCTTGTTTTGCCATCGGATCTGCCCTCCCCGGACACCGTGTGCTCTGGGTGGTGGGAGCTGGGGTTTGACACCCCTTGAAGCAGCCTCACACTGCTGAGCTCTGGAGACACCCTCTGTGGCTCTGCTTCCCCACAGAAAGGCTACGATGACTTGCAGGCCATTGTTCCCACCTGTGAGCAGCAGGATTTCTCCATAGGCTCCCAGAAGCTGAGCAAGGCCATTGTCCTCCAGAAAAGTGAGTCCTGAGGGTGGGGAGAGGGGAGGGGGTGCTGTTAACCCTCAAAACACTTCACTAGAGCTGTGCAGCATGGAGGGAAGTTCAGCACTTTGGGACCTTCTGGTGCAATGATGCCCGAGGAAAGCCCAGGCACTGGGCATCTCAGGGGCTTGTGTGTGCTCTCAAATCCTCACTCTGTTTTTATGCTCAGCCATTGACTACATCCAGTTCCTGCACAAGGAAAAGAAGAAGCAAGAGGAGGAAGTTTCCACCCTCAGGAAAGATGTGATGGCTTTGAAGATCATGAAGGTGTAAGTGAAGTGCTGTTGGGACACTGCTCTCTGCCTCCTGCTGCTTTCCCTGCTGTCCTTGCAGCTTGTTAGCACAGGTCTGTCGCGGGTCAGTTGATGGAGGTCAGTGTGGGGGTGGATCTGAGTCAGAAAAGGAATCTGGTCCCAGCATCAGGAGCAGCTGCAGCCTCCCAGTGGCTGTTTCTGTGCAGGATCTCCTGCAGCTCTCTCCCCTCCCCATCCCCGGCAGTTCTTGATCAGGGAGCTCTGTCCCTGTGTCCAACAGACCTGCGTGTGGAGGCCCCACTGCTGCTGAACATGGGGCACTTGGTTTGTTTCAGGAACTACGAGCAGATTGTGAAAGCTCATCAGGACAACCCCAATGAGGGCAAGGACCAGGTGTCTGATGAGATCAAGTTCAACGTTTTCCAAGGCATTATGGATTCCCTTTTCCAGTCCTTCAACGCCTCTATCTCAGTAACGAGTTTTCAGGAGCTCTCGGCTTGTGTCTTCAGCTGGATTGAGGAGCACTGCAAGCCCCAGGTGAGCGGGGGAGCTGTGGCAATGACAGAGGGGAAACAAGGAGGAGCCTCTGAGGGGGGGCAGGTGCTGAGGTGAGGCCAGGTCCTGCCCTGCTGTGGCTGCCAGAGACCCTCGGGAACAGCAGCGGGAACGGTTCCCTGGGAGGGTGGGGTGTGTTTGGTGTGTGCCAAAGCCAGGGGTGCTCGCCCGGGAGTCGCTCACCAGGGACGGGTCGTTCCTCCACCAAAGGCTAACGGTGTCTCCTCTCCGCAGACGCTGCGGGACATCGTGATCGGGGTCCTGCACCAGCTCAAGAGTCAGCCCTACTGACCCCCCACCCCCGGCAGCACCAACAGCTCCGGAGCTGCCTCTGTACCCGCGGGCACCGGCACCTCCTGCCTGGGACCTGGGGAAGGGCAGGGCTGGGCTGGCTCCCTCGTGGCTGTTCTTAAAGCTTCTCTGAATTATTTATTGTATTAACCAAAACGAGGCTGTGCAGACACCTCAGCTCCACAGGAACTGCCACAGTCGCTGCTACCAAATATTTGTAGGGGCTTTAGCAAAGGTTGGGGGAAGGTGTTTATTGAGTCTCTCAAGACCACTGACTTGGGGCTGTGGAGCAAATCCACACATGCCCCTGATACAGCCCCTCTGGCCCCTGGGACGAGAAGTGAAATGGAACGGTGCTAAAAGCTGCTGGTTTCTGCCTCCCTGAGTGGCTGTTTCAGGGGTGGAGCTGCTGGAGGACGAGCCCAGCGTTGCCAGGGAGACGCTCTGCACGCAGCCGTGACCTCCTGGTACTGGTAGCATGTGCCAGGGACTCGCCAGAACCCAACCTATTTGCTGAGGCTGCCGTGCCCGGGAGGGGCGAGGGCAGCGAGCTCTGTGCCAGCTTCTCCTGTGTGAGCACTGGGCACCACTGCCCTCGGCTCTCTGTGGCTGGTCTCACCAGGAAAGCAGCTTGGGAGCTGTAGCCCGAGCACTTGCTGCTCCTCCTCAGCCCTTTTCTACCCACACAACCTTGATTGGCTTTTATTTTATTTTTTTTTTTTAAATCACTGAACTGCTCCTGCAGTGCTGCCAGTGCCAGCTCTCCAGCTGCTGCCCAGGTGCTGGGTGGTCACCACAGGGGCCAGTGGTATCAGGGCTCCTCCACTGGTGACATCAGCAGCAGGATTTTTCTCTAATCATGTTTGTGCTCCCACTCTGGGGTCGTGGATACTGATTTTTAGCTCCAGGTGTTTGAAGGCTGCAGCAGGAGCTTGTTTAAGCTGCTGCTTTTCCCCGTGTTTAGCAGCAGAAAACCTGGGGGTGAGTTTTGTACAAAATTACTTTCTAGCCTTTGCCTCTGGGTCAGCTGCCCCCGGGCCTGGGAGGGGCTGGTTTGTGATGAAATCCCCTCGGGGTGAGCGCAGGGGGGTCAGGGCATGGGGGGAACACTAGGAGCAGCCACCTCCTGCCCCAGAAGCACCTGGAGCTTTACAGACCTCACACGGAAAGCGACCTATTTTTCTATTGTGAAAAGTAATTAAATAAATTTTGCTGAATGTTTTAATGATTTTTCTGCCTTCTGTTGCTGAGTTCCTAGAGCCTTCCCCAAGAAGGAGAGGCAGGTTCTGAAAGCCCAGCCCAGCCGTTGTGGCTCAGGTCACCCCCTCCTGGCTCTGGCCTTCCCCAAACCCTCCCCGACACACTTTGAGCAGAGCAAACACCACAGCAGAGCAGAACTGAACCAAATCCTGGTGTTTAATAGGTTGAACACTTGTGTACCACTCAGCTGCACTGTGGGATGTGGCTGAAATGCACCCAGGGCTGTGGCTGTAACAGGCACCAGTTCATTGGCCTCCTGGAGGCACTCGCTGCCTTTTCTGCCGCTGCAGCCCCAGGGACCCCCTCCCAGCCTGTGAGGATGTGACCCCAGCAGCTCAGTGCACCAAGGGCAGGAGGAAACAACATTCCCTGAGAACCCAGAGCCTTGCCCCCTCCCTCCACCACCCTTCTGCCTGCAAAGCCTGTGAAAACAAACACAGAAATGAGCAGGGACAGCCCGGGCCCTGCAAGAAGAGGAGAACAACTACTCAATGGCCGTTTCAGCAGCTCCTCCTCTCCGGCACAGGCTCCCCGGTGCTCACACGCCCGCCGGCAGCGCCACGTTATGGTCCTCGTCCGTCTCGATCCCAACCTCCTCCTGCACAAGCACCGAGGGGCTCAGGGGGGGGCTGGGCCCAGCACCAGCCACCGGTACCGGCACCACGTGCGGACGAGCCCAGCCCCAGTACTCACGAAGAACTGCTTCTTGCTCTTGGGGTACCCCTCCAGGATGGCGTCCAGCAGCTCGGTTGCCTGGCAGAAGAGGGGCACTGTGAGGGTGGCTGTGCCAGGCTGCCAGCACCAGGCAGCCCAATTATGGCTCCCGGGGGCTGTCCCCACAGCGGTGTCCCCAGCCAGCTCAGGTGACATCTCTAACTGAGCAGTCAGCTTTGCTTCCCTAGCACAGGCAGAGCCCTGCAGGGCCTCGTCATGGTGCCAGTGTCACCGCAGGGCTGTCCCCGTCCCCTCCCTGTGCTGCCCACCCCCTCGCTGGTACCATTCGCTTCCTCCTCCTCCACTCCCTGCAGTACAGCTTCTGCTCGCCACAGACCTGGGATGAAGGGAGAACACAAAAATCACTGTAAGCCCAAGGCCAAAGACCCACCAGACATCCCAGCTACGGCCCCTTGAACGGCACAAGTGTCTCACGAAGCCCCAGAGGAACGTGAACCTCTCTGTGGCACAGATTACCCCAGACAGGGATGGATAAATTGATCGAGTGGTGGGTGAGGGCCCAAAACAGAGGTTAGCAAGGGAGAGGAGCTCAGGCTGTTTCCTGAAGCCACCTCAAGAGTCACCATCAGGCATAGCCGGGCTCATGCACAGACTCTGCAGAGCAGCCCAGGGCCCACACAACCCCCTCCTCCAACGTACCAGTGTTAGTTGGGCTGGGGACCAGTTAACCTGGCGGAGGGTCTGGTACAACTGGCCCAGCCCCAGTCTCAGCCCCGGGCAGCTCCTCACCTTCTCTTTTTCTTCTGGGGTCACGTGGTTGGTGGCAGATTTAATCCTCTCCAGTTTCTCCGTGTAATTGGCACAGTCCTTCTTCAGCTCCTTGATCTCTTCGGCCATCTCAGAGGTTGTCATGGAGCTGTTTAGGTCCTTCAGCTCTGGAAGAGAGGCACTGATCACCAGCAGGGCCGACAGCCGGGGCACAGCCACCCATGCCCAGGGGCTCCAGCCGCTCCCGGTGCCGCGGGGGCCGGACTCACCCGCCTCCATCTGCCGGCAGCTCTGCTGCAGCGCCTGCACCTTGGCTGAAAGCGCAGCGATCTCCCCGTCCAGGCCGCAGAGCTCTGCGTCGCTGGTGGCCGGGAGCTGTTCCTGCGGTGGGGCGGCGGGTCAGGGGGGTGGGGACCGGCGGAGACGGGGACTGGGCCGGGGCTCACCTGGTCGGCGAAGTAAATCTTCTGCTTCCCATAGGTCTTCTCGCGGACTCGGCCCTGCTGCGCCAGCTGCTCCAGCACCTTCACCACGGCCTGCGGGGGCAGCGCCGTCAGCCGCCACCAGCGCCCGGCCCGGCCCCGCTCACCGCCCCGGTCCGCCCCGCTCACCGCCTTGCCCAGCCCGTGCTCCCGCTGCAGGTTCCCGAAGACGTCCTGGGCGCTGTACGGCCGGTTCTGCTCCCGCAGGTACCGCAGGAGGACGGCGGCGGCGCCTCCTGCGGGACACGCTGCCCGTCACCGGCGCCGCCGGGGCTACCAGGAGCACGACGGGAGGACGGGGGCCGCCCGGGCATCGCTCCCCGCCGGCCCCTCACTCACCGCCCGCCGCTGGGCCCTCACGGCCCTTGCTCATCCTTCGCCTCCGGTCTCCGACCCGCTGCGCTCCTGTCGGCGGCAGTGACGCACTTCCGGCGCGCCGCCCGCTCCCCGCCAATCGGAGCGAGGGACTAGAAATGAGCTCCTATTGGTGGAGCCGGCGAAGCCCCGCCCCCCGCGGGGTCGCCCCGGTTCCGGTTCTCCCGGGGGAGCTCTGGGCCGGCGGGCAAGGACTCCGCACCCCCGGGACAGGCAGGAGCGGGTGCCAACCCGCGCGGCGAGGGTGAGGAGCACACACCGCGTTCTGCCCGGCCCCCAGGACGGCCGGGGAGGCTCCACTGTATAATAACCCGTTACCGAACCCCCTTCCCCGCCCCACCCAGGGCTGAGGACAGCCAGGCACCCCCCGTTCCCAGCCCCAGTGCTGTCGTAAGCACCATGTACCCACGGGCGCACTCAGACGGGCAGGTTCAGACAAAATAAGCAGATCAAGGGCTCCCTGAAGAGGTTTGTTCTTTGCTGCACAAACGTGACCAGAATTGGGGTCTATGGCTTAGAAAAAGCAACAGGGGAAGCTCAGGGGGGCCCCGAGCACCGGGGCCGGCCAACGAACGGCTCCTGGAAGCTGCTGGTTTGTCTACGTGAACTCTTGGGTCACCGGTGGCTCAGGCTGGTGTCCCCGCTCAGCCCCAGGCTGTGCACTGGGCAGACCAGGTCCACCTCTCCCCTGAAACCCCCACAGGGGCAGCCCCAGGGGAGGTGCAGGGTCACCACTGCCTGGCCGAGCGCGGGGAGGGAGCACACGGGGGTTTTCTAGCAAAGTGTTTGTCCATTTCAGGAAAGCAACACAAGAGCAGCTGCCACGGGGGATGTTCTTCAGGACTCTGGCTGTCACAGTAGGTGTCTTATTGCCGTTGGGTCTCGTACAAAACAGCGTCACGGGGAGATGGGACCGGGACGGGAGCTCGTGATGAGCACAGACACTAGCCCGACACCGCCGGGTCCGAGACAGGAGCAGGGGTTGTTCCTACCCGGGTATTGCTGGGAGAGAAGACTTGGATCCTGTGCACGTTTTAGGAGTGGGGAAGGGCTGTCTTCACAACACAACAGCATCAAGTCCCAGATGCTCAGTCTGAGGGGAAACCAGTCCTGTTTACACCAGCCCCACAGGTGGCCCCAGATTGTCCTGGCAACACTGGCCCCAGAGCTGCAACACCAGATCTGTCTGAGGTGAGGTTTGGAGCAAGCAGATCCTGGCAGACAGTGCAGGGCAACGCATGGTGATTGTGGGGCCATCACATCAACGCCTGTCCCCGATCCATTACCAGAATAGTTTATTTTCAAACCCAAGCGAGGCTACAGAGTCCCAGTCACAGTGGTGCTCCCAGCCAGGGCTGTCACGTCACTCATACGCACACAGGAGTCGACCCAGTAACTGTGCAAGGCTTCTCCTTCCAGGGCTCCCTCCACGACGCGCCACAGAAAACCAGAGGGAGGTGCTGGGGTTTTACTGGCCCCGGGAGCCAGCAGGATCCAGCTGGTTCAGCTCAGACTGATCCAGCAGTTCAAAGTCATCCCCTTCCGCGTCCGTGTCCAAGTCCGAGCTGGCGGCTCTCAGGTAAGTCTTTGCAGCTCTCTGGGGATTGTCGCTGCGGGAGGAGCCGGCCTGAGGGGGCCCCGACAGGGCCAGCTGGATCATCCCCCTGGTGACGAACCCGGCGATGTTGTTGGTGAGGTTCTGGACCGATGGCAGTGCTCCAGACTCCTCCAAGTCAAAAGGGAGATGTGGATCTTCTGTCACTTGGGAGCGGTAAGCCAGGCTTGGGATCCCAATGCTGGTGTCATCTTCATCATCTATGCCAGTCACTTCGGGGTTTATGGAAGGGAAGTCGGGGAGATCCCTGGCAAAAGACTCTTCTGGGTCACTGTGACCGTCCAGGTCTAGAGGAGGAGAAAGAGCTTTAAATACAGAGTGGACACCAAACCCCCCCAGTGAGGGCAGCACCGCACAACACTGGGCTACTACTGCCCTGAGACAGACTGTCCTTGTCACCCCACAGCCCACATGCTCTTTCACTGCTCCCCGGAGCTCATTGGGATGCCAGCTGACCTCCCAGATCACCCCAAGGATGCCAAACCAGACACCCTCTGCCAGAGGAGAGCAGCCCCCGCCCCAGGCTCGGTGGTGGAGCTGGACCTGGCCAGTCCATCACACTGGCATCAGTTTGGCATTCCACACCTTCCAGAAGCTGCTCATTCCCTCTCACCTTCAGACCCCTCTGTCAGGGGAGTCTGGCCCCGGGAAAGGTTAAAGATCCCATTTTCAGTGTAGGAAACCTCAGCGTCTGAATGCTCCGAGTCGGAGATGGTCAATTCCTTGGCAACCACAGAGTCATCCAGCTTTGAAATAAGAGATAAAATTGAAAATGTCAAATACTGGAAAGCTTATTCCTGTGCCTCAAGATAAAACACGTGATCCAGTGGCCACCAGTTAAACCCAGTCCTCATGGGAGGCTGGTACCTGAGGCTCATTTTGCACTTTACTGAGAAACTGTAGCTGGTACAAGTATCTCTGGACATTCAGTGAGACAGAATAGGAAAGACCTCTCCAAAAGGAGAATATCCTTATCTGGTCTCCCACCACAATTCAGCTACAACGTGCTGGGTACAGGGCCACGCATGACACAGACACACAATGCAGCAGGTTTGTTCTATTCAGCTGAGACATTTCCTTACCTTGGGACAGAAGGCGGCGAGCTCCTCCTCGCTGTCACTGCCATCATCCTCAGCCTCCTGGCTCAGGGATCGGCGATGCACTGCCAGAAACCAGACAGAGCTTACTGCCAGGGCCAGGACAGGCCTGCACAGAACGAGCAGGGAAACCCTCCACTAAAACCCTCCACTGGCCAGCCTGGAGTAACGTAACCCAACATGCTTCGTTCCACAGCAGAGCAGCCTGGCTGCTTCTGGCCTGGGCTGCTGAGATGAACATGTTTAGCAGCCTTCTTGCACTGAGCCCTCCCTCTTTCAGTGCAGCTGCGGTGCAGAACGGGCAGTTCTGGTAGCTGAGACAGGGAGCAGTGCAGCTCCAGCTGGGAGATGCCTGTGCAGGCAGAGCTGCTCCTCTTCCTCCCCAAGCAGCTGTGAGATCTGCCAGGGCATGAGAGCGATGGCCGTGCCAGACACAGCCCCTCCTGCTCCAGGAGTGGGGCTGGTTCTCAGCCCGTTCCAGCTTCCCAGGGTCAGAAACCCAGCACAGAAACTCACGTTGCTTGTCCCGCTGCTTGGAGATCATGTATCCTCGAACGCTGAAATCCAGCCGCTGCAGAGCTGGCTCCAGCTTCATGTACATGCGCTGCCCCAGCCTGTGGTACACAGCCAGGGGCCACAGCAGGATGAGGAGCACTGGGGCAAGTGGGAAGGCTGATTAGAAGGTTGTTCAGGACACTACTTGGCAAACATGTTGCCTGTTTTGTGACACAGTGTCACACAGAACACACGATCTGAGGACTGGAGGTGATGCTGTGGGAGGCTGTTAGAAGTGGTGCAGTCACCTCTGCCAGCCCGTCAGTGCTCAGATCTGTGGTTACTAACACTCAAACATGTTCTCTCTGGACCAGAGACATTTAATCTCCCAGTCAGAACCACCACACTCCAGGCAGAATATGCATTTTAAATTGTAAAGCCATTCACACAAGCTTTCTTTTTGAGCAGAAGAGCCTCATCCCTCGGACATTCCCACCCCACTCACCTCTACCCCAAGTCTATGTTGGCACAGAGCTACTTACACAGCAAATAGGAGAGCAGGAGCCCGGGGATATACCGGCCCAGGACAGCCAGGAACGTAAAGACTCCACAGGTTAGGAGGCAAAACTGAGAACAGGGGAGACAGTGAGTTGCCAAGGTTAAGCAGTGGATTTACTCAGTTCTCCGGGATCTTGTTCCCTGCAGATTCTAAGAGGTCAAGTCATATTCTCATGACAGCAAAGCCTCCCTAGTGCTCAACTACCCTGCCCCAGGACCAGCACAGACACGGGAGGTGTCTGGCTTCAGAGCAACGGGCAGCAGCCCAGGATCTCTGCCTCAGGGTGAAGGGCTTCCCAAAGAGGGTACAGGAAAAGCAACAAAGAGGCTAGAGATAGAACGCTTCAGGGTGAAAAGGACAAGGTTGGTACCACCATGTTACAGGTTCCCCTTTGCATAAGCCTCAAAAATAAGGAGGAAAAAAAAAAAAAAAAAAGCTTGACACACTTTCTCAACCTGTTAAAATTCAGCAAAGGAACAGAGCTTGACAGACACTTCAAAAGCCAGAACCCTACAAAAGGAGCAGCTGTGTCTCCACCAGTGCAGTCAACATGCCGACACTCGCTTTCTCCTCCCTCCTCCACAGCCTGATTCCTCTGCCTGTGCTTTCTCCTCTCCACCACTTCATGGCCATGTTGTTGTGGGAGACCTCCCACGGTGACCTCCCCTGTCTGAACAGGTTCCTCCCACGCTGGATGCCACCACGGGAGGACACCAGTGGTCAGCAGAGGCTCCGCACCAAACGTTTTATTTGCTGAGGTCTGTCTATTCTTACCTTGCCAGGGTTTTGCCTCTTGAAAATGAAGAGATTATTGAAGAAGTTGGTCCCAGCCACCCATCCTTCAGCCAAATGGTGACAGAGCTCTGGCACCCCGAGCAGCCGAGGGTGGACGATTCCCCAGCTGCAGCGAAGGGAAGAATTCAGGAACAGATGTTACTGCCTTGATGTCACTTGCTGCAAACATTTGTCTCACTACTTCCTTCTCCTCTCCCCCAGTGCTGAGCTCCAGGGGTGAGGGTCTCCCTGCCTCCCACAGCAGCACCTTGCCAAAAGCAGCACTCCCACTACAGTCCACACATGGCCCCATTCTCCCAGCGCAGCTAAGGAGCAGTAATTTCATCACTCAGGCTTTTAGCTTAGACTAGTTTCCAAGCCACTGGAGCGAAAGGGCAATACAGAAGCAAATCAAGCAAATTCATTTGCTGCTTCTGTATTTATTTGGCCACCTGCAACCCCCAAGAATTCAGCACAAGGTCTACAAACAGCCTGGTCCCTTACTTCCTACATTTGGTTACTTTGGAGGTATCATCTTTGGCTAGTTCTGTTAGTGCTTCTTAACTGCTAGTCACAAGTACCTGAAGGTTAGGAGGAGCAGTTCCTTTTGTACTTGGGCCTCTTGAAAATAAAAAGGTTGTCATTTGGCACCATCCCAAGTGATTTACTGGAGAGCAGAGCACACGGCGTGGCTCGGCGGCAGGAAGGTGTGCCCGGGGAGCGGAGGCTGTTATTAGCCAGGCAACACCCCGACCCTTCCCAACCCGTCATTAGTGCTGCAGTCAGATCATAACTATGCAGGAACAACCTCTGGAACAGGCTTGTTAAACATTCCCTGTCCGGTCTGAGAAGACTTCATCACTTCCAGAAGAAATGCTGTTTTCCTGCTACTAGAGGCCCATACAAAAGGAATCGCTCTAGATTGAGGGTGCAGGGGAAGTTTTACAGCACCAGCGTTACTGGAGGCCAGGACAGAGGCAGAGATTAAGTGTAATATAATGGCCTGGGCCAGCCAAGAACCTGTCACAACAGCCTGACAGAGCCCAGGGCTCCATCCCCTCTCCACTGAGCAGCTCCCCTCTCCCCACTCCTCCCTCACTCAAAGCAGCCAAGGTTACAAGCACGTGCAGGTGATAACAAACACGGTGTCACAGCAAAGGGAGTCCATTAGTTTCCTACCTCTCATTGTCTAATTCGTCAGGTCTTGCCACTAAAATATTAAGAACAGACACTACATTAGTTGTGAGGAATTTGCCATGAGAATGCTTAGCTCTTGGGATTTAAGTAAAGCTTTAATGAGCTGGGGAATACCTGGAGAGGATATTAACTGTGATTAAGAGCTGGGGATGCATCACTCCATCACACGTTCTGAACGTGTATGTGTGAGCACAAGACTGCAGGAGAGGCTCCTGTCGCTCCCCAGGATTTGTGGGAGGGTGTCTGGAAGGCTGTGCTGGTTACGTGACAGGCAACAGCAAAAAATACCCCTTGCATCTCCCTCCCCACCCCCGCAGATGCCAGATGGTGAAGGGAGAACAGCTTTTTACTGGGAGGCAGCAAGAACTTAGGGGTTTTGGTACTTTCTCACCCAGGCTGGGGTTTGAGGTGTGACCCAGGGAGGTGGTGGTTACCCTGGCAAAGCGGAATCAGGGCTCTGAGGCAGTGGACAGACACCTCCTCCTACCCAGGAACATTCTGGCTAAGGATCTGAGGAAAGCTTTAATGTCTCCCTGAGAACTACAGAGAACAAGTCGAAGCAGAGAGCTGGGAGTTGTATTTGGTGGCCAGTTCAGGAACCAGGTCTGGGAGTATGTAAAATATCCACACTGCATCAGAACCAGCCTGTCCAGGCAGAGCCAACACCCTGAGCTGCTCAGGACAGCATCCAGGAGTGCAGGAATGTCACAAATGAGGACAGAACAGCTTTGTTTACTGAAAGCTCAGGGCTAATGTATTAAGAGCCGTTCAGATGCCTTGACTTCCAAAGAAATCTCTACTTGACAGCAAGGCTGGGACTCATTTTTGTCCTAAAAAACAAAGCTGGTTTACTACAGACTCTGAGGAGAAATCTGGATGTATTCTGTGTGCGCTTCAATTTCTTGCTCTTGTACCAAGTGCTCAGGGGGTGAATCATTGCCTCAAGACCTGCACTCCTTCACGTACTCCAAACTTTCAAGATTATGAGACAAGTAACAGTGTCAAAAGCATGAAAAGCTCTTTTTATGTTTATAGGGGTTAGGATTTTCCAGCTGTACAGTGTTCCCGCCTGCTTCTAGACTGGAAAAGCAAAGACCCTGGATTTTAACTCTCTAACTTCAGGTGGTGCAGAGTCTGTATTTCTGGGGCTAAATTGAGCACTTTTTGCTGCTACCAACTCAAATGTTGCAACTTACCTCCAATTTCAGGCCAGATTTTGTTCTTCCACTGATCCAGACAAACTACTACAATAAGGGTGAACGCAACCAGGAACAGCAAGCGAAGAGAAGTCAGAGCAAAAAACCTGTGGGGAAGAAATGAACAAATTGGTACCGACGAGATGTGCGTGACACACACAAAAGGGGTAACATGAATTAACTCAGAATCAGTCCCTGGTAACAGTTGCACCAGAGAAAAGCACACAAGTGCTAAGGGTCAGCATCCAGCCCGGTGGGAGCTCATCCGGCTGCCTCCGGGACCCCTCCTCCTGCCATTCCCAGCAGCAGCCCCAGCTCATGGTAGAACCCTCTGCCCTTCACTGCTGTTCTCAGAACAGCTCAGGGTCTGCTGGTTGCTTTATGCCCTCAGATAACACGGAAAACAGGCATAGAGGGACAGAGCTGAAGCATCAGCACCCCCCGGCTCCCTCCTCTCTGCCGCAGCAGCTCCGGGACCCCAGCCCTCGGGCCTGTCCCGCACCACCGGAGGAACGTTCCTCCCCGAGGCCTCGCCCACCAGGGCCCGGAGGGGGACGAGGAGCCGTGAACGGCCCGGCGGGCAGGACACTGGTCCCTGCTGCCTTCCGTGTACCGGCCTTCACCGCCCGTATCCCCGCAGACCCACCGCCACGGGGGTACGGCGGAAAACAACCCCCCCCGTAGCCCCCGTTACCGGGCGGCCGCGAAGGAGCCCGCCGACACCGGCACCGCTCCGCGGCCCGGCGCCCCCGCAGAGTAGCGGGCCCCCCGACCCCTCCTCCCGCCCGCCGCGGCCCGGGGCCTGCCGCCGCTCACCA
>VYZX01023936.1:9110-22873 GCA_013401335.1 Brachypteracias leptosomus | reverse complement strand
GGCCTGTCGATCTGGAGGCGGGGCTGGTGGGGACTCGAGCCGGGGGCGGGGCCTGCCGGACCGGGATGCTCCGGGCTCTGGCCCGGTCCCGGTCCCGGTCCCGGTCCGGATCCCGGCCCGTCTGACCGCGGTCCCCCCGCAGTCGGGTTCGAATTCTGGAAGCAGCTCTGTGCCGAGCACGGCATCAGCCCCGAGGGCATTGTGGAGGAGTTCGCCACCGAGGGCACCGACCGCAAGGACGTCTTCTTCTACCAGGTACCGCCAGGCCCGGCCCCTGCCTGCTCCGCTGCCCTGCAGGATGTTCCTGCCCTCCCCCCGGGTCAGTCTGTGCCCTCCGCTCAGAGAGTGCCAGGCTGACACTGGCCCCGGCAGGTTTGAGTGGCAGCCTCTGCCCAGCAGTGTGCTGCCTGCTCTCCTGCCCACAGTTCTGCCCACGCTCCTGCCTGGAAGGGGACGTGTTGTGGAGGCAGAGCTGTGAGGCTGAGGCTGCCATAGATGGCACCTGACGTAACTGCCATGAGCTGAGCCCCTCAGGGGCGAGCCGCCCCCCAACCCCTCCTGCCTGGCCCTCACGGTCTGCTCTGGGGCATGTAAAGCTGCAGACAGGCTGTGCACAGCCAGTCCCTCCTCCTCTTGGTTGTCGCTGTGCCCGGCTCAGTGGCCAGGTGGTGGCACACGCACTCCCCATTCCCAGCAGCAGGAATTGGAGCTGAGCTGTGACCTCATCATCACCTCCCTGCTCCTTGTTAAAGGCAGATGATGAGCACTACATCCCGCGGGCTGTGCTGCTGGACCTGGAGCCCCGGGTTATCCACTCCATCCTGAACTCCCCGTACGCCAACCTCTACAACCCGGAGAACATCTACCTGTCTGAGCATGGGGGGGGAGCTGGGAACAACTGGGCCAGTGGCTTCTCACAGGTAACTGCTGCCGTGCTCCTGGGTGCAGACACAGCTCAGCTCATGAGTCATGAGGCTGCACCGTGGCTTTCTCAGCATACAGTTTCTGAGGAATACCTCATCATTTGGCAGGGACTGACACCTGGCACTTTGGGGCACGCTGGGCACAGGGTCACCCTGCCAGGCTGACTCGGCCAGGTGTGAGGAGCTCTTCTCCATTTTCTGTGAGAAAGGAACAAAGGCTGGTCTGGTCTCTCTTGCAGGGAGAAAAGATCCATGAAGATATTTTTGATATAATAGACAGAGAGGCTGATGGGAGCGACAGTTTGGAAGTAAGTAAATCCAGGAATTTGGATCCATTTGACCTGGTTGGTGTTTTCTGAGCCAGGCTGCTCTTCAGCCCGTTGGTGTGCACAGACTTGCTTGACTTGCTTCTAGGAGCTGAGCAGGGAACACAGAGGGGAACTAGAGAAGGGAGGTCCATCACTGCCATATCTGCCAGGCTTTCTCAGAAATCATCTTACTGTGTGCTCTGCCCAAATACTGTCTGTGTTGCACACTTCCCATGGGACACAGTCCGCAGGAAGCGTTCTGAAGCCAGTTCTGGGGTGGGAGGAACCCAGGAGGCTCTTGAGCAGCAGTTGTGGTGGGTGCAGAGGTGTGGATTCCACCCACTCCTGCGGAAGGGGCCTGAGGAGAGTGTGGCCATTGCTGTGGGCTGGAGGAGCCCAGGCTCAGCTCTGCTCCGTCCATGGGCACGAGCTCCGAGCTCTCCCTTGTCTCAGGGGGGTCTCACCCTGTCTGGCCAGTCCCTGCTGGAGGGGTCGGTGGTGGCACAGCAGGGGCTGAGCTGGGCTCTGAGCTGCCTGCTCTGCTTCCTTCCAGGGGTTTGTGCTTTGCCACTCGATTGCTGGTGGAACGGGCTCGGGGCTGGGCTCGTACCTCCTGGAGAGACTGAATGACAGGTGAGCAGGGGCCTGGTCCCCTTCCCCTGCGGCAGAGTCTGCCCAAGCCCAGGCACGGTGCCAGCGCAGGGAGCTGGAGAGCTGACTCAGAGCCACCACCCCCACCCAAACACTGCCTTGTGCAATCCCTGGCACGCTGCCCGGGCAAGGGACGGCTCCTGATACGCCCGGGGACTTGAGAGGCTCGGGAACTGGACTCGTGCTGTCCAAACTCTGCCTTCCCACAGCCCTGCTTATCAGGCAGCTGCCTCCTGACACCCCGACCGTGCTGGGGAGGGTGGGCGGCCCGAGCTGCAGGCTCTGAGCTGCCACCCCTGCCTGTTTCAGCTTGCAGCCTCTTGGAAGGGCTTGTGAGCAGCTGCTTAATCAGCCTGTGGCTGGGCCGTGCCCGCAGCTCCCCTGGCAGCCTGTGCCTGTGCTGCTGGGGTAGTCACTGCTGGGACAAATTCTCCCTCCCCAGAGCAGACTCTGGCAGCAGCACTGGTGACTCACTGCTGTCCTGAGCCCTGGAGACTTGAAGAGAGCTCGTGGGTGGAGGAGAGATGCTGTTTTGGTGGTGTTAACCCTTGAGGTGGCTGGGCTTTCTCACCAGGTATCCCAAGAAGCTGGTGGAGACCTACTCGGTTTTCCCGAACCAGGACGAGATGAGCGACGTTGTTGTCCAGCCGTACAACTCCCTACTGACACTGAAGAGGCTGACTCAGAACGCTGACTGTGTGGTAAGAGCCTCCTGTGTGCCAGGCTGGCAGCACAGCCAGCTCTGCCTGGCAGCCCTGTCCCCAGCCCTCCAAAACAGCTCTGCTGGGGCAAGTGGCTGTGTGGGGTGACCCTGGCAGCGTGGGGGGATCTCCAGCAGCATGTGAAGCTCCTGCAAAGCCCCAGACACAGCAGCGGGTGCCCCCTGGTCCGGGAGGACTGAGCAGATGTAGGGGCTCCAGGGGCTCTGCACTATCCCCTGCTGAGCTGCCTGCCTGAGCATTCCTGCCTCGGATCCAGCAGATTCTTCCCAGGGCAGTAGGTCCTGGCTGTGTCCTCTGTGCTGCAGCCTTGTGCTGAACTCGATGCCAGCAGCGCTTTGAGCACCCCCAGCCTGCCCCGGACACTGCTCATCCGTCCCAGCACATCTCTGCCCGTACCAGGCAGGAGCTGCTGCACCAGAGCTGCCAGGGCCAGGGACTGCTGTGCCATGCCAGCCCAGAGGCAGAGCTCTGGCAGCACTAGGGACCACGGCCAGACGGGGGGAAGAGCTCCATTGACAGTGTCGGTTACGCTCCAGAGATGACTCAGCTTGAGGTTTCGGTGTCTGCCACCTGCCAGGGAGGCTCTGCCAGGCCACAGCTCGGGGCCTGCGCTCGGTGCTCCTATGCCCTTGGACTCGTGGCTGGGGCTGCCTCTGAGGCTCTTCACAGGGACAGTTTTTCTCTTGCAGGTGGTTCTGGACAACACGGCCTTGAATCGGATCGCAACAGACCGGCTGCACATCCAGAACCCGTCGTTCTCTCAGATCAATCAGCTGGTGAGAAGGGCTGTGGAGGAGCTGGTCTGGGGTGTCCCCGCTGTGGGTCTGAACATGCTCTGGGGGCTGGGTGTGGTGGTGGGCAGCCTGGAGCCATGAGGGAGGGTTCTGTTCCTGTCCCAGGGGTGGCTCCATGGGTGCTCCAGCATCCCCCAGCACAGCTGTGTGACACAAGGTGTGCTCCATGGCCACACAGTGACACAGCTACTGACCCTGTCCTCTCCCCCAGGTCTCCACCATCATGTCTGCCAGCACCACCACGCTCAGGTATCCCGGCTACATGAACAACGACCTCATCGGGCTGATTGCCTCCCTCATCCCCACCCCCCGGCTGCACTTCCTGATGACGGGGTACACCCCGCTCACCACCGACCAGTCGGTAAGGCACCCGCAGGCATCCCCATGGGCAGGAGCGGCTGCCACACTCATCTCGTACCCTCTGCCCGCCCCACGGCCTCGCTGTGAGCTGTGGTTGCGTGTTCACAGCCCAGGCCCGGGTGCCCTCCCCACGGGTGATATGAGTCAGACGTGCCCAGGTGACTGTGCTGGTGCTGGGCTCCCGCCGCACGCAGCCAGGCAGAGCCACCCCTAGAGACAATGGGTGCCAGCCCAGCCACGGCCCTGCCCCTCCTGCCACCCTGGGCTGCTTGGGTTGATCATTGTCATTCTGAGACCGATGGTGGGCTCCAGGCAGCAGCCCCTTCCCGCAGCTTGATCCGTGTTCTGGGAAGGGGTGGCCACCCCTCAGCTGCACCAAATGCTACCGCTGGCATTGAGCTCGACCCCTGGCAGTGCCCCCTTGCCCCCCCCATGCTAACGGGGCTGTTCTGAGCCCTCACCTGCACTGGCCACGGCTCTGCCTTCAGCTAACAGCTGCTGTTCTCCTCTCCCTGCCTGCGCTTCCTCAGGATGTTACTCAGAGAAGTAAATCTGAAAAACTGCTGGCTCTGAAAAGGGTATCGAGTGTGCTCTGTCCTCCCAGGGGGAGTGTGGGGAGGGCGCAGCCAGCAGCTCAGTGGAACAAGGCAGAAGTTTGACAGCAACAACATGAAACATGTCCCTGTCCCACTGGTCTCAGCCGAGCTTTGCCCCCAGCCCTTGCTGTGGTCCTGGGGGGATGGTCCTTGTGCTGCAGCCTTCGCCAACACTCCAGTTCTCAGCCTGGCTGCGCCCATGGTGTGCCTTTGGGACCTTCCTCTCCTGCATGTGGCTTTGCAGTGGCTCTATCCCCAGGGCAAGGCTTCTCTGTCCAGTTGCCCTCTGCTCCTGTGTGCATGTGCAGGGCAGTGGGAGGGCCAGGGAGCCTCACACCCCCTCCTCTGAGCCTGAACTGGCTTTGCAGGTGGCCAGTGTGAGGAAAACCACAGTCCTGGACGTGATGAGGAGACTGCTGCAGCCTAAAAACGTGATGGTGTCCACAGGGAGAGACAGGCAGACCAACCACTGCTACATCGCCATCCTCAACATCATCCAGGGGGAGGTGGATCCTACGCAGGTGAGCTCCTGCAAACATTCCAGATGCTGGTGGTGGTGGCGTGGGCTGCCAGGGAAGGGCACGGTCACCATGTTCTTGTGTGGGGACCCGGGGTCAGACAGCAGTGCCAGAGAGCAGGCTCCAGGTTGCTCCTGTGTGGGCCTCGTGGAAAGGCCACTTGTCCCTTGGCAGGAGGAGCCTCCCTGCCACTGTTTGCCAAAATCCACCTTCCTGAACTGGGGCAGCTCCTGGGGTTGCTGGGACCAGGCACCTTTGCCCATCGCTCTGCCGTCGTCCCACCAGGTTCACAAGAGTCTGCAGCGGATCCGTGAGAGGAAACTGGCCAACTTCATCCCCTGGGGTCCTGCCAGCATCCAGGTGGCTTTGTCCCGCAAGTCACCCTACCTGCCATCCGCGCACCGTGTCAGCGGCCTCATGATGGCAAACCACACCAACATCTCCTCGGTGAGCACCTTCCTCTGCCCTGGGCAGCCCCGGGGCTGCATCTCCTGTGGGTGAGGGCAGGGCAGGCAGCTCCTGGCTGGAGCACGGCAGGGCTCTGGCTGCAGCAGGACTCCTCCTTCCTGGCTAAAGGCAGCCTCAGCAGCACGAGCGGATCCCCGGTGCTGGCTGGGTGCAGGCAGCAGCTACAGCCCTGCCCGCCCAGCCCTGCTTCTGCCCAGGCAGCAGCCAGAGGAGGTCAGTCCCCCGGGGTCCCCAGGAAGCTCTGGCCCCTGTGACCCCTGCTCTCCTCTCTAGCTGTTCGAGCGGACGTGCCGGCAGTACGACAAGCTGCGCAAGCGGGAGGCCTTCCTGGAGCAGTTCCGCAAGGAGGACATCTTCAAGGACAACTTCGACGAGCTGGACAACTCCCGGGAGATCGTGCAGCAGCTGATCGACGAGTACCATGCGGCCACGCGCCCCGACTACATCTCCTGGGGCACGCAGGAGCAGTGAGTGCCCTGCCCGGGGATGGGAGGGTCTCACGGCCACCTCCATGCACACTGGCAGGGCTCGTCTCTGCTGAGCCCACCTTTAGCACCCTCGGCGCTGCCTGCCCGCGGTGGCGCCCACGCCGGCGGCACACACACACCCACTGCTCCTCAGTGGAAGCAGCTCTGCCCCTGCAGACCCCTGCCAGGGGACAGCCCCTGCTCCACCACGTGCCCGGCCCAGGACGGGACTGGGGCAGCTGCGCTGTGCTGGTGGGAACTTCCACCCGCGGGAGTGACACTCGTGAGGAGGAGGAGGAGGAGAGTGAACCCAGGGGCTCAGGACAGGCCTGGCCCAAAGAGCTGGGAGCACGCAACCCCTGTGGCCAAAGGTTCTGTGTGGCTGAGCTAGTCCTTGCCCTGGGCAGGAGCCTTGTTCCTCCTTTGCCAGATCAGGCCTGGAGCACAGGCTGTATCTATATTTTTGTAGGTTATTTTGCTTTAATAAAGGCTGTTCCTGCACTGACTCTGCCTGCACAGCTCCTGGAGCGAGCAGCTGGGCAGGGAGGCAGCCACTGGCAGTGCCAGAGCCAGCGCTGGCTGTGCCCAGCCCCACCACACAGCTGCAGTACGATGGTGTCCCAGCTCGGCAGGAGCACCAAACCGTGGCTGCTGCTCACCTGCACGTCCCGGTGGTGCCTGGGAGCCAGCCGGCAGTGTGCTGTCTGGGCCTGGGCAGCATGGGGCCACCGCTGCGGCAGAGCTAGAAATACTGGAAGGACCTGCCATGGCTGACCAGGGAAGAGCCGGCACCGCCCTACCCGCCGAGCACAGGGTGCTGGTGTTAATGTTTCACAGGGGCGAGGCCCTGGCTGGACTGAGAGCAGCGAGGGGCTGAGGGTGCCCTCGCCACGCTCAGTGCCAGGCAGGGGATGGCACCATGGGGAAGGTCGTGGGCTTGGGGCTGGCTGATGTCAATGGCAGAGGGGATGTGGACACAGCCACTCCGGTCCTGCCACACATGTCAGGCTGCAGGGGTCGGGGGTGTGGGGCTGGCGCTGGCCCAAGCCCAGGCAGCCCAAGGTGAGAATTGGCTTTTTCCTCTGACCCCGCGGCATAGAGCACCAGGCTAAAAATACTGTCCAGCCACAGCAGGGCCGGGTCCCACGCCCTCTTTGGCACTGGCCCTGCAGAGGCACCCGCTGCTGGGGCAGTTCTCCCCACCCGGGGCGGCCAGTGCCAGGGGGTGCCGGGGAGCTGGCGGCGGAGCCCGAGCGCTGCCCTCGCTCTTGACCAAATGCCAAAGGCTGCAGCGAGCAGCCTGGCGCTGGCCAAGGGACACAGTCCCTGCCCCCAGGGACATGCTGTGCCGCTCTCCCTGCCACCGCCACCCAGGGATCAGCCCGTCCCTGCCTCCCACCATGGCCCGAGCCCGGCACAGGAGGCCCAGCCGTTCCTTTGTGCATTTATTTAGAAAAACAACCAACCAACCCCCTCCCCTCCCCAAGACAGAACCGACAAACTTTACAGAGGCAACACTGAGGGGCTGAACCGCAGCCGTACCAGCCACCGCCCCACCGGCCACCCCTGTGCTGTGGGACCGGCCACTGGCCGCTCAGAGCCCGCTGCACCCGAGGCGGCTCGGCCAAAAGCCGCCTGCAGCTTTCCAAAGGGATGGGTTCAGCGGACGGACAGACAGACGGTGGCACAGCACCACTGCCCAGCACCCCCTGCCCCAGGCACAGCCCCCAGGGCGCGGGCAGAGCTGCCGGGCAGCTCCAGTGCTGCAGGCAAAGGCACCAGGAAACAAGGGAGAGGGACGGGCCTGGGGGCAGCGCAGGGGGTCTGGGCATGGCAGCCCTGCTGCCCACCAGGGAAAGTGCTGGGAGACGTGGAGGGTGCAGGCGTCTCAAAATAAATTAAGGAAATAACCAAAAAAAGGCAACGGCGGTGTGGGGAGCCCCTACCTCCCTGCTCTAGGGAGCGGCTGGGAATCAGCACAGACCTGCCACCCTCCCCGTGCTGCCATCCGGAGCACCCTGCGTGGCTGCACTGGCACCCGGGCTAGCTGTGGAAGGAGCCCATGGGCGGCCAGGGCCCTGGGGGCAGCGCAGCGGGGTCCAGGGCAGGGGGGCTGGTGGCTGGGTCCTGGGACCGGGGTGGCCGCCGGGCGCTCGCAGAGGCGAGGTACGTGTTGAGGAGCTGGGCGATCTCATCCACCTGTGGGGACACACTGGGTCACCCGCGGCACCCCACAGCCCTGGGGAAGGGGGGATGGAGGATGGCTGCCCCATACCTGGGAGGTCTCAAAGAGCAGGTCCCGGTCCTCCACGGAGAGGCGGAAGGTGCTGCTGTCGGAGGCGCCAAAGGAGGAGATGCGGCCGTAGCAGAAGCTGTCCAAGGGCTCGGGCTCCCCCGGCTTGTAGAGCGAGACGGCCTTGGCCCCGATGCCCAGCCACAGCCGTTGCGGGCTGGCCCCCACGGGGCTCTGCAGGGATAGGGGGGTCAGGGCTGCCCACTGCCAGGGCTACCCGTTGCCAGGGCTGCCCACTGCCCCTGCGTCCCCAGGGCCTCACCGCACGCAGGTCGACATCGAAGAGCGTGGAGCCAAAGCCAGGCCACTCCCGCACCAACGCCACATAGGCAGCCATGGCCTCGGGCCGGCCCATGCCCTGCAGCAGCTTCCACTTCTCCACGATGGCGGCCATGGTGCTGGCCCCCTCCTCCCGCAGCCGGCCCCGCAGGCGCTGGTCCCGCTCCGCCCGCTGCTTGGCCAGCGCCTGCCCCCAGAGCCCCCCAGCCAGCAGCCCCGCACGCAGCCGAGCCCCCCGGCACTTGGCGGGGGTCCGTCGGCGTGGGGCTGGCAGGCGGGCGTGCAGCACATGGGGTGGGAAGAGCTCCTCCAGGCGCGGGAAGGGCGCGTGGGTGGAGAAGTCGCTGTTGAGGCTCTGCAGGCGCAGAGCTGCCAGCGTCTGCAGTGTTTCCTCCGACGTGGGCACGTAGCCCCGCAGCACCATCTCATGTGCCTGCAGGGGAGTGGGGTGAGCTGGCACAGCACTGCATGGCACAGCCACCCTGGCACAGCATGGCCAACCCCGCACAGCTACCCCGGCACGGCTCTCACCTGCTCAAAGAGGAGGGCAAACTCCAGGCTGTCGCGTGGGACGTTGTCTGTGTCCAGGAAGCCGTAGTGCTTGAAGCAGAGCCGGCATGGCGGGTCCTGCTCCCGCTGCTCCCCGGACAGGCTGCGGCAGAAAGGACCATCAGCATGGGAATAGATGGGGAGAGGTGTCCCTCCCGCCCGTGGTCCCCCACCCCCTCTACCCTGTAGGCAGGAGAGCAGGACATTTACTTTTCAAACCTGGTGAGGACGTCGGCCAGCAGCGTGGTGCTGCCCACGGGCTGCTCCCGCCGCCGGGACTGCTCGTAGAGTGCAAAGAGGTTGGGGCTCTGGGACAGCCCCAGGCGTGACACCAGCTCCCGGGCCACCTGGGCGAGACAAAGGCAACCGACGGTGACCGACCGCGCGTCCCTGGCCGCGGCGCTCAGCGCTGCAAAGGGACACACACAGGTCATGGTGGGCAAAGGCAGGCGACCCCCGGCCCCTCTCCACCGTGGCTCAGCTGGCAGAGACCCACCAGAGCCCCTCACCGCCCACCCAGCCCCACATGCCAAAACGCCCCGAGCCCCCTACCCGGCACAGCCGCAGCCCTCACCTCCTCAGCCGTGGTGTGGGAGCTGATGGCCACGCTGCAGGCAGGAGCCCCCGGGCAGTGCACGGTGCAGATCATCTCCTGCCGCCGCATCAGCACCAGGATCTCCTCCAGGGAGGGGACACACTCCCGCCCCTTCGTCTTCCCCAGTGCCTCCCGGATGAAGCAGGCGTACTTGGCCATCTCCGAGGTGGGGAACCGGCTCTCGGTCCTGCAGGAGACCCAAGGGGGTCACAACGGCATCGACCCGATGGGTGCCGGCCCTCAGCGAGCTCCCCGCCTGCAGCTGGCACATGGCAGCCCCGCTGGCACTTGCCTGTCCAGGTGGAAGCGCAGGAAGCGCAGGACGGGCGGGGAGGGCAGGAAGGTGCAGCTCATGCAGGTGAGCAGCTGCCAGTAGTGCAGGTCGCCCTGCCCGCCTGGCGCCGGCGGCTCCGTGGTCTGCTTCACCAGCTGGCAGTAGATCTCGTCCACCAGCGGCGGCAGGTCCAGGCAGGTCTGCAGGACGCCCTGCATCAGCGGCACCGGGTCCCGCTCCGACTCCAGCTGCTGCAGCGAGTTGAAGAGCTTCACAGCCTCATCTCGCAGCGTGGTGTAGCTGTGGGGGCCGGGTGCTGCGGGTGGGATGGGGGTTAACAGCCCCGTGGGCTTCCCCGGGCCCCTGCCAGCAGCCAGGCACCGCACCTGGGGCCAGCCCAGCACCCAGCCCAGTGCCCATCGCTCTTGCCAGCCCCGGCCATGGAGCCAGGCTCTGTGCCCCCGTCCACCCCTCACCGCTTTGGTCCAGGCTGCCATAGGGAAAGGGCAGCAGGGGAGCATAGAGGGGGCTGCTGGTGTAGCGCAGGATTGGGTTGCAGCGGTAGATCTGCTCCAGGACCTCGGAGCTGTCACAGTGCTCCTGGGAGGGCAAAGAGATGGCAGCATCTGCAGAGGAGCTGCTCGGCTGAGTGCACTGGTGCCCGCTGCCACCCCAGGGCACGTGAGACCCCGACCATCCATCCCGGCCCTGCCAACAGCTGCCGGTGCGGGCAGCCCTGTGCCACGGGCTCACCTCGACATCGCGCATGAGCAGCTGGGTGGGCGTCTGGACGGGCGCTTTGCTGTCAATGACCTTCTGCACGGCGCACACCCAGTGCACGGCCTCATTCAGGTGCTCCGTGTACAGGCGGTAGCAATGCTTCCTACCAAACACCGTCACGCTCCAGTAGCCTGTGGGGGACAGACAGCTTGCCCACTGCCCACCAAGGACCCCGCCCCAGGGAAGGCAAAGCAGGGCATGACCAAGGGGCACGGGCACCCTACCGGTCTCCTTGTAGGTCTGCTTATCCGGCCAGAGCACAGAGCAGAGGCTGGTGAGCACAAGGGAGCCCAGGCGCCGGGCTCCCTTCTCATTGCTGCTGTAGTAGTCCAGGGAGTCAGGCGTCAGCACGAACCAGTACTTCCGAGGCCGGATCCAAGGGGTCTTCACACCACCCCGCACCTCCCGCTGCAGCCAGCCTGGGAAGGGGAAGCTTCAGCCCCCACCACTGGCACCATCTGCCCCACCAGCTCTCCAGCACAGGGCAGGGTCTGCCTGGCACCAGCCCAGCTGGTGCCCCCCACCCCGCTGGGACAGGATCCAGCCACAGTCGGGGAACAATCCTGCCATCCCCGGCTGCTCTGGAGGTAGGGTCCCCTGTGCCCCAGCCCTGCTGTGCCCACCTTTCACAAGAGCGTCGGGATCATCCTCCACTGGCCCCGGGCCCTTCTCCACGATGAGGCTGCGCATCTCCTCCGCGACAAGCAGGGACCTGCGGAGGACATGGGGCTGAGCCCAGGTGCCCATGGCTGCTTCTCACAACCCCCAAGCAGGGAGCCAGCCCGGGTCTGGGGTGAGCCTGGTCCCAAGGGTCTCTGGGCGCCCCGCAACCCCATGGTGGGAACGCTGCAGAGCCATCGGGTGCAGATGACCCTGGCTAAAAATAAGCTGTTTGCAGTCGTGGCCCTGCCAAGGAATTCGGAAAATGAACAACCAGGAAGGAATGTTGGCAACAGCGTCCGCACTGGGAGGATGGGGAGCGAGCAGGCCCCTGTGCCCCAGCACCCCATCTCCCCGGACACACATTGCACCCAGGGTACAGCCTCTGCCAGTGGACATGGCCTGGCAGAGCCTCCTGGCACAGGAGGAGCCACACACGGCCTGTCGGCCAAGCCTGCAGCAGCCAAGCCATCCAGCATGGCAGGGGGATGGAGATGTGCCAGAGGATGCACCAGGGATGGGGATGGAGCGTGGCAGTCCCAGCTCTGCCACCCTCTGCTCTAGTGATAGACCAGCAGAGTGCGGTGCCAGCCCTGTGGGCAGGTTGGTATGGCGCACACTGGCACCAGCACATCTTCCTACGGTGTGCCAGGAACTGGTTCCCTCAGCACCATGCAAGGGACACGACAGAATGCCCAGCGGGCAGGGGGTCACTCACCGCTCCGAGCCGCTGCTGCTGCGGGTGGGCTGGCTCAGGCTCACCTCCAGGGATGCCTGTGGAGGAAGGAGGCATCTCAGCCCCACTGTCATCGCCTGGCAACCCCGAATGTCTCCCCGATTACTGCTCGCCTCTTTGCCAGCCCAGCTCTGGGCCCAGAGGAACAGGCTCTCGCCCCACTGCCCAGGGGCAGGGAGCCCCGGTGCCCCCATGGGCACAGCTGGGGCACCCCGGGGGCGCGGGGGCAGCTGGTGGCCGTGCTGGCTGCGTGTCCTCGGCTGACCCGGCTGGCTGAATACCGTGCAGAATTGCACAAGGTCAGTGCTGAGTAATACGCTTACGGCACAAAGTCCCATTGTAATGGGGCCGCTGACTTCCTGCCCGCGGCGGTGGGACGCGACACAGGGAAGTCCCTGGCCCTGCAGCAGGACAGGGGCTGGTTCCTCCTCACACACCACAACTTGACGTGGATGGTGCCACTCACGTGGTGACCCCGGCACACGTGCTGGGACACGAGGCAGAGCCCAGGCACCAGCAGGCACCGCGTCACTGAGCGGGGTGCAGGGACGCGGCAGCACCGGCGGATGCTGCCCCGGGAGATCACGGGCACTCCCGCCAGCTGCGGCCCAGTGGGGCGGCCAGAGGCATGGCAGGCCAGAGTGCGCCACAGAACGCCAAGAAAAAGAGAGGGCTGCTAAAAATAGTGGCAGGGAAGGGGGAGTCACTGCAGGTACGGCTGCGCCCTGGAGCAGGGCTGGGCACCTCTGACCCGTGGCATTAAGGGCACCTGTCACACAACACCAGTGCCCGTCCACAGGGCCAGCTCCTCCAGCGACCGTCCTGCTGGGAAGGGCCCCGTGCACTCCTGCATGGCTATGGGCACAAAGACGGTGCCCGGCTCCTCGCCCGCAGGAGGAGGAGGTGGCAGCGGTGGCTGGCTCTTTCTCAGGGATATAAATAATCGGGAGAGGAGCCGCGGTGGCAGGGCCGGGGTAGCTGCTCCCACGCTCCCAGGAAGGGGCGGCCGGCGGTGCGGGTTTCTGAGGATCCCCCGGCCACAGCAAAGGGCTCCCTGGGGAGCTGGCGTCACAGCCGCCCACGCCAGCCAGGAACTCTGGAGCCAGCAAGGCCCATGAGATGTGGGAAGTCCAAAGACTGGTCCTGCCATTGCTGTGCTCTTGGCACTGCCACCGGTGCCCACAGGGCCCAGCTCCAGCCTGGTCACTGTTCCCCGCTGCCCAGCCCCGTGTGGCTGGCACCGCAGGGGAAGGGGACCGGCTGCCAGGGGCCGGGGCCGGTGCGGGGGGCTGTCACCGGGTTATCACCACCCCCGCGTCCGTGCAGGCAGCGGGACCGGGCAGGAGGAAGCTCCCGGAGCCGGGCGCCCCCCGCCCCGCGCTATCTGCCGTCCCACACGCAGCCCGACCGGAGGAAGCGCCGGTTTCCGCCGCTCCGCTTCCCCGGGCAGAGGAAGAAGCCGGAGCGGGGGGATCCAGGACCGCTCCCCGCTCCCGCACGTGCTCCCGGGGCGCCGCGGAACGGGAACAGCCCCGGCCTGCTCCGGGGAACCCGCCCGGAGGGGACTCTTCGCTCTCCGGGCAGCCCGACCGCGGCAGCGGCACGGGGCAGGTACGGCCCCGGTGCGGGACCCGGCACCGACAGCCCCACGGGCCCTGCCCCGAGGTGCCGACGAGGACTGGGCAGCACCGGGCCCCGCTGCCCGCCCGGCCTGGCAGCGCCCCGGCCTCGGCTGCTTCCCGGCACCCGACGGGAACCCGGACAAGCCGAGGGCCCCGTACCGGGACCCA
>VYZX01023934.1:8547-29516 GCA_013401335.1 Brachypteracias leptosomus | reverse complement strand
CTCCTTCATCATTCTCAATAAAGATGGAGCAATAGCAGTCAGAAATTACAGACTCCCTCATCCCTAACCATTGCACCAGACTCTTCCACGGAAAAATGAAAAGGAAGCTTGTGCTGCATTGGCAAATACCAAGACTCAAGCCAACACAGGATTTCTCTAAGAAATGCTAATCATGTTCTCGTTTATCACTCTTAGAAGCACTAAACCAAATATTAATAAAGTTTCTCATAATCTTCCCCCACTCCCCCATACAGGCATAAAGAAGTATCATTTTCATATTACATCGCTTTATTTCTGAGCTAATACGTATTATTTTGCTAATAACAAATTCTGTCAAAATATGACACTCAACTCACCTAGGCTGATTTTAAAAATGCCAATCTAAATATACATTTGCAGAAGTCTAAGTGACATTGACTTGAATGTTGTAAATTATTGTATATCTTAAGTAAACATATTTATATGGCTTCTTTACAACAAATTTCTAATACTGTTGGAAAAAAAGAAAAAACTGAACATGGAGACATTTCTATGTCAGTAACACTACAAAAATAGCAAGAGATAAGACTTAATATAAGTCCACTGTGCTCCTTTTTTTGCTCATTTCATGAAAGCATGCATTGAAAGACAGAACAGATCATCATCTCCATAGCAGGCTTTGTGGATACTGTTAATTGATACAATGCAATAAACTCTGCAACAATCAATAGTATTTTGGAACCAAAAAAGCTTTTTAGTGTATTTATAGAAATAGAAAAACTCTGGAGGTTGGCAAAACCTTTTATTCCACAAATAGTAACCCATGGTCAATGCATTTACACAGAAAACACCACTTCCCAAGTTGATCTGGTCACTAAGTCTTTGCTGTGTACTGAAAGGAAGCTGGATAAATTACGGGCAAAAAAAGAGTATTTTATATTTGCCAATAAGCAGAGAAGAAGTTAAATGGTAAATATTAAAGGTAATCACTTTTAAGTCAAAAGGAACAGAGGACCTGTGCTGTTGAGTATCATTGCTACTGGCTTATTGCTTTTTCTTTGCATTTTATTTATAATTTACAGGGTTTTAACTAAAGAGAGGGGCTAGAGTGAGAACCAAAACAGCCATTTTTATGCTAGCAAAGTACAGATTTCAGTTATTTAGGATATATGCTTTCCAGTAAGTTATGTTTTCACAGAAAATAGATAAGCAGAAATAGTTATCTCCTAAAACAATTGTTTACAGTTCTCAATACTAATTTTTCAGATTAGATGTTATTTTGTGCAAACTGCCTTAACATAGTTGGCAGATTGTTTGATATAAACTAATCAGTCTGGTGAATGACTGATTTTACACACTCTTCACTTTGAGGAGAACATCTGTACTAAAAAGAAAAATTTTAAAGATTCCAACATTCCTCCTTATAGGGACACAATCATAATAATGTTTACCTTGAACTTATTGTTACAGGTTTCTCTGCAGTAGAAATGTAACATCATCTTTATTTCCAGGTGAAAGTCATTTGTCACTCAAAGCTCATATGGAGAGCCCAGCCTAGTGGGCTCATGGTGGAGGGGGAAAGCAGCCTTCATTCACATTCTTGTGCCACAACTACCAGATCATTCCTGCAGAACTTCACGCTCAAAGATCGCAGTGGAAATTCAGCATTTATCATTATGCCTATTATTGTCATCGGTTTTTCTTCCAAGTACGAGTCACATGGTTGTCATCTTGGTCCACTGAAGAGCTTACGTTGCCATGCATGTTATTTGCCTACCGTGTAATGGCTGTTTGCACACCGAGCAGAGGCTCAAGGGATCCCCTCTTCTGTGTACACTAAATAACCACTTTTTGTCAAAGCATGTAGTGATTTTATCTAGGTATTATTAAATGGACAGTAGGTATTTTCACTGCAAGATACAAATAGCATTGGCAATGACAGAAAAACATGATCATTATGGGATGATGACGCATAATGGATCAAGTTTTTCTTGTTATATGAGAAATACTATTTCTACTAGCTTGTCTAATAGGCAAGTCCCTCTCATTTCTACCTCGATCTATTCTGTGAAGCATGAAAACAATCACCTCTTTTGTGTAGACCCTGTCTTGAACAGTCTATTTCAGAGCCCAACTTCTTTCAGCTTTCTAATCTCAAACAAATTACAGAACAAATAAGCTAATGGCTTACAGAAGTTACATCTCACAAAAAGAGAGTTCAGGAGTGCATGCATTTCTTTTCAGTGCAAACAAACTATATCCTGCTGGATTCTCCTCTTATTTGGACATGCGGCAAAACTGTTCACAATTTCCAGTTGAGAATCTTTCTTTTTGATAATGATTAAAAAACCCCAGTAATAGATAGTAACTTTTCAGAATAAAAAATAAAGACTATTTGATAAAAGTTAGCCTTACCCACAGATGTCCATCATTTTTTTGCACAGCTTCATACCTGCTCTCCATTTGCACCACGCTGTAATGAAGCAGCTGGATACACCAGGCTTAAACGTCACCTCTGGTGCTGCACAGTGTACAGGAAAACCCTCTCCTATACCACTGAGATGCCCCCTTTCCTTCCTCATCTGCAAGTGGTATAAATGCAGGGCCAGTCACTTACTAAGGAGCTCCTACCTTCCACCAGTCCTTATGGCCAGGACTACTTGTTTTAACTGACTCTGGTATTAATCTTGGGATGCAAGATGCCAGAAGCTATTTTCCCTCTATTACCAATCACACTTTTAAGGACTGAGACTAAGTCATGCTTAGAATTTACATACCAGCACAGAGATAGGCTGTGAATTAGCAGGTCCAGTATGTATCAAGTAATTTTTTTCGCATATCTCTGCACAATATTTCTTAAAAAAAAAAAGCAATAAGCCAAAATAAAACATGTTTTATCCCTACCCTCAATGAATTTTATTCTTTTCTTGTCTTTTTATATCAAAATTAGGAAGAGAAATGGTAAGATGAGTTTTCATAGATTACATTGATATATCCACGTTAAATGAATAAGTATCACCATTCACCGCATTAAGAATAAACGCTATAAACAAGCTATCCATATCTTACATTTCTATCAGTCTGTATCCCCTTTCCCCTTATTTAATGTCTCAGGTCCACAGAAAGTTTTGAAATTCAGACATAAAGAGTATTTCTTTTATATTCCTTCACATACCATCAAGACCATTATGATGGCTGTAATTTCTTTTTCCCAAAATACTTAATGAAGAGTGACTGGAAGGTGAAAGCAGTCGTTTTGCGCTTGGACTCTGAAGGCTTGGTGTTGATCTGATTACATTGGGCTTCACTGCAGGGTGAATCTCTGTTGGAGACAAAAGAGAGAGACAGAAATGATACACACTTGATTATAAAAAAAAAAAAAGTCTATTCAATATATTGAATTATATTTAAATTTCAAGTGAAAAAGTTTATTCTGCATAAGTGTGTTTACAGGACCTTGAATAACAATTCAAACACAAGTCTTCATACCTGCAGTTCCTCCAAGTGAGAAAAATCTATTTCACTTTAGGTTGCCCAAGTTCAGTACTATGGAGTAGATGTATAAGGATTTCAGAGGTTGAAGAGATAATACAAATCAATCTAATACAGGTTTGTGTTTACATTTTCTTACCCTTTTGAGGCTTGTATTGGAGCTACACACCTACAGATCATTTTAGCAAGCAAATACAAGCACTTCATGATAACGAAACACGTCAATACCTAAAGCTATTATTTTCTGTCACAATAACAAGCTTTAAGGGATCCTCCCAAACAGAAGTCACCAGTTGCAAGAGTCAGGCAATCAGCCACAGCAGGGCTCTGAAGCTAAAGCTACCCCAAACCTGCAGCAGGAACATGAAAATGATTACAGACTGCTGGACTTCCACAAAGAGTCACTACTGGGGAGCTTCAAACATCCGAGAGTATCTAATATGGTTCATGAAGCAGGATTGTTTTGGAGAAGGAAGAACAGATGTGGGTAAGAGGCAGTGAAACACATCTGACCAGCACATTTCAGGGTGGCAGCTGCTGCGTTTGCCAAAAGCTGATACAACTGTATGGAAATTTCTCAGTTATCTGCCAGACAAAAGTGGCAAAAGAAAGCCTCAGTGGAGTCTGCTTGTCCTTTGCCAGGAATTTGTTGGACCAATTAACTTATTCCCATCACAGATTTGAGTTCAAAATGCCACCATTGTGTACGTCCTTGTACAGACCCAAATTTGCGAGGGAAGTCAGACTGCCTGCGGGCAGCTCCCAGTCCCTCTGACACAGCCACAGGGCACCATCTGCCAGCACTGGGCAGGTTGTGGGGTGCTTGCAGCCAGATTATAGCTGGCCACCTGATTTATCCACCAAGCAGAAAAGACCTCTGGGTTCAGACCATGAGGGCAGAGGGGCGGGAAGATCAAGAGTCAGCTGCCTGCTACAAGGGGAGTAAGATCAGAAGACAAAAATAATGTACTTTCCCACTTGCAACCCAGTTTTGTACCTCCTGAAGAGTGCTCCTTTGTGCTTTTCTGTTTATAACATAAAGCGTAGAAGCTGGGAATACGTAAAATCCAAAGTGACGCCAGATATCCAAGGAGGAGTCCCTCCAGGCTCTGCCACTCATGGCTATCATGCAGCAGAAACAAACCATTGCACAAAGTCGAAGTCCACTGTGATAGCAGATTTCTCCTCTTTCAGAAATGCCAAGGAAGCCTGATATCCAAGCACTCACCTGCCTGGAGTCATGCTCCCTCTCCCACAGCAAGCCTTCACACACAACCTGCAGGTACCCAGTCCCCACCCTCCCACACCTAGAACCAGCCATGGCCACAGGGGAGGCTGGGAGTGAGCCACGAGAAGTCGTAATAACCTTCAAAGGGCAAATACACAAAGGTGGGATGGCCAGTTTCATCCATACCCAAAGAGGTGGAAAGGAGTAGGATGGCCACAGTGACTTGGGCAGGCTGCAACTGGAACAGTGTGCCAGGAGGAGACAATGCCAACAGTTTTCACATTTGAAAAGACTTTGCTCAACTGTTAACCACTGGTTTGGTCAGAGCTTGCAGTCATACTCTTAAAGCATGAATGCTCTCATCCAAGATGCTTCAAGAGGGTCAGATAAGAAAGAATAGAGTAGGGTAACACACGGACAGGTGTTAGAACAGCACAGAGCTGGGTACAGGTAATTGCTTCAGGGCAGTCCTGGAGATTTGGGTGTGCATGTGAAGACTAGTTTGATATCACCAGCCTTCTCACCACTTAACTTTTTACTGCCATTCACTGCAGTACCCATTTGCTTTTCATATAAAGTAGTTTAAGAACACCAAGGACCCAATAGATTTCCTGGCATGTCCCATTTTTCATGCTGTAGAGAACAAGCATCTTTTTTTCCTTTTTTACTGAAATGGGAACAGAGGCATCCTGGATTCCAGAGGTGCTTAAGCAGCTGCACCTCTCATCTCATCTCCTCAACATGCATCCCAGCTGGAAACATTAGCCTGGTTTCCTCATAACTGGGAGGTAATATACGACATTTAATTAGCCAGGGGTTCACTTTAGGGGGTTTGTTTAGTAAGCACAGTGATGACTGAAGAGATTACAGGGGATTAGCCCCAGCTCTCTAGAGGACAGGGCATATTTCTAATGCTTAACCTACCTTGCTTGTGGAACTGGAAGCCAAGAAGCAGAACAGGGATAAAGGGGAGCAATGGCCCAGCATGTGCAGAGCACTGAAATCCTCTCTGCTTTACCCGTAGGGCTGAAAACAGTAGTGCCCTGAGACACAGGGCTAACTGTATGCCAGTAAATGTCTGTGGGAATGGTATGGAAGGAATTCTAAAAAGGAAACAAATGCCTCCTGTATAAGTTATTTAATACCATGCTTTATGAGAAAAATAATGCCTTACTTATTAACTGCAACATGCAAAAATCCTAAATAAACAAGAAAAAAAATCACAAACAAACTAAACTAAAAACCCCACCATCAATGGCAAACAAAAAGCCATTTTCTAGCCAAGTTTAAACAGCTGATTCATACGCATGTATTTAACTATACCGGGTACGCTTCATACTTCTGTAACATGTATTATTTGCCTTCAACTCTAGTGAAATACCTTCACTTCCCATACAGTCCAATGTTGAGCAGACTCTACAGATACCCAGTATATTTTAGCACTGTTAATCTTCTACAAAACTTTAATCTAAGTACACATAATGCTGTCTGACATGGTCAATCCATTTACTCCTGTGAAACCTACAGACTTGTGCTTTCAGAGGTATCATGGCGACCCCTCAGCAACTAAATAACACGGAAGTAAAACCATGCAGTATCTTCTAAGATTACGCAGCTGTTTTCTTGACAGCACAGGTGGGTCAGCTGAATGAATCATCTCCTGTCTGATTGCCCCCTTACAACTACAGCTCTCCCAAGTCGATCCAAGCAGTCCTTTCCCCATCCACTTTAATGACAACATACATAATGCACACAGCTGAGATGCCTGTAGGAAATTACCACCGTTTTTTTTCTTAAACTCCAGGGCAGGAGGAATCAAAATTCAGTGGGAGGGGATACTAATTCTTCATTACCCACTTTTCTGAAGTTTGGATTTTGTTAAAATTGATGTTCTGGGAGAACAGCTATAACTACATTAACAGCCAATTTCTATTTCAGTAAGCCAAGAGACTGTTTTGTTTACTTTTCTCTAGTACAACCGCCCCCGCCCCTATTGACTGAAAATTTGAACAAAACTTCTAGACTGAGCTCTACTCTCAGCTTCACCTGAGATTAACAGACTGCAGAATTATTCACTGCTGCTCTGATCAATGGATTGATTTCTGTATTCATCTGAAGATTAACAGCCTCTGGGGCATCTCAATTCCCACATGACTGTGTGAATTTTTAATAGTCAGTGGCGGTTCCTTGTAAAGAGGATGATTTTCATTTCTTTAAATAAGGAATCACAATTACTAGAATTTCTCCTCTCCCCATTTTCTTGAGTTCATTGTCCTCATGGCTGTTATCTCAGTACAGATTTCATCACATATACTGAAATAATGTCATCAAATTAAAAGATTGGTGTCTTAGTGTGGCTGAGGTCTCCTCCTTTTAAGTACACAGGAGTATTACAAGTGGATTCCAGGGCACAGTAGAGCAACACTGAGCATATGAAGGATCTTCCACTTGAACACTTATTTTTTTTAATTTAGACTACCAGACTATTTTTCACATTCTAAATTACATCAAGTTTCACTCTGCAATTATAAACTAGTATCAGAAGGTCTTCTGCCACATTCTGCAAGTTCAATCATGCAGTTCTGCAACAGATAGCAGACCAGAACTTTTAATAATTTATTAATGTTATAGTTTTCTTGTTACTAAAAGCATAAATCTCTCATTCTATGCATACAGGATTTTTAAGTACATACTGATAATTTTCTCTGGAGGCAGATACGCACCTAAATACCCAATGATACATGACAGTGGTTTTCTGTTGCTTTTTATCTTGAGAGGATTTCCAGCAAGTTCACAGTGTCGATCTGCATCTGAGAATTTTAAAGAATAAAACTCAGTTTAAATATTTTACCATTACAAATATAATTAGGACACAACAACCAGTTTCTGACTTGCATTTTCACCATAAATTGCTTTTTTCCTCTTAGCATGTGTTCTTCTCTTTTTTCATCAATGCTAACAATGACGGATATTTAAAGGTAGGCCATGTCCTCATTCATGCAAGTGATGTTATGATATTTATTTATTTTTAAAGTTAATGTAAGTTCTAATACAAATTTGATTGCATTTTTTACTTACAAAGTCTTTTTGGAGACAGCTAGGCAAATGAAACACAGATGAAAACATGAGTGCTAAAATAAAAGCAGCTCCAGCTATTAATGATTTACATTGAATTCTTCATTGTCTTCTACAAGTTTGTCTGGCTCTAAATGGGTAGCACAGAGGCAAGAAGGACTTAAAGTTGGGACTACTGTTTTCTGTCATGGCTTACTTGCATGGTACGGTAATTCATATAATTCTTAGTAAGTAAAACAGAACACGGGCTATCATGGCAAGATGAAGCCTAAAACAAAACAAAGCCTTTACTATAAACTTCTGAACAAAGTGGTACAAACTTTTGAACCAAGTATGACACAAGCTCAAAGGTCTCAAAGATCGTAAATTCCTGCAAAGTAAATGAAAATGCACAGTTCAGTAATTACCTTAAATTTGATGCTACAACTATGAATTCACACCTTTAAGTAAGAGTACACAAGCAGAGAATCTAAATGCCTCAAACATGAAATGCTACTATGAAGAGGTTCACACTTAGTAGAGTCAACCAACTTAAGGCAAAAAAAATTCACAAGATACTAGGTTTCAGTAAACAGTTTGAAGACTACTGGAACAATACTATATAATCTTTAAACTACGCAGAATGAGTTTGTTATCTGGCTTCCAAAAGCACACAAGCAATCCCCATATAGGGCTTCCAGTATCCCTAGAACACAGGAATTCTGTTTTGTACAAAACTGCATTCATATGCTTATTGTGTCCATCTAGAATTCTCCCACATCTCCGTACCTACACATACACCTTTCTTCCTATAGGTTTCACATATGCACATACAGATCTGCAGTTTCCGGCAAGCGTTACAGGCACTAGATATTATAAATAACTTATGATGGTAATTCCACTTTGTCTTCACCTTACATTTTACCAAAATGTTCCTGTTTGCTTCATTCTGGCACACGGGATGAAGTGCATAGTCACACGCAGGGGATAAGACACTATATAGAAAAATTTACAATCTCTTTATATTTCCTATCTAGCTCTGTGCAAAAACCATGTAGGTTATTAAAACACAGCAATGACTGAAATAAGTATTTCAGTATGACCTCGGATGTTTTCAATGCAGCGGACAATGCACAACTTATTTCAATATATTAAAGAATCTACTTGAAATTCTGGAAACGCTAACTGGTATCTGGGCAGCCCAAAAGTTCCAGAGCCTAACAAAGCATTTTACTATTTTATCTTAGTAACAAAATATACTGTTCTGAGTGCAAAAAAATGCACTGAACCTGGTGCCTGCAATATTTTTAATATTCCACAACACTAAGTATTTTAAGTGACAGAGTAGAATGATGTGTCTCCACTGTCTCCCTTAGTAAAATAAGCACAGACTATACAGTAAGTATTTTATAGTTACTTTGGGAACAGCCAAGCATCACCAAAGAAGTAATTAGCAAGAAAATTTTCCATCTACATGTCTTCACTGTAAAAAGAGACACTCAATCATGGTGAGATATTAATATGCTGACTGGGAATACAGACTGCAAAGAGAGCACAATTTCCATGCTTGAGGCAAAGCATGTTCACCAAAGGCGCCAGGTGGGTATTCCAAAGCACGTCTATTAAGACAGTTAATTATGTTCAACAGCAGCAAACTTTAATCCACAATACAGTACTCCCATATAAAAGATAATAAAGTTTATGATCTTTATGCACTACATACAGAAAAACCAGGAAAGCTGGATCGTGCATCACCCTCAAGTGTAAAACCATAGCATAAAATTTAGGTAGGAAGTTGTAAAAAGCAAAGTAAAACCAAGTCCTAAAATCAAATATGAGTTTCCACATGAACAATAAAATCTTAGCAAGATCAGTGAAACAGTGGAAGCTATGAGAAAAAAAAAAAATAAAAGAAAGGAGTATTATATCTGATAGTGTATTTTTTCAAACATACCAAGAGTAGAAAGTGTGCTAGTGCCTGCAGCAGACTAGGAGATGGTCAGGGTGTGAGAAAAACATAAAAGAAAGATAAAGGCATGGCAGAAAAGCTGAATGGATTCTTCTCATCATTGTTCATTGCAGAAGAACTTAAAGCTCATTTCTAAAATCCTTTTATGAGGAAAATATGAGAACTGTGTCACATCGAAGTATCCATATGAAATATTTCAAAACTGGTTAATGAATAAAATCAAGTTATCAGGGCCAGGTGAAATTAATCCAAACAAAAACTGCTGAGCACGTACACTGCTGGTGTTTAACTAATGCTTAAACTGGTCTCGGTTCAAGAGAAGAAAAACACAGCAAATGTGATAACATTCTTCAGTGAGTAGGTCTGCAGACTGGCAAAAGGGTTGAACTATTAATAGAGGCATTCAGTTAAATATGGAAACATCAAGGGAGCCAACAAAGACCTTGTGAAGGGAAAACACATTTAATATGTTCACATTATTCAGCAGTGTGTCCTTAAAACAAGAAGGACGACTGTGTACAGGGCCTCACTAGCACACGTGCTGCCAGCAGGGCCAGAGACGTAACCCTTCCCTTGTCCCCTGTGAATCCACATCTAGAACCTCTGTTGAGCTTTAGGATCCCCACTACAAGAGATATGGACACACTGGACCAAGTCCAGCTATTGGAGAGTCACCAAGCTGCTTGGCGGCTAGAGTACAGGACGTACATGGAAAGTCTGAGAGAACTGGGTCTGGTCAGCCATGAGATGAGAAGGCCAAGGGGAGACCTGATTGCCACCTGTAATTACCTAGCTGCAGAGAAGCATTGAGTCAGACCCTTGGAGGTATGTAAGGATAGGACAACAGACTATTGCTGTCTGTAGCAACAGACAGAAGCTGGGAGATGGGAAATTCTTGTTAGATGCAAGGAAAAGATTATTTACTGTGAGGATGATCAAACACTGGAACAGGTGCCCAGAGAAGCCATGGAGTCTCCACCCTTGGGAGACACACAAATCTCATCTGGACAAAAGGCCCATGAGCGCATGAACTTTACAGAGGGGATGGGTTTAGAGACCTCCGGAGGTCCTTTCCTACCTCTGTGTCCTGTACACGCCAGTGCTTGCAAGTGTCACAGGTCTGCCAGGATCCTCTGAAGGAACTGGGATATGTACACGTGCACCTGATCTGGCATTTCAATAAGCTTTCAATAAACTGTGTCACCAAAGATCGTTGCTGTCCAGTTGTTACAGGCTAAAACAGAAGTTTTTTTCAGAGTTTAGCATCTGATTAAAATTAATTGTCTATGTAATCCTCAAAGGATCTATGCCATTCAACATATAAAAGACCAGGAAAAGAGGTGATTAGAGAGTTAAAGTTTCCTGCTAAGAAATTACTGAGCATAATCAAAGATAAACTAATTGCACAGGTTATCAGCACCATCAAGCAACAAATGTAAATTAATTCTTGAGGTAAAATGACTGTAACATACAGATATAGTAACGGGTTCTACAGCAACACCATGCAGAAGACAATTCATAAAGTTAGTGTCAACAGCTTTCTAAAAATATCTAGACAACGCTTAAGAGTGGTCACTTGAAATTAACATCAGACTATTAGAAATTATGATAATAGGAAAACAGAAAATATGGCTCTCTCTAAAATGATGGGAAACCTCTATCTTGAAGTGCATGTAATTTGAGGCACCATAAGCCTAAAGAGGATACAGTACAATTAGGAAAACTCCAGGGAACAACATTACAACCCAGTGTGAAATGGATTATTTTTTTTAACAGGGTTTTAAACAGACCAAGTTCTTAACCTAGAAAATTGATGACTGTTGTGGGTATTACAAAGATCAACGAAATCAGGAATACTATGGAGAAGATGATAGCAAATGAGGCTTGTTCTTTCAGATTTGAAAGGGTTTTTTAATGAGTTCCTTTTTTAAAACTAGACTCATAGGTCTCTTAAGCTTACAGAGACTCTCATTGGGGAATTTTTTGACAATCCCTCTCTCTATCAAAATTCAGATTATCAAATGAGTGTACTGTGCTCTATATATTCCCTGAATTGTACTCTTTTTGGAAACTTTGGGGAAAAATAGTGTGTTCTTTTAACTATTTTACTGGCTACTAAAACATGGCACAAATTGTACTGAAAGATAACAGAGAAAATACTTTCAGCCTAGATGCAGCTAGATGACCTTCTGTTGCTATAAAAATCAAGGATGCAAAACACTGCTTGTGAACCAATTCCCATCAATGCTACTCACTTCAAATGAATGTCAGTAAAACACAGGCTGTATCTTTAAAAAGACAAATCGGTAACACTTTGCATATTCTACTTACTTCTTCCTTGTCTTTGTTTTATTAACCCAGATCAAAACAAGAAAGTACTGTGTGTCAAACTTGTTACTAAATCTGCAGATTTCAAGGTCTGTTAAGTTTTGATCATGAACAGTATACCCATTTCTAGATAACTAAATATACATTATACAGACAATATATTACCACCCACTGAAAACATTTTGACAATCATATCTACACAGGAGTACAGCTACCCAAGTTTAAATTACTATAATTAATACATATAGTTGTATCAATAAAACCGTATCTGAGCAGAAAAAAAAATAAAAAATCCCTCAACAATCTTCCTGTGCTGAAGTAATAAGGTTCTCAGATGCATGGCTCACTGCCATGCATGTATCAACATGCTTGTAAGCTAGAAGCCGATCCAATCTTCACAGTGACTATCTGGAGAAGAATGTCCACTTTGGTTTCCTCTCATTAAGAGACCTTCTATAGACAGGAATAGTTTTGCTTAACTTTCTAAAAAACCATGCAATATATTCAAACTAAAAAGAAGGTATTTTGCCTAATTCCAAGCATGGGAATTTCCTCTTAGCGAGCAGTTCACCAATTCTAATTATTCCTGAAAAATCCATCTGACAAGTTTAACATCAACAACTACAGCAAGTCTATTATCTTCAGGCAGAACAAAGTCTGAGATTTCCACAACGGGCTGTGCTCCTAGCAGGAGATGCCGTGCCTTCTCGACCTCCTGGTGACCATCCCTAGATTGAACTGGGATGTAAATGCATCTTCACTACCTCCTGCTGGCATCCGAGCAGGGGTCATGCTATATGGTTTGCTAATGAGAGAAAAAAAAATTTCTCTGCACTAACTGAAGGAATGAAGAACACAGAATACAGCCTTGTTTTCTGCCAGTAGACATAATAGGCCAAGGGAAACTATGTGGGTGGAATTAAAATAATAAAAAAATTCTATGTCTGAAATCTGGTTTCACCTAAAAGATGGCTGTGCCTCAGATGAGCATTCTCAGAGGCTCCATGCCCCTCCAAAGCAGAAGTGTCTGCAGGCAAGTTCAGGTGGACCGCAAAAATCAATTTATTTTATGAGCAAGCACTGACTGGCTTTTTCAGGCTTCCTTTCTCAGAACTGGGAATTAGTTTCATTTACAACCTGGCACCTCAACAAATTGCATATGACTAAGAAGGCATAAAATCTGGTATGCTGCTGGGATAAGTGCCCTACCATCCTTCTGTCTTTAGATTTGATGGCTTCTGTGTGTTGGTATGGTGCCTATTGCAATACAGTTGTGAAATGCAGTTACACTTTCAAGCACTGGTCTGGCACACACACAGAGTCAGATGAGTCTGACAAAGCATCCAAGCAGTCATTACATTCAAGTTTCAGCACATCAATATGGAAAACAAATTCCAAATCAGCTTTTGGACATCCTATGCCAGATCACATCATGGTTGACCTGCTACTATGGCCAGGTTGTTATCTAAGCACAATTGCAACTTTTGTAACAGACATTCATCCAATATTGAAATTACTCAGTGGAATTCAACACATGAAATAATTACTGTTAATGAAATATCTCATTTAAAAATAAAATAAAGATTACTTGCAATAAGCTATCCTGAGAAAAGGATTCAAGGCATTCTCAGGAAGAGAAAGCCTATATAGTTATTAAAATCTGCACAATGCTCTGAACACAGGTCACCAAGTAGCAGTACAGGAACAAAACTAGAAAAAAAAAGGCTTTTATTTGACTTTCTAGGCTTTACTAGAGTAAGACTATGACAACAACAATGCAGGTGAGAGCACTGTACAATTCCAGGGAGAGATACTACCAGAAAATGTGTGCATGTACACACAAACACATATTGAATTAAAAGAGGTATAATGTGGTTTCCACTATTATAAAATAATTTGGATGTTGTGCTCAAAAAGCATTGACAACTGTGACTTTTTTTTAAGCTATGTTAGGTCTAATCAGGAAGCATCAGCAGCACTCAAAAAGATAAAATTGCAAGGTCCAAATTTTGCTTTAAGCAAAAAAAAATATGAAAGACACAGACCACAGGAAAAAAGAAAATCTTTCTGCTCTTGATGTTAATCTGATGTGGCACTTTTTCATTCAAAGGAAAAAAGACGAAGCACTCATGGCACTGCCAGTCTGATACAAGAACAACTATTTCCTGATGAAAAACTCAGCTTTTCTCTCCTTTGTTTTAAAGTTGAGTTTTATATTTAACTCTTGTTAGACTATGATGATCAACAGTTGGATGAAACTTTTTTCCTGTTTTTTCTCTTCCTTAACCAAAAGTTTCATCTTGTTTGTAGTTGAGCTACTGCAGTGAGCGAGAAGAAATAAGGATATGGGTAAAAAGATTCAAGTGAACTTCTAAACTTAATTTTCCTCCACGATTCAGCAGAAGTTAGTGTCAATTACATAAATCACAAGGTACCATTCTTTCCTATCAAAAAATAACTCTTATGTTGTATTAAGGATTAAAAGTATTATCCTAGTCCAGCCTTAGACAAGCTTCTTACATAGAGTACAACCCATTTTATTCACACAGTGGACACATCTGAAATCTGCTCCTGATCTGCACAGCTTTGAAAGAATAAAGAAAATGACAGGACAACTAAATAAGAGCAAGGAACAGAAATAGTCACCATGTTCTGGATGACTGCAGAGGTAGTTGAAGAGTTTACATATGAAGAATGGCTGGTGTTGAAGTACATAAGGGGAAAATAATTACTCAAAACCAGATTTTAAGCTTCCATGGAGCACATTTCTTATAATCAACCTTGACATCATCAGCATTCCAGTTAAATATGCTGGGAAAACATTTAGCATGAATCTAGTAAACATGGTTATAAACCCAACATCTCATATGCTAATTTCTTCAATTCTAATGCAATTGACAGTAAAATAAGCCAGCATGGCTCATCTTGGAATACCAAGTGTCTGCTCCAAGAACTGCATCTATGGAAGACTGGAAAATGTTAACCCAACAGCATCAGACGTAAAACAACCTGCTCAACACAGATGCAAAACCTGCTGAAATTTTCAGTGACTTTGCAGCAGAACTGACCCACGTATGCACATAAGGAGACTTACTGTTCTGATATACAACTCATAGCCTTTTGTCATACTACTAGTGAATTTATCTTTTCTTTATATTTTGGCTATAAAAAGAACAAGCATAATACAGAATTTTATTTAAAACTAAAATTTAAAACTGAAATAGACAAGAAAAAAAAAAAAGATGCAACTATGATGAAATAATAAATATAGCTATCACCACCATCTGATCACTACAGTAACAATGGGCTGTATTATTACAGGTCAGGTTTGAATTCTCAGGCATCCTCAGCTCATTATTCCTTAATCATCTCCATTCAGAAGTAAAACAAGCACAAATCTATACTTTCTGCTCAGTAAAAGAATAAATGAACAGTAGAAAGCATGTTTTTTACATCACAGCATTGATTTCCCCTTCCTTCCCCCATTTTTTTTAAAAATTACAATCTTCTGTAAGTGAATGAAGTACTAGTTATCCCCTTTTAATTTCATTTGAAATGCTTCCCCAGCCTGAAATCTGCTCAACGCAGACTTTATTCAATGTGTTGGTGATATGCTGGACAAATGAAAAAATGAAAAACAAAAGCGCATAGACGAGAAATGTTTATTGAAAAAGAAAATAAAATTAAAAGACAAAAATGGGTGGGAAGCACAGCACACAGAACTAAGAATTAAAAAACCATCTTACATTCTGCCTTAATGGCAGCACAGTTAATAGGGACAAAGGGACGTCTTGCTGCCTGCCGCAGCCGGAGGGTATTTTTGCAGACCTGACGGGCCAGTTTTGTCCAACACGTTGTGTGAAGAAAGAAAGCCTGACGTGTTTTCACTGCCGACTTTGGACTTCCAGTGTTGCGAACTGGAGTTCCCTGGGTGGCCTGCCGGGACATATGAGTTCTAACATGAGATTCCTACAAAAATAAAAGAAAAAAATTGTAACACGTACATCTGAATTACAGCATTAAAAAATCCACAATTTGGATAAATTTACAAGGTTAATCAAATAATATGTATCAGCACTATACAAAAAACCTGAGGCTTATGCAAGAAGTTGTGTAACAGTAGAGAGCTCTATTGTGAGTGGATATATAATGCCATTCTATATGAGATATAGTATAGTCACTAATATTTTATAGATAACACATCATTTGATTGACAAGATTATGTTTGTTTGCCAACAATGCATGCACTGGATATTTGTTTATCTAAGACTTGGTCATATAAAGACATCGCAGGACCTGCTACTTAGGACAGGAAAAAGTTTTTTAACACTACAGTTGAATACATACATAAAAACCCCATTTCACTCAGTCCTGTGAAAGCATCACTCTTCATTTTAGGAAGTTTTTATCTATGCAACCCTACCTCTCTAGTTTGGCTGGAAGACAGTTTATCTTCATCTGTCTGTGTGGGCATTTTCAGGCCACCATATTTCTTCCAATAAATCCAACAAGATGCACACAATCTACACTGCATGTTAGGAGGACCCCAAGAATACCACTGGTGAGACTGTGGAGCTAAAAAGGAAAAAACAGCACAGCTAAAGTGGTGCATTCAATATAATAAATCCAAATGCTGTAATAGATGGCATTCCCTAAAATTGCATATATGGATAAATATTTAATACATTTCACATGGAGAAAAAAAGAACTTGCATATTTATTTTTTAAAGAAGCACCCTGAAAGTCAACTCGAAATGAAAATTTCAAAATACTTCTCTACTTGTATTGCCAAGAAGAGATTTTTTCCCAGGTGATTACGGAAAACAAAACAAACAAACAACTGACCAAATCCCAAACAAAAAACCCACCCCAAACCCTATAAACCCTTCACTATTTCTAATTTTACCCTGGAAGACAGGGTTATTAAGTTGCTTACTACTTATTAGAATTACTAAAGATCTGGGCTTTTTGCCCAAGTCATGCAAACCAAGTACTTGTAAGTCAAGATCCATATAAGTAAAGAGCAAACTGTTCTACTGACCTTGGAGCTGCATGTGTACCTTTACCTTGTGCATGTGGACACTCATCAGGAAACACTAATTTAACTTTTTTCTTTTCTTTTTGTAATCTTTCACAAGAAAACTATTCTTCAAAAAATGTGATTTGAAAAACAACAAAGTATGTAATTGGAACTTTCTGTATACAGAGTATGATTTTAATTTAATTGGTGTTTAAGACATAGCAATGATAACAACTTTCACACGGTAGGGCCTTTTCAGTTCTTTCCAGTTCTGCATTTTATTATATCTTTTCTCATATAATTTATGTCAAAAGCTGTTACTTCAAAAAGTCCACCAGGGCCAGCACAAACACACAAATACTAGAAAAAGAAAAAACACCCCCCAACATAAGGGCGGGGGGGGAACACCACCACTCCAAAAAACTCAACCTGCAATCTTACAGGAGAAACAAAAATAAATTTTAATCTAGTATTCTGAGGGTAAATCACACCAGTGTCATCACGTTATACTACTTTATCTTTCTGTACTTTTGAATTGTTAAAAAGAAATCATAAAGTGGATTTGAATACTGACATTCGATAGATGTGCTGAAGCCAGCTTTCTGCCACACGATTAACTGAAATGTATCCTCTATTTATAGCATGCAAACAGAAGTACACACATTTGTTTAAAAAACCTACATATTAAGATTAAAAATTAATTATTTACTTAAAAAATTTACTTACTGTAGCAACTTTCACAAGCCCGACCTATCACTGAAGCCTGTGCCTGATAAGAGGCTCCCATTGCTCCATTAACTGCAGCAGGTTTCCCATTGTTGCTGGATATTTGATTGGGATTTGGTTTATTGCTTTAAAGAAAATAATAATAATAAAAAATTACTAACCAGTTAATCAACATGAAAACAAATAATCTAATTCTGGAATTCTGATGTGTGTTGACATCTGTAAGAACTGCTCTAAACACCACCAGTAATTTTTATACTCCTGTAGTATTTTCATCACTGCAAAAGACTTGCTATGTGAGGAGCTGCTTTGATACTCAAATTTACACATCTTTGTAAAACATTCTCACATGATTTAAACTACCTGACAAGCTAGTAAAAGACCAAGTCTCAGAGTCAAGCATTAACAAAAGCTTGACACAGAACAGAATTTAAGAAGTGAGTTCCACTCAACAGATAAGGCCTTACACAGTGAGTATGGACTTTGGGGAGAAGTGTAACAAGAGTAGTAACACTGCCTACGCTATTACAAGGCTGTCCACCCTAGAAGAGTGTCTAATGCCTCATATCTCAATCAGAAGGTACATACCTTCCTACCAACTGCAGTAAACGTGAACATCCTATGACCCTGGCAAAGCCTGGTTCCGTCCTAAACTACTTCTTCCCTAAGAAGGCTGAAGAACTGTTTTTGGATATTTCATTTTTGTTGTTGTTGTTATATTATTGTTCTGATTTTTTTACCTACTGATACTTCAGTGAAGTAGAACTGTACAGGTTAATTCAGAGAAGATTAATATACTACCCACTAGGTTAAGTACTATATTTCCAAAGCTCCAACTTTGTGGGTGTTAATTACCCCTTTGACAAGCTATACTCAGAATACAATGCAATGCTGGATACACCGATTCTTAAAATGATTATTCATTACTTTAGGTAGCATAAAGCATATTCAAGTCAAAATGACTAACTGAAGAAACCTTTACTATATCAAGTCTCTACTCCCAATGTCAGCAAGTCTGTCTCCTGCCTCGTCCTTTTTGTTATATCCAGTGAGAGACACTTACAATTTCCAGATACTCTTTAACAAGTACCTTCAAGAAAAGTACCTTGGGCTCAAGGTACAAGAGAAGGTATCAAGAGATTACTGTCTCCCACGTTATGATCTGTTGCTTAAATACCTCCCAGAGAAAAAATTAACTGAAAGGGAATCTTCGATTACTGAGGACAGAACCTTGTTTTCACAGGAAATACCTTATGATCAAGTTCAAAATGGTATTCACCTCTAAGAATCAATTCTATTCAGATTTCAAATACAATAAATCAGTCTTGAAAGAGAGCATCAAGCAATCCACTTTCTCACAAATGCCCCAGATTACAGTTATGAAAGACTTGAGAAGTCCCTGACTATGGATTTTGTCTTGACATGGAGGCAAAGGACAGACATTAAGAAAGATAAAAATCCTACATTTCAAAAGTGGTTTTGTCCTCCAGTACAACTAGTCCTTAATGTGAACATATTAGCAAAAGTCCTGAATTGTCACAATGACTAAGGAAATTAAACTGGAAGAGCATTATGTAAAACCTGAGCATCTTGCAGTTTTCCTAAAACAGCCACTTCCCTGAGGGGGTTATGGAACACTCATACTAGAGTTTTCAGCTTTTTTAATAAGTCATCATTTATGAGAGACTTGAACTTCAAGACTCAAAACGTTTCTTCAGAGATGAGATTAGAAGACTGAATTTAGCAGCCTGCTGTTTGTATTATTAAATCTGTTTAAGAGAGAAAAGTCTGTATGAAATATGGAAATGAAGCTCTATTGTATGCAATTTATACAAGTCATCAAAAAGACATCAGTGGGTTTTCAAAGTCTTTCATTTGGTATTCTAGTCTTCTGTTATACAAACACTCGTGTAACAATGAAAAATTCACATATATGCCATAAAGCCTGAAATGTCATCTGTAATCCTTTCTCTTCTCATAATCTTGAGGAAATTATGAATATGAAAGAGACAGATGATATTTTGTTTCTGTAAACTACATGTTAACAAAAGCAGCTATAGCATCGAGTTTAAATCTATAAAGAACAGATTAAAAACCCCTCAGAAGAAAACAGATTTCATTAATAAGACTTGTTCAAAGATAAAATATTTGGGCCTGTCTGCTACCTTTAATTTACAACCAAAATGTCTCTTGCCTCTAGCTGAAGAATAGACTGTATGAACATGATAAAACCGTAATGGGAAAGTATCTGATTTTATTTTATGTAAGTACATTAAAATCATCTTCTATTTGAAATACTGCATTTACACAAATATTAAGTGTTGTGCTACAGGGATTCACAAATTATTATTCTGGAAAAGCTTATTTTTAAATAAGGAACTTCTTAATGTGAGCAGTCCATGCAGCACTTGATCACCCTTTGTAAAACTTTGCGCCATTTCAAAGCAGGCAGTTTGCAGGTCAAAGACAAAGGGCTCAGTTAAGTACGAAGGTTTCATTATACCAAGAGTTTGTGGCATTCTCTAATTACTGCTTTGCGTATTGTTTGTATATAACAAATACTAAGAAAGTAACTATTAAAAAGATTACCAAGAAAATATCACACATGTAACTTGGTTTAACTGCAATCTTACCTGTACATAATTTAAAAAATTACTTTATGATTATACTCACTAGGTGGGGATGTATACTTGTTTCAATTTACTTTCTGCTTCAGCTGCTTTCAGACGTTTCTAGTTGAAAAATTAACACATTAAAATACTTTATTATACTCAAGTACGAGCTTTCATAAAACTGCACACAATCCATCTTTAAATTATTTGTTTTGTGATTCCACAAGAACCTCCAAGACAAGTGTAAAAATTCACAAGATGAAAACCATGAAAAATGAGTTTTCTATTTTTATTATTAGTTTGAAATTATAGTATACTGTCCTCCCCAGTAAAACTCACAGGCCTTACATATGACAACAAACTGCAAGGACAACACTATTTACATAAATTACATCTACAGAAACATGTACGACACTGTGGCTAACCCTCATTGCAGAGTAAGTAGAAAATAAATGAGTGAAATTGCACGTGAGGGGTAGCCACAATGGTGCACACAACGTAAATCAACACTTCTTGTGTACCCTGTCAAGCCTGAGGCCAGTATTCCATAAGCAGTGTAAG
>VYZX01023931.1:2915-13531 GCA_013401335.1 Brachypteracias leptosomus | reverse complement strand
GTGCAGTGCTGAAGTTAGACCATTAACAAAAATATTAAGTGTTAATAAATCTCCTATGAGATGCTATTACTTTCATGTCACAGTAAACAAAATTATGTGATACTCATAAAAACAGAATTAAGCAGAATATGAACCCGTAATAGAAATGTATAGTGCAAGAAAAAGATATAGTTAGGTAGGGATAAAACTCACCCCCAAACTCATCAGGTGTCATAGAATCAGCTTATCTACCCACATCCAGTAAGTCAGAGCTATTTAACAACCCATCCTGGACCCAGACTTTGATACCCTATGTCCTCTATGAAAAATAAAAAAGATAAATACTGCTCTGCATGCTGGAACTTATGTGGAACGTATGTCTCACAGCTCATTTCAAGGTCCATTTGAAGTTTTCTTGGTAGCTGGAATATTTATAAGGACTTTTCTCTCCTCCATACTAAGTCTCTGGGGCCTAATATTGATGCAGGACTTCACTCAGATAAAGCACTTAACAAGGGTCTGCTCTTAGCCCAGTGGCCTATTTTCATCAGTCACAAGAACTGAATTTTCTCTTTCCATGTCTCTATTATCTTTATTGAAGTTGATTAAATAGTTCAAATGTTATTTGGGGATAACAGACAAGTATTCACATATACAGAGACTGAGAAATTGATAGCTGAATTTAAGAAAAAAACGCAACCAAAACCAGAATAAAAGTGATCCCCAAAGAACTTAAAATTTAACAGGGAAGAGTAATTTTTTCACAAGCAAAGTCTTTCTTAGTGTTATAGTTATGAGTCTTTTTTGTTGTTGTTAGTATATTTTTGCATCAGACTTTGTTATCAACTTCCACCGCACCAATGGCTTGCAGTGTGAACATTCTTTGTTGCTTGTCTTAGCTTTAACATTAAGAAACTGCGAGCAAAGCCTTTGCAGTCCTGCTCTGTGTGCACAACTGTGTGGTCAGTCTGATTGTTTAATAACTTTTCACCAATTTCACAGCTTCCACCAAACTTCAATAGGTGACAGGTATCTCAAAGGCAGTACCCAATTCTGGTTCACATAACCCAGCTACTCTCTGGCCAGCCCCATTTCAATATGTGGCATCAGCTTTGGAAGAATCATTTTCTTGTTGCTTCACTAGTAACCTGTGCTTTTCATGAGTCAGCTGGAATAGATCCCACTGGATGACAAAGGATTTCCCCTATTTTTAAAACTTTTCAGAATTCCTCTACATGCCCTGGTAACTCCCTGTGGCTTGTAAATTCCAGCCTTGTAAATTCCACCATGCAGAGGAAAGCAGTCAAGCAGCAAAATATCCATCTCAGTGATTTTAGTCCATCATACTTAATGGCCCTAAAGACATAAGTTAGCAGAAGACCTTAAAAAAGAATACAGGAGTGGAGGAAAAAACACAAAAAGTTACTTTTTAACTGAACTTGTAGTTCAGCCTCTCCCTTATGCTTTACTTCAGACCTGGGAGTGGTGATTCTTGGTTCCTAGTCCATGGTTTATTTCTCTTCTGATCTCATTGCGGTGTCCTACATCCTTAGCTCACATGGGCTCTTCTAAACCTGACAAATTGCCAGATCATATCAGATTAAACTTTCCATTGATTTCACACTCCAGCAAGGAAGCATTTAGTGGCCTTTATCAACTGGTCTTCCCTGGCTGAAAACCAGCTTTATTTATAGGATTTGTTAGTATGTAGCTTTTACCACAGAACAAAGTCATGTAGTGAAGTGGCTTTCTTGGCTGGCACGTATATTCTGTATTATTTGGGTAGTAAGGGGGAGGAAAACTGCCCACACAGGCCAAGGAGGAGCCAACTTCTGCCCCTACAAAGGAACCAAATTTAATCCCATGTTATGTTCCTAACATCTGTCCCATGGCACAGATACAAAATTCAGCTCCATAGCAAGATATGGCCTGACAAACACCAGCTGTAGACCCTAAAGGATATTTCAGGGGAAACCAGGGTGACACATCATTACATTCACATAGTTTTGGCCAATCTGTGTACTTTCAATGGTTGTGAAGCATTGTGTAGCATATTGTCTTCCACACCTCTATCTTGAAAAAGTGACCTTGACAACAATGTCAGGCTAAAAATGGCCTTTGACCATACTTAGACACAGGTGGAAAGGAAGAGAGCAGCTGCTGTGACAATAGCAAATGTTCACACAGGCATGTCCTCAGGTTCCTCAACAAATAGTAGAAAAAGTCACACCAGCGTGACTCTGACCTGGAATCCTCAAACCATAGAGCTGGTAAGGAAGAAGTGTGATGTCTGCAGTGATGAAGCACTCTAGGAGAATGAGGTAACAGTTCATCTGCGTCTGGTCTTTCTAAGTTAATAAAAAACTAAATGGCAACACGAGGAAGATATGATCCTCATGTACATTGGCACAAGTTTCTAATAACCAGTCACAGCACCTGACCACATTCAAAAATCTAGTCAGTGGGGAGGTATCAGCACTTATCCCACAGCAAACAACTAAAATGGGTTAGATGTGTCCCAAGAATACTGATTTCTTCCATTGACTATGAAGCGGTCCCTATGTGACTAGCCGAGATGGACCTGCATTACAAACACTTGCAATCATGTGAAATTAATCTGACACCAAGAATCTCACTGAAAACATCTGTAACATAGGTGAATATTTTCTGTACTTAAAAAACCCCCTCTATAGCTCCTTGGGTAGTATCTGAGGTGCACATCAAAAGAAGGAAAAAAGTCACAACTGGAGAGAGGTCTTGGAGTAATAGTCCACATGAATGTTCTATGATTGTCATTTGTCAGGACAATCATCTCTTTGCTGAGGCAATCTATCAACTGGAGTGTTCCATAAAACTCAGAGGGCATAACAAAGTAAAGCAAGCATCGGTAACATTAGACTGTGTTAGAGAAAGAATATTCTTGTTTTCATGTCTGGAAATAACAAAAAAAACCCCCAGTCTTCTAAACTGGGGTATTTCTGGTTGTTTTCCAAAGAATCTTACAAAACAAGTTTGCAATAGTTAGAGGTAGATTCCATATGTCAGGTTTTCTATAACAATATAGCTTCTTTTGAAGGGTCTGAAGGTCAAACCTTACCTCTGGTTTATGTAATGCTATTGTTTTGCTTTCTTGGGTTCTTCTATGCAGTGTTCTACATAAAATGTTTTCTGACATGGAGGCTTTCCCTGGCACTTTATATTTGCAACAAATCAACCTCATATAGTTACTTGAGTGTTGACTTATGTAAGGAGTTCCATTCACATGTACTGGCAATCTGAGACTCTGGGAGTGCAGGGGGCTATGGAATNAGCCCTGGCCCCAGCACTTCAATCACTTTTCTTCATTTCTCTCTCTATGCTATTTTCCTTTTAATTACAATTTATTAATATTATTATTAATTATTATCATAATTTCAATTATGAACTCATGAGTCTTCATACCTTTACCCTTCCAGTTCTCCCCATCCTGCAGAGTGGGGAGTGCACAAGTAGATATGTGGTGTTTAGTATATTTAGAATTTACCTTTAAGAATAACCATGAGGAAAGAGAAGTGTGCAAATACTTTGGAAAGTACTGTAAAAGGTAAAATAGTGACTACAGATATGGAAATAATGCCTTCTGGGGTAATTCAAGCTCTTCAATCCATTATTTACTTGAAGAGATGATTAAGAGGTGAGCTGAGCACTGTGCATAAGTACCTCAGAGCAAAGAGATTTCTGATGCTACACAACTCTGGCATTAAAAAATGACAAGAGGGAATCCCAAGACTGGAAGCTGAAGTGAGATGAAATGAGGCAAGAAATCAGGCATACAGCTTTTTGTCTGTGTTTGGCTGGTTGGGTTTTGTAATTAACCTTTGGAAATTTTTATTCAGGAAAGGGAGGAGCTCTCAGTCTGATTTTCTTCAAATCAGGATTAGACATCTGCTTATAAGAAACACAAAATTGCAACACAACTTGATGAACATTTTATTTAGAGAAGTTCTTCAGTCTGTATTATTCAGAAAGTCAGACTAGAATATATCAGTAAGAATGGGGACAAAAAAAAGCCCACAGCACCCAAAACCCAAGATTACACAACTTGATTAACTGCAACATTGGATCCCGCTCTGGACTGGCCTGGGAGAGACAGCTACTCATGATTGATGAGGTTATTTCCACTGCTATGTTCCTATGAATATAACACCTCATCAGCTTTCAGATGTTAAATATCCATGAAACTGGAAATATTATTTTCTCTTGGTTCAGGCAAAGACAGTTGATACAAAACATCCTTGGACAAATTAAGGTGCTGCTGAAAAGCAAATGAGGATTTCCATCCATTCTTATCCCAATTTTGCCATGATCTTTTGAAGCAACCGAAATGTCTGATTCATCAGGTCTCCCTATCTGTTAGTGAGGAGATCATTGCCTCTCTAAGAGAGGCATTATGAATCAAAATAATTTTGATGTATGGAGCATGTGTATACCCATATATGCTGAGCAGGCACTGGCACAAACTTAATTAACTTAAACGGTTGTGAGAGTTAGCTCTTTAAACTGCTTAAAATAAACAGTGGATGCTTTTTCTCTCTGGTATGGATATCACCACAGTAACCTCTCTTTTGAGAATGTCAAGATTAAGATCACAATAATACATAAGCTATATGAAACACTGAAGAGGCTTTGTTTGGTAGTTCAGATGGAGACAGTGCAGCTGGACTGGTATTAACTGAAGTTATCCAGGAGAACAGACTACTCTGGTCCCAAGAAATTGATTTCTGAGACAAATTGAATCTTTAATTTCAAGATTCTAGTATTTCTGGCACTCATTTAGGTGATTCTTGACAACTAGATTCAACTGGTAACAACCTGTTAAGCTTTCCTCGATGTGAATATTATTTAAACCAAACAGAATGGATATCACTGTTTGTATCTCAGACTAGCCTGAGTCAAATGTAAATGGTTTTACACTGACATGTCTATGGGGTTTGAAGCTGACAGCATGAGAAAGAACCTTAGGGGAAAGTAGGAAATCAAGCAGCTGAGAGGAGTACATCTACTTTTTAGGCACTGGACAATTCTTCCTTGAAATGGAAGGGTTTTTTCAGTGTTTTTCCAGTTTCAAATATGATTTTGAAATTACTCCCTGTTTTTACAATACAGACCTTTATCCCCCACAAACCTCCTCTCCCCAGTGTTTGTCTCATCATGGTGCTAAATTCTTTTCTCTGATCTGAGCACCTGATTCTACCTGACATTTAAGTGAGATACACACCCACATCTGAAGGCAGGCTTTGGCTCTTTGAGTCCAGATTTGTCTTTGTTTTATTTACGGAGAACTGAATGCAAGGAAGAGGAAATAATTCAGAGGAATGAATTATGGACTACTCTCATCTATTTTCTTCTAACAAAACTAAAAAGTTTTTCTTTGACACAAGTAAAACTTATGTAAAATGAAGTTTACTTAAAATAGTCCACACATCCCTGCTTTTTAGGAGGAGTTTTTATTTTTATTTTTTTTAACCATCCTAATTTTATTCTTTTAAGTTATCCATTAACTTCTGCATCCAGTGTGTTATGCAAAACATCTTTAAATGTGGCAGTTTACATTACAAGATCATCATGGATTTTCTGGATATTACATTTTATCAAGTGTAAGTCTAGTCTTTTAAGTTAACCAAGTTATTTATAAGGTGTTTTACTTATAAATTTATAAATGCACCTGAAAGGCTACTTGGGTTGCTTTTTCACTTAAAACTCCTGTTTTGTTGATGGAATCTAATTTTGGACTCAAACCCAGGTAACAGTGAACTAATCAATGCTCACCGCAACAATCTCCCACTAAGCTCACTGGATATAGTGATTTAATAATAGCATAGTTTGAACACTTACTTTATGCATTTATTTTTGAAGTGTGTGGACACATTCTCATCTAATTTCCTTGAAGGAGTTCCAAAATTTTTTCCTTATCACATAAATATTTATAATAGATACACTGAAATAGTCTCCAGAAAATACAAAGCCAGACATTAATAGAAAAATTTTTTACAGATGAAGGAAAAAATTGCTGTTTTATTTTAAGTGCAGAAGAATAACTTCTTATGTTTTATTCATAAGCGGAAATTCTGAGAACTTCTTGTTTAGCCTCCTCCTGTTCCCAGAAAATGATAAACTCCAGAATTTGGGGCCAATACTGCAAACTGCTAAGGACAGCCTGCAGGAAGCTGAGAACTCTGAGCTCTGGTTGACTTAGTGGGAATAAGTTTTAGAAATTGAAAGAGTTCATTTCTGCCCTCAGATGGATACCACAAAAGCCCTTTGAAATCACTACAGTCAGTCAGACTCCAGACATTAATGCTGCATGAACTTTCCTCCTTCAAATGATACTTTGAATAACATAGAATAAATGAAGACACTAAAGGCTCATGTCTAAGCAAAATGTGTACTCTGATGAAAAGAGTACTGAAGACCATCATGAGCTGCTAATTTCATAATGCTCTTAATATTTGTGAACCTCAGCGCTATGAAGGGGAAAGATAGAAGGAAGAACAGCATGGTTAGGGGATCAGCCCCTTCTTTGGAAGGTTATAATTCAGAAACCCTTCTCTCTCTGCAAAGAAAAAGCTGCACAAAGAGCACAACACCCAGCTTCCCTCAGCTCAGTCCGTGCCTCAGAAGCAGAGGAGACAGTACCTGTGTATAAGCACAGGAATGCACATTTCACCTCAGTGCTAAGCTATAGAAAAGTTTCATCCCTCACCTGCAGTCTGGGATTAACCAGACTTCCCACATCCACTTTATTGTCAAGCAGGACCAGTGGTAAAAAGGCCATCTCCTGCAGTCTGACATTGAACAAAGTTATTACCTGGAGAAAATGTACGGTGCAAGTTACTTTCTGGTAACTGTGAAGGCAGCTGTGAGCATCCCTGTCAGAGCCTATTACTTTCTACCTGGCTTGTTCATCAGTCACTTGTGTTCTCCTGGATTCATTCTGAATAGTTTTACTCCCGCAGCTATGATTTATGGTGAAGTGCTGGTGAGTGCAGCCAGAGCTGAGTGCTTTTGTTTCTGAAAGATGCAACCAGAAACATTGGATGAATTAATATATATTTTTTTAATCCTCTTTGTTTTTTTTTCCCTTTCCAACTCTACAAGAGCTAAAGTTCTCAGTGATCCACAAAATAGACACCCCTTTGCTACTGGTTTGCTCACTTGCACACGTTGCTGGCAACGGTTCATCCTGTCTTGTTGCTAAAAGTGTCATATTTGTACTTTTTTAAAGTATGCTGCTCCTTGTGTTCATTTCAAGATATGCTGGTAGAGGGATCAGAGGAACACATATCTGCTGTATGGATACTTACTTTTGCTATGTTTTATGTATATAAGATATATATATCTGATGCATCTAGTTATAATCTTTAATATGCAATCTTAGCTTTATTTATTGGAAGCTTAAATAAATATTAATACATACAATATAAATAAAATTGATATACAAATTGTATACAAATGTATACAACATATATGTGTGTATATTTGTACAAATACACACATTATTCATACAGTTCTATTTAGAGCATTTGTTTCTCACAGCTGGGGTAGGTTTCCCATTTACAGACCACAAGCATTTTCGTATAAGGTCAAGGAAGTCATTGAACAATGCAGTATTATTTCCGAGGAGGACATTTCCACTAAGGAAATTGTATCCAAAAGTGGAAATGCCATCTAAGGAGCCTGCAGAGAACAAAAAGCAGCAAATTATAGAACCTCAGCCACCATCCAAATGCTGTCTCCTCCTGGCCCAGTCTCAAGATCCAAAACAGCAAAGACTGAGGATTTAATGCTAGCTTAGGATCTGAGTATCAAGGCAGAAGCTCAGCTGACAACATATCACAGGTCTATAATCAAAGTCAGCTTTGCAAAGAGGCTAAGTCTCTATTGCAATTGAGCCATGTTGGCTTCAAAACACACCCCTTTACCATGATGTGGTTGTGTATACTAGGCAAAAAATGAAAGCAAAATCAAAACATTGAATTAACCTCTCTACCCTGAGCTTGGATCTCTCTACAGCTTCCTCCTGGACTTGCAGTGTCCTCCTTCCCCACTCCAATGAGTCAGCAGAATTCCTTATGGAAGTTGGTGGATCTTGCCTCTGCTGATACAGTGAGTAAACAAAATATGCTGAACTCTTATTCAGTGAAAATTATGACAAAAAGAAAAAAAAAAAACCAAAACTGTCAAACTTCAGCAGGAAAAGCAACATTTAAAAATAGAGGTTTTATCCTCGGCAACTCCGTTAACTGCAGCGCTAGCACCCTGATTTGTCACCAGCCAACAAACGTGAATCCTCGTATTTATAAACCCTTCTGCATACAAAATCACTTTTCCATCAGATCCAGCCCTGGTGCACATTGCTGAGAGCAGAGGGAAGTGCTGTCATTCTGCCTTGTAGCTTCTAAAGGTCAATGGACTTGCAGCTCTTTTTGAGGCTCAGTGAACTGATGTCTTTTGGGGAAGTTGTGTCTGAATCACTGCCTTCAATTCAGCAGGGACAAGGGCTAAATGGAGGGAATCTAGAATTGCATGGAGAGCACTACATGGGGAAATAGCAGAACACAGAGTGCTCATTGCTCGTGGTGTTCAGCAAAATATGACAAGCATCACAAAAATGGTATTACTGAATATGGCAGGGCTTGTATGTGCATTGCAGCTTTAGTGTTCTAAAGGAGTACAAAAAGGTCTCTGATTAAATCATGGAGATAACTTCTGTTTAAAGATGGTTTTGATGTACAGTATTAAATCAAAAGCAGCCTCTGCCATATTGTGAAGACAGTTATCTTTCTGCTTCTTTAGATTCTAATATTTATGGTTTCAGTTATTGACTGTGCTTTTAGAGATATTTAAAGGTATCCCTCTCCCATCTTATACAAGTCCTTCATCTAGTCTCTGCAGAATGCAATGGATGGTAGACTTTGGTCTGAGTCTGAAATTTGTCTATTAAAAAGCTATTTTTTTAAATTTAGGATGATTTTAACATGTAGAAGATAAATCCCTGCACTAAGAAGCTCATAGTGGAGGGCTAGCACCACATTTGGTGCAATCCTGAGAAGGAGATGGGACAATCTTTTGCCCCTGGAGGAAAACTAGAAGCTTTCACATTTTCCCCAATAGCCTACAACTGGGAAAAAGTACCGCTTTGGTATGGGTATGCACCTCAATAACAGATGGTTGTGAAGTGTGTTGCTCTCAGCCTGTTAGTTATCTTGGTAAGCTGCTGTGAAGTTCCTGATACTCAGTTAGAAATTCTCTCCGTGATCCTAATCCCTTTGCATCACTCCTGGTTTTCTTTGTATACTCATGACGAAAACTCCTAGGATGTAGTCCTGAGATGATAAACTAAACATAAATTGCAGCTTTCCCAATAGCACTCAGGTGCTAAATCACTGACAGCTCAGTTTTCACTGCAGCTCCTGATGATGTCTTTTCATTTGTTAGCTCTTGGCTTTCAGTGCTGTTCCATTCAATTTCTTTTTTGTGCAAGCATCACTTATCCCCATCTGTTACCTACCTTCTCCCTCCTCACAGTACCCTTAATGTGACAGGCATTGCCCAAACATGTATGAATACCTAGATTTTGTCCTTTAGAGCCTCATCAAGCAAAATACCAAATAGTAGCAAAATCAGATTTTGGACAGTAAGTAGTCTTTTCACTCATTTTAAAGCTGCTGCCTCCCACACTTAGAGGTTTGATACAGAGCTTTTCAGCAGTGAGTAGAGAAGAACAGCCTGGAAAACATATTCTCTTGTACGAAAAAATCATCAGTCTGGATGTTTCTCTCCCAAAGGACCCCCAAATCCCAAATCAATCCCAAAGAGAGGGTTCTGCCAATGCTGCTTTGTTGCCATCTTTGAAGTCAGCATCAGCAACAACATGTTGCAGATATGATGGAAAACTTTCTGTTCAAATGCCAAGCTCAGTAAGGGCTTAGAGACACAGACTGCAGTTTCCAAGGTGGCTCTGAGTCAGTATAGTAAGGTTTAAGCTCACATCCTAAGAAAAGTTAGGTTTAGAGCTGACATACAGAGTAGTAGAAGATCTAATCCCTTACTCTAAGGCACAACTCACATTTCAGAGATGTACTCCTACCTTGTCTCCTGCTGAGAAGGGGACTCTACATCTGTGTGTTTCTGGCAATGGGGTTCTAGAAGGACTGTGACAATTAGTTGACAATGGAATTATGCATGTGTGTATTTAACCCTCTTATTACCTCAGTTTCCTTATCTCTCTTCCTCCAGGCAGGGATTTCAGGCAGGTCTCTGCATTCCCAACAAATTGGCACTGTGTCCCTGGCCTGCTTTGTGCCTTTGCAAGTCTCATTACCCTTTGGAAACAGCTTGCTCTCAATTTGCTTTGCTCCAGTGCAATCAGTGCAGCCAGATGGAAACAGCTTTGAAATTTACCTTTTCAAATCTCAGCTTCATATTTCTCCTTTGATGTTTCTTGTCAGGTTTTCCAGTTGTCCTCGCCTCTCTCAGCTTGCCACAGCTCCCTCTCTCCAGACTGCACTTTCCTCAGGCTCACCGCTCTCTGAGCATCCTAACTTGTATAGGCATTTCTGTCACGGGGTGACTGTCACTGGAGCACTAATTCACAT
>VYZX01023926.1:7282-27019 GCA_013401335.1 Brachypteracias leptosomus | reverse complement strand
CTGGATGGCAGCACAGCCCTCTGGGGTGTCAGCCACTCCTCCCAGCTTGGTGTCATCAGCAAATTTGCTGATAGTACACTCAACTCCCTCATCTAAGTCATTGATGAATATATTGAATAATACTGGCCCCAGTACTGACCCTTGGGGCACTCCACTAGTTACAGGCCTCCAACTGGACTCTGCCCCGTTGACCACGTGATCCTGCTGTAGCAGGGGGGTTGGACTAGACAATCTTTTGAGGTCCCTTCCAACCCCTAACATTCTGTGATTCTGTGATAAAATACACGTAATTGAAAACTTATCCTTCCAGAAGTTTACAGAAATCTAACCAGAAGCTAATTGAGGGATACAAAATTCAACCCCTCACTGCTTGCTACAAGGAGGCATTGACTACAAAGTGCCTTTGAAGGCAGAAGTACAGGGGACTTTCAGTCCTCCAATCCTTCACAAAACTTGAAGGAGCTCTCTGTCGGTCAGAAACTCTGGCAGGATAGCATCAACACCAAAAGAAGGCCCTGTTCTGACCACAACTCAGAGGAAGTCCACTCACAGAGTTGTAAGGATTTTGTTTGTATTATAACTGCCATAAATAAGAATGAAATAGGGGGCACATTACTGCAAGTTCTCGATAGCCTTTAGAAATTTGTTGTTAGTGTTTCTTACACTGGATATATAATAATGTGCTTCCCATTAGACTCAATTTTCTCCACTCTTACAAACACAAGACAAAGTGTTTATGTCTAAATTATTAGTTTCCTTTTAAAATGTGGCTGTATTAATTTGGCCTGTAGGATAATAGCTTTATCCTAAGAAATGCATACTAAAGTACAGCCCACAGAACCTAACTCATAAGAAATACACTGGTCTACAGTGTGAACCATACCTATGCCTGGTGACTGTTCACACTGAGAAGGGTATTGCTGACCTGTGCCACCTTCGAGGATGCTGACTATTATTTGCACATCCATGTTGCCATTGGCTTCACTGTACTAGGTCAGCGAGTAAGAAGATACGAGGCTTATTCAGAGTTTACACTATTATCTGAAGCAAGATGCAACAAATAGCTATGAGAAGCAAAACCAGGAAATGATGAAAAGGAATAAATGTTATGTGTAGAAAAAAAATGTAAGCTAACAAAATAGCTATTTCACAGTTCGATGATTCCAAAATAATCTGAAAGTTTTTAACAAAAATCTCCACCTTTCACTCTGGCTATCATAGAACCCCTGCTGTCTCTGGGTATAAGTGACTTCTCTTGGTATCATGGCAGACTGTTTTGAGGAGAGATTCAAAGAACAGCATTTCACTTGTTCATTAAACTAAGGTATTTTATTAGAAAAGCTATGGAGTGACAAATAGAGATGCATGTGAGAATGGAGCACTCCAAGCCAGCACCGCTGGTGTAAGAAGAAGAGCAAGGGGGCAAGATATTATTTTAAACTATTTTGCTTCATGGATTTAGATCTGTGGCTGGGAGGAAGAACCCAGCAGAGCTTGACTGACTCTCACTAAGTGCCTGTCGCTGAACCAAAGGAAGCAGCAGCCTGCTGAGCAGTGGCACCCCCGTGCCAAGCACCTTGCTAGCTGGATGGGCAGCTCCCCTCCAGAGCTAGGGACACTCAGAGGAAGCAAAAAGAGGAAACTCCATTTTGTCTCATCAGGGCAAGGTAATTGATATCGTTGAATTATTAAAGGAAATTTGAAAAAAAACCAAACCAAACCAAAAACCAACCAGATTTATATTTCTGTGGGTATATGAAGAAAGGCTTTCCAGGCTTATTTCACTATATTCAGTGTTATAATCCCAGAAGGCTAACAAGAAAGAACCATGCCTTCATTCATTATCAATAAAACCATTCCTGGCCAAAACACCATGGAAAGAGGAGTAAGAGGATGGTGGGTCTATTTTAACTTCTGCTCCTCTACGGCAGAGTGCTGTGTATGGGCACATGGTCCCTCTTCTATCCAAAACATGCATTCAAAGGCTCAGTTTGAATATTGGTTCATGTGCTGATACCTTGTACTTCTGACACAGAGAGGATGTTTAGCTAATTTGTTATGAAATTTCTAAAATCTCACTTCTCTTCCCTAAGCACCAGTGACAACAGTAGAGATAAGAAACAACAGTAAAGAAATAGACAACAGTAGAGATATTACAAGCCAAGGTATGTATTTTAATACTAAGGTCTCATTTTCTCTTTTCAAATACACATCAAAATTGTCTTGCTCCATATGCATATGTAAAACTAAATATGTAGCCTCAGGTAGGTACTGCAAGCATTTTTGATTATTCAGAGACTTATATTCATTCAGAAGAGTGAGTGAAATTCTGGTTGCACCATGAGTTCTACCTCCTGCAATCATTTAGTACCTTTCTTCTGTGAACTTTTAGAAGCTTTTACATTAAACCCCAAGCTTGATAAAACACTCGAAATAAACCCTGTGTGAGTCTGTTTCTTAAGAACCAACTACTGCTTTCCATTTTGTGAAGAAAAAGAAAGGATACTAAAATTGTTTAAATCTCTTTAGTGAATATGGTATCTACTGAGTAATCATAAAGTCATACATTGTCTCTCCTCCAAATTCTGTTACTTGTCTAAAAAATCTGGACATCAATATGTCAGTTGTCTGAGATATATACACATCTGTGTTTAACAAAGTTGCATTTATAACACTTACAATGGCTAATACACTTTTAAATTATTGATTTCAGCTGAAAAATTCCTGAGGTTGAACATAAACAAAAGAAATAAGTATCTGCCTCTTGATAACATTTTTTTTTCCAGTGTGGAGGTGAAGCTATAGATCCCAGAGATGGAAAAAGCAATTTGCTATTCTCACTCATATTTAGAACCCTATTAGTGGGTTTGTGGAAAAAAAATGTCATATACTTCAAAAAAAGCACGCTATGAATTAATGTTTATAGATCTTATTGCTTTTTCCAGCACACACTATTTTTATTCTCTATTCTTCGTAATAGACTTAAAATCCTTAGAATTATAATTTTCTCCCTACAGACGCTGTCTTTTTCTATTAAGCAAACATCGATCCTTCGCATTCTCCCTCTTTTCTTTCCCCTCCACCCCTTTTTTTTCGAATAGACATGAAATTACCCTAGATTTTTTTTCTGTTTAACATCAACAGCTTCATTTTATGGACCCTGTATTAGGCCCATGCAATAATAATCATAGTGCTGTATATCACAGAAGACTTAAATTCTTTCATAGCATAGCACTTCATTTCCTATTGACTTTGGGCTAGGCTGGAAATGCAGAGCCTGCCATCCGTCATGGGCATGTGCACAGCAACAGCCCCACAGGGAGCTCCAACTTGCCCAGCTGGAAGACTCAGGGAAGAGGTACAGGTCATGATCAGGACTATATCAACTAGAGATGGCCTTTTGCTGTGTATAGGCCCATGTGGGCTGCTAAGAATACAGCAGAGAGCAGATGAACATGTATCAATGGCTCCGAAAGCCTAAACCAAATGTACCGCCAATAGTAGACAGGGGCACATGAAACTTTCATTTGTTGTGATCCTGGAGGGCCTACAGTACAACTGACTGATATGACACAGTTCACTTTATTTAATCATGTTTGGGCTTTGCATTTGGTGAGCAGCTTGCTCTGAAACTCAGAACATCGAGACACTGGTGCCAGGCAGAAGTATCTGACTCCTCAAATCCACCAATATGCACATTGGGACAGCTGTGTGAAGCACATCTATTGACATTAAGGAACCAATAGAAAACTTGATGTGGCATGCCCCCAGATACTCATATTCTAACAGTTCAGGCTGTATCAAAACCTTCAGAACCTGGAAAAAAAAAAGCTTTCCCTCTTCTCTTATCAGGATCAGAGCAGGACAATTGAGTTTTCACATGAAATACATTATGCTCCTAGTCTTTCGTTATTTTTACAATATGATGTCAGGTATGATCATCTTCACAAATACAGAGTGCAGAGGTTATTAAAGGTCTAGTTAGACAAAAATTCCATGATTAGCTCCTACTCTCCAAAAGAACTCTTCCTCTATTAATTGTAGTATTTTCACTGGGAAAAAAAACCCCTATGTAATCAAAATCTTTTGCGTTATATTTGTCCCAGTCAGAGGGGACAAGTTTAGTTCACAGTTGTTCTGGTCATAACTGGGCTGGTTGACATTGTGCTGGTGTAACAGATGAGAATGACTGGAGAATCAGGCCTCAGAACCTTTCTGTTACACTGCTTTTGCTACGCAATTATTTTGAACTTGTTTTGTGACGAGACATGAAGACAACTATCTCCCTGGATTCACACTGAGAAAACTCCACTGACTTCAGCAGTTAATGCTCATTTAGCTATTATTAACTACCCTGTGTGATATGAAGTCCACACCTAACAACTGAAACACACTCCAAGGTCAGCAATAGGATTCACCAGATAATTTTCTTCTGTACCGAAGGTTGTTCTAAACTTTAAATGCTTTTCTTAATCTCACATTATATCCATTAAAAATGACTATTCAGTTGCTATCATGAACTCAAATCCATATACTCCAGCTCTGCACCCAGAGGGCCATTTACTGGATTATAAAAGGGCAGATACCTATTTTGCAGCACACCTGCCCTTTTCAGAATTCAGTCTGAGAGAAGGAGAAACAATGGGGAGTTGGAAGACATCGGTACCAAGGATGCACTGGTAGTCAGTAAAAGGAAAAGTTTGGTCTTTTCAAAAATTCCTTTTAAATACAATTGAAGGGTAAGAGGCAAGCTGATAAGGACACCATTTATGATGGACACTCAGATGGCTGGGGACAGAATGCTCTTCCATTGCCCAGGTAGCACAAACCAGCACATCTCATATTGTTGTGCAAAGCAAACATCAATCAGGATTTTCAATACCTGCTGACCTGCCATGCTCTTGCATGCAGCTCTACATCCACAAGCTTCTGCAGTGGGTATAACAGGTGCTTTCTGTATTTATTGGTTTATGCACACTTCCCACAATGCCATCCCATGAACACCAGCCATGCCTTGAACCCACTTGGAGGCAGAAGTTGCTGCAACCCATAGGCACCACCCGGCTCTCGCTAAGGACCCTCCTGAGCCTTGCAGAGAGCCCCAGGATCCTGTGTGCCCCCAGCTCTGCTTGGCTGCCTCTGCGTTTGCCTCCAATAGGGAACAAAATATTGGAAGTACAGCACCTGAATGATAAGCAATCACACAAAGTCACGATTTTTTAAAATCAAAGTATCCTGAGAACTTCTGAACATATATGATAGATCATTTACCTGTGGCCCTTACCTAAAAGAAACATGTTTGCACATTTTCTCCAGTGAAATATGTATCATTCCACAATCTCACTTCACATGTGCTCCTAGTAATTAGGTTAAAGAACTGGACCATCTTTTGTTGCTACTAAAGCAAGTCACAAACTAATCTCAATTCTGTTGGAAGTGTTCTTCCTTTTAAATAGTTGAAGACATTTATTATTGAACTTCCTGCTTTTGACAGGATTTTATTAAAAGAAATTGATTTTACTTGCTGAGACTATTACATTCTGCTGAAGGATAAATATCATACCTCATTTTCTTTCCTGATTTTTGCTAAGAATATTTTTTAAAATTCAATAAGATGTTGACTGAAATACCCAGTATCCTAAGTGTCATTTCTTTAAAAGGTTAGTATTTTTAAAATCAGATATCAATATACAAGAAATTCTGTTAAAAAAAAAAAAAAAAAAAGACTTACTTTTAAATTATTCTTTCAGGAGGATCACATTTTAACAACCAAAACCAACAATATGTTATATTACATTTTGAGCAGAATGTTTACCTTTCACTGAGTTTCTGTGCCAGCTGTGTCAGCATTGACTGTAATAGCTTACGTATAAAAAAATATTAAAAAGAGCTGTTTATTTTTTTTAATTGCCATGATCATGCCAAAAAACACAATGTGTGGGATGCAGGCAGAATGCTGGGAGCAATATTATTCATGTTAAAAACAGTTGCCTGATTTGCTTTCTTTGAAAATTAGGATACTATAAATAGGAGCCCAGTGGGAATTATAGATTGCAAGTTTTGGTTTAAAAGCTGTCAGGATGAAACTTTTGAAAGACTTACAAAACACAAAGCAATTAGAACTATTGCATTATGGCCTGTCATTTCCCTTTGGGCTAGATTAGACCTTTATTTTTGAAGAGAGTTGTGTATTCGATATAGATCTAGCTCCTATTTCTATGCCTATGTCCAAACACTAGATTTTTAAAAACTTATAGAAAGATTTATTTGCTTTTTATACATCTTACACTCGTTCAACAAGCCAGCTATCTTAACTTACTGTTTTGTTCATCATCATAAAAAATGTGTTACTGAACCAATAACAATTCTATGTTGCTTGCTTTATGAAAACCTTTCCCACAAATCACTTTTGAACACCTTGGAAATTAAGCTATACTAATCCATTACAAAAAGGTTGTGCCAAGCCAGTGTCCCACGAGAGTGCCATGGCTGTCCTTTACCTTATTTACCAGTACATTAGCATTTTGGTGGTTTGGGTTTTTGGTTCTGTTTTCTGATGTGTTTTTTGCTTGCTTTATAGCTGATAGAAGGCATGCTTCCAAAAAACCCCCAAACCCCAAGCAACTAATAAATACCCAAAACACAAAACCCCCTTATCTGAATAAGAAAGCAAGAAGAAACTATTGCAGAGATTTTATCAAGTTCTTTTTTCTATGATAAATTATACGTGACATTCACTGTTAGAAGGCTGGCATTTTGACCTGCCCTTGGCATGGGAAGCAATGGGAGCTATTGGGGTATGCTGACTTTTTAACAGCAAACACAGGGAAAGAAATAAAAGATCTGCTGCTAATTTCACTGTGAGCAAAGGGCCAGCAGAGCAATTACACAGCTTGTAAGACCCACCCAAATTCCTATCTTTGCCCACTAGATTCTGTTAAGTATAAAGAAACATTTTTTTTCCACACGCTTCAGTGTTTGAACGTTTTTCTTCATAAAAAACTGTTCTGTTTACATAAACCACAGGTCTTGAAAGTGGCATGGGATTTTGGTATCCATCTCAAAGCATGAAGCGAACGGCCTGATGACCATTTTCCTGAAGGCACAACTTTTCATCAGGAAATTGGACTCTGTTCAGAGGAGTTTCAGCTTGAAACACTTGGCATTACTAAGAAGTTGACAGCCCAGCCTTGATGCCTGCCTGCATGTCTTTTTGCAACTTCTCTGCTCTCTGATTGTGTGTGACCTTTGCATTTACTTAACTCCATGGTCTCAACCCTGGTTCAGCCTGAGATCTTAACTGCAGCATTCAAGCTCCAGGAGAGAACAGTAGAAAATGGACAAAGAGGAGAAGGTGGGAAGCAGAGATGTAGCAACAGAAGAGAGGAACGTCAACTTCAGCACCAGTCCAACAAACTTTTAACTAGTGCCATATTTTCCCTTATAAATTTAATAATTATGTATATCACACTGTCATCCTTATCTAAAGATATTTGCTGCCCTGATCTGAAGATTTTCTTAGTAGAGTTGTACTTGGGTGAGAAGCAAGACCCCAATCCCATATTCCAGTCTAATTAGAGTTTAAAAAAAAATAAAAATAAAGAGGGGATAATTATCTCCTGTCCACTATAAAAATTCAAGCAAAATATGAAAGCCTAAGTTTATTCTACACAAACCATGAAAAAGCAATTAAGAGTGTGACACAAAGCCATCACATTTGATCAGAAGAGTTGACCCTGTTCCAAGGATAAAATGATAACTAGTGTCCTGAGTCCAGCTCAGTGACCTTCTGGAGCTGGAACTTTCAATTACGCCAAATTAGCTGTGTCATGTAGGCTGGCTTTGTGAGTGAGGCTGGATCAATGCAGTACATTTCACTGATGATGACAATGATTTAATCAATCTCAGTCATTCAGTGGACAGCAATAAGGTTGCAAGGTAAGCACCAAAAAAAGAACACTAGGATTGTCAGGGTTACCTTGCTGCTCCTCATTTGTTCTTTTTCTTTAAATGCTAATTTTAAACTATGAAAAAATGTTAAGTAGCAATTTCCTAGAAGGGGTTTTGTCACATCTATTCAGACTTACACTCTGTATGCCAAATTGCAACCTGATGTTCAATAGTGCTGTTTTTGACACTTCTGTGCAATAAAAATGAAGATCCTTCTTTGCTCAAGGATGTCTATGACACTTTTGACACTTTTCTCCCAGAATTGCAGGCAGCCCAGATGTTCTTTGCATTAAGCAGAGCGTTGCCACAACTGCTATGGAATGCAGGAAGATATTGGGCTCTAGGCAAAAGTAGCAAAGGGCATCTTCCTTCTTTTTAACTGAGGAGTAATTTTTGGAGAGTAAAACCTTTTGATGTGCACAAAGTTAAAGCCTCAGAGGGACTTTACAGGCAAAAGACACATTGCATTTTCTCTAGCTCTTGTTTCAAGGTAACTCAGAGACATTACAGAGCAGCTGTTTCCACTTGGGTTCAGAAAAAAATATTCCTTACCTATGTATGCCAGCATGGTACAGCTGTACGTGCTGCATATCCAATGCTATGATACAGGCAAAAATGGAAACAACAGTAACAGGTCTTGGTGATGGGACTCAAGCCTTGATTTTTGTGGATTCGCAAGGGTGCAAGTCCTAGTCACTCCTGGATTGTTTTGGCTACTCCAGACTCGAATCCAGGGATTTATATTCACAAGTGTCTCCTTCCAGAGCAGTGACAGGCGAAGGAGCCTTGGCCACATGCTGTGTTCCCGTACCCCAGTATTCTCTCCAGTTGGGCTAAAGGAAATGTTTCAAGACCACATTGTGCACATGGAGGAAAATGTTCTGGGTAAAAAAATAACCATATATTTTCTGCATTATATTCCCTATTTCTGCCCTTGTACTGTCCCCAAAACAGATGCTTGTGGGACTGAGCAGTAAACTGAACTGTTTTCCTCCTTTATTTTAAAAATATATAGGCTCTGCTTTTTCCCACAGGCCACGCAGTCATTCTGTGCACAACAAAGTAACGTAGTCCCTGGGTAGGTCCCTCAAAAGAAATACTCTTTAAACTAAAGCCCCGGGGCTCGCATAAGCCACAGCTCCTGTTGGTGTGTGGGCAGATAAACAGGGGTCTTTCCCTTCATCCTGCTTCTCTTCAGCTGCATCTCCCAGAGTGACCCACTGCATGGGAAGAACCACCTTCCCACACCACGCGCTGCCCTTACAGCAGAAACAGGTTAGCAGAGAGTCTAATTAATGTTTCCTCAGGAAAAATGTGTGCTAGAATGTTTTATTTTGAAATAAAACTTTTAATTTGGAAATTTCAGTTCAGGGATCTATTTTTAAGTACTTGCAACAGACATGTCTCTGATGGACTGATTTTTTTTTTTACTTTATTTTTTTTCTCGCAGAATTTTTCTGTGATTAATAGACCTTTTTAAAGGTTTAAAACAGTTCAGGGAGCTGTTATTTATGCCCTTTTATACACAGTCCTGAAGTTTAAGGTAGTCACACCATGCTCATCAAAATAACATGAAATGGAATCATATGGTCTGGAAGAGCCCCTGTTATGTATCTTCTGTCATCTCCAGGGAGCTGCACAAGTGCACAGAAATTTCTTAACCAACATCTTACTGGGATTAATCTTTGCCTGACTTTTGTCTGGTCTGCGGCTGTATAGTGAGCTCACTGATGCAAGGTCTGTCTGTCTTAGGTGCTGGCTTAGACCTGAAATGGGAACAGCAGCAGCCAAAGTGAGTAGTGGGAAAAACTAATATTTCTGGGTGCCACCTGGCCAGCCTACAGCAGTTCCTGTAAGGCTTTCATAATCTGGGAAGAAAGATGACTTGTGGCATCCCTACTGGAATTTTTGTGTTGCACTGCCAAGTCAGCTCTAATGCATGCCAGCTTTATCAAGGATTCATTAGCACAGCAAAGAAAGGCAATGAACATCAGCATGCTTTGCTGTACCTTGCCACCAGTTCCTAAACAATACCTGGGATTCCATCTGGTACTTCTACCTTCCATGGTCCTTCTGATCAGACAGGTATTAAGGAAGACAGGGCCACTGCCTACCACCTTCTTCAAAACCCAAACCGGGGATGGTCTGCAGCTGACCCTGGTAAACTGCAAGGCCTGAGCATATAGGTCTATGTTTTACGTTTTTGTCCCTGCTTGGGACAGAGTGCTACAAACTCATCAGGGATGATGCTACTTCAGCGACAGTTGTCATGTCTGCTTTTTTTCTAGACTTATTCCCTAGTGTGGGTGTCACTTTCACAGTCAAACGCCACTGGACATAGAGTTATGGTAGTGATTACTATGGAAAATAAGAAACACAAGGACAAATCATTTTAACTGGAGAGTCAGCAATGGAAAATGGCAGTCATCCTTTTATGTCATAGTGCCTCCCAGTTGGACCTGGGCTCTGTGAAATGGGGAAAGGAGTCCAGAATTGCATAGATCCATTATCCTCTATGGTTCAGGACGACAAGCTCATTAGGAACTATAGCTTCATTAAGTAGCAAGAGCTGCCCTGGTGTCAGGCTATGATCTATTTCTTATCTGAGATTGTGCCACTGATTTTCTCTCCGACATCCCAAACACAATTGACTACCACACCCCGCTGCTTTTGGGGATGGAGGCTAGATCTTGCTCTAAGAATTATAAGCTAGAGTTTCAGAAATACCACAGTATTATCTGCTAAGCATTGCTCAGCATTACGCGTGAACAAGTATGTCCTCACTTCACCTCTCTGGTATGGAAAGGGATCACTTGCCAAATATCTCCAATTATTAGCAGCTCCCATTATGGGGCTAATCCACGCTCAGTGATTACAAATATCTGACTGCACAGGGATAACAAAAACACCCAACCACGCCTTTGCAATACAGATATTTACCTTTGCATTTAAGAGATGTCCAAATTTACAATGTAAATCAAATAGTGAAATAAAACCAAAAGCGCCAACTTAAAAATGTGACTGTTTTGGACATGCTGGAGGGTTCAGGGAAAAAAGGCAGGGAGCTACTTTTTCAGATAAAAAAAGGATCCTTTTTACTTTTAAGGTTTGTTTTTTGAAGGCAAAGTGGATTAAAATTTAATCTAGCATTATAATGATATATAGCATTTACAAAGAATTGAAAGAGTCAGGAAACAATGATATCTTAGAAAGTACTGTGCTATTTCTTAGGCTTCCAAAAGAAGTGCTCAGACTTCAAAAGTCTACAATACCAGCAGCTGCAGCTAATGCATGCCTTTTTCTATTTTAATTATCTGTTTCCTCTAATAGGTTTTACAAGACTTAAACATGAATAGAGATCAGATCAACGTGAATAGGGAGCCAGATTTTATGATTTACCTACACTATTCTGAAAACAGAGTAATAACTATAGAAATGGCTGAAACTTGCATGGTGGTTTGTTTGTGTAAGTGAAGGACTCCCTCAGTATTTCTCTTCTCCAAGTTCAATGATTAACTCCACTTAAAACCCAATCACTGTGTGTCTGTTGACAAAAATCTCTGCAACATTAAAGATTTAATAGCAATACTTGGCATAAAATATTTTGGCAATATGAACTGAATATCACATCAAACACAGTTTAAAGACAAACTTCCCAGACAACAGAACAGTTTTATCAAACTCTAAATTTTGATGTTCTTTTATTGTGGCAAAATCGAAATTACTTCTATCTCATAGAATTTCTTTTGTCAAGGTGAAAGCATTTTAGATATTGTTATTTGTCTCCTGTGCAGGTGTGTAGTACATATTCTATAATGGCAAGACTCTCTGCTTCCTTGCTCAACACTGTAAAATATATTGCTATCCTGTTTCACTAAATTTAAAGTGGTTCTGGTGAATACACAATTTACATTTGAAGTTTAAAAAAGAGTTTTCACGCCTCATTTATTTAGAAGCTCTTTGCCTTATCACTGCTCTAGCTATTTAAAGCACTGCCTTTCTGTTTATCAAAGCCAACTCTCTTCCTCCTTCTTTACATTTTTAAAGACAAAAAATTAAAAAGTAACCTTTCCACTGACATTATTCTTATAACACATACCGAATTGATTTGAAAACATTAGATTTGCCAAATTTCTCCTTCATGTTGAACTGGAATCTAAATATGGCTCCTTTATTTATATAAGTGGAGGCTTATTTATTCGAGAGAATTTTTTTTGGAGGATTTTCCTAATGAGTGTGGTGAGAGTAGTTCAAAAATTTGAATTAGTTTTTAATTTTTAATTTCTGGAACATCAATTTTCAGACAATTTTCGGACATATAATTAAACATGAAGTTAATGATCTGTTTACAAGGACTCTTGGTGCATGGCTTTCACTGCAGGGAGGCTGTGCAGTCAGGCTGTAACATGAGCCCAGCACTGGCACTGCTGCCAGCAGAGCAGCTCCTGCACATTGCCCAGCCCCACACGTGGGCTTGGGCAATCCTCAACGGGCCTCCAGCAGTGGGTGGGAGGTCCAGGCCTTTTCATCGAGGCTCTTCCTTGCACATGTACTGAGATGAGTGGAGTCAACCTGCATGAATGGGGAATTCCCTCCCAGGTGGGGAAGTTTTGGCCCTTGTTTGTTTGAACAGATGGAAGTCCAGTTAGAAATGCACCCTGTAACCTGGAAATATGGCCTCAGCCAAAAATTCCCTGTTTTCACTCATTTCACATTCTCAAAACCTCCAGCTTTTGTGTTGGGCTGTTACATGATTTCAGCAGATATTTGTAAAGTTCAAAGGAAAATCCCTTTAGAATTTTCTATGTTATGAAAATGAGATTAAAACAGTAGTTTTCCTGTTTTATAAATAGATTCAAGATCATTCAAAAGCTGGCCGAAGTTTAGAGTGTCACATTTCTCTTTATTATTTACACCATGCTAACACTTCAAGGCACTGTTTTGCCTGACCCCTCCTGCACTGATCACAGTGCAGCGTCCCAAAGTGCTCTGATCCTGCATTTACAACACGCACTTGGCTGTAAGCAGGTGAACAGTCCCCACTGAAGTAAAGTAACACAAAATAAAGTCACAGATAATGAAAACTGTAGACACTCCATGAATCCTACAGTGAGCCCTGCACAAACTCAGAGGTCTGTCTTTCTGCAGTCAATTGAACAAAGTCTCAGCTTTCTTAGCTGAACTATCACCACAGAGGTAAGAAATTCCATAGGTAAACACATCTACCCCACCTGAGCACTGAAAACGTTGCACACTGCCCCAGAAGTGATACCTGCTGACACCAACCTTGTCTACAACATGCTGGAACTACATCTGCTCATCGCTCCTCTCATTTCACACACATTTCCAGCCTATGCACGTATCATCCCAGGGACTACAGGCAAAAGTATCAGGGGATTCACACACCATTTTGCTTTGTGCACACAGGAACCTATCATCCCTTTCAGCCAGACGGGGTCATGTACACATCCCCTGCTTTTTTCATTCCAACATGACCCGTGTGATTCTGTAATTTAAAATTATTAGTCATTAGTATATACTCTAATGAAAATAATGGAAACCCCAAATAAATTTACGAATATGCAGTTAAACTTAGAAAACAGACTAGAGGGCAAGCGCTTACTCCTGGTACAGATACGTTGGTACAAATGTGAAGTTGATTGCTGACATGGGTGGAATATCTCCAAATTTATACTGGCAAAAAACCCCACAACAATCTAACTAACAGTTCCTAAAATCACTAAATTAAATAGTAGCTTTTGAATAACATATTTGTAACACAGATAAAAATACTAGCACATTGCAGATCTCCAGACAAATCAGGTAAGATTACACTGCAGTTAGAAGTGATATTCTGATGAAAATATAGATATGGGTTTAGCTTAAGTGAGAAATAATTCTTTCTCAAATAACATGCCTTCTTTTCTCCAAAAGAAGTATCCATGTATTTTGAGACCCGCACTGGCCTATACAATTTGACATCTATTTTTTTTCTGCAGATATGAAAAACTACAATGTTAGCATCGGTTCTGAAACTGTCCCCTACCAGAGGTGTCCTATCCCACTAAAAAGGATTCAAGTTCTATTTGAGTTTTGTTTTAGGATAACTCTTAATTTTATTTTTTGTGTTAAGTTGAAAATTTCACTAATAAGAGCTGATATTTTCACAAGAGCTGGAAAATTCTGCCCTTTACTTATGATAAAATCCTGTATTCTGAACATGTCTTCGGACGGTTATGTGAATTATTTGTTAGCTGTTAGGTGGATTTATGCTTTTCATCTTAGCCTGAACTTCTCTCACGAGCATTCAGATAAATTATTTTGAAAGCATTCAGGAGCTAAGCATCCAATTGTACTATGTTAATATTGCAAGATATCTATATTCATGAATCACAAATGACTGTGCTATAGTTTACTTAATATTTTGCATTATTATATAAATATGAGTATTTACACCAATGCATTAGTTCCTTTTCCCCCTGGTGTTTAAGACTGTACCGAAGTCCCGCTGATGCCATAATTGAGGTTAAGCATGTGCATAAGTGCTGTTTGAGATGGGCCCCTATTCCCCAACGTGCCATTTGTCTCTGATAGATGATGGAAGATTGTTTTACTCTTTGCTCATTAATATAAATACATTTTATCCTCTCTTTGCACTAGTTATGTGCCACAAAATCGTTTTTATGATTATGTTATTTATAGTCATGCACCTTTCAGGAATATTCCATATACCTATACCTGGAATTACACCTGAAAATGCAGTAATTCACACTTCAAATACTATTTTGTGGCAAATAGGGATTTCTAACTTTGAAGTGTATTTCAGTCCACCCAGCAGGGGTAAGTTAAGATTAAGCGCCAAATTTTAACTCACTGTTTCCTGGCTTTGAGCTTCATTGTTCCACCTTAATATTGGGCTAACAGAGAGTATTTGTTACAAGGTTTGTGAATAAGTGATTCCTATCTCTTTTGTAAGGAAAATTGACTCCATTACAGGAGAGAAGAGACATCAAGCTAACGTTACATGAAGTCATAATCCTCTATTGAGACATCACACAATGACATTGTTAACATGAGTATGCAATATTTATTATAAATAAAAGAGGCTATTGAGGCTTTCAACCCATAAGCAGCTCTGTGTGGATGACTTCACTGTAGGAACACAGTGGAGTTATAATGAGGATAAAAGATTTATTTATATCTAAATATGTTCTAATTAGTAATTCTGCACTAGCACGTAGCAGATACAATTGGAGGACCAGTGCAGTTTTGTGAGTTTGGTGGTTTTTTTGTTTTTAATTACTATTTATTGTTTGCACTTTAACTATCAATATTTAGTAAAGTAAAAAAGAATTGTCATCTTTAATTTTAAATAAACAGTTTCATTGGTAAAACCTCTAAGAAATCTGGGGATATTTCACTACTAATGGAATTATGGTACAAGAAGAGTATGTGTATATATTATACGAATACTCTCTGTGTAAAAAGAACCCACCCCATAACCGCTACTTAACAGAGACACCAAGAAAAAAATATGCTGAAGTAATGCATTATTTTTTATCTTAGAAGAATGAAGTTCATCAGGTATTCATTTCTCATCTTGAGAATTACATTGACATGGTTCATCTCCTTCTAAAACTGCATTTAAGTTGATTACATGTAAGCTGACTGATAAGAAAATTTTATTCATCTTGAAAAACAAATCATTTAATTTAGAATCACTCAGCTCAGCAGAGAAAGTCCTTACCAACAATTACTGAGAGATCTGAAGAATTCTACTCCACCTCCAAATGTAGATGAAAAAGCATCTACTTTTCCTGTTAATTTCAGCTGTTCATTTGCAGCAATAAAAATCTCGAATCTTNTAAAAATCTCGAATCTTTTCTTTATTGAAAAATAAGGCAAATCCCTTGAAAAATACTTTTTCCTCTTAGTCTTCCCCTTTTATTCACTCTGTTCATAGAAAAAAAATTATTTTTTCTGCTGAAAGAAGGATTTTTTTAAAAAAGGAGCTTTACTTTGAAAAGCCATCTACAAGTTTATAAAGCAAGACAATATTTCCAGCAAGATGTGCTTAAAGGCAGTAGCTTTAAAAAATTAACACATCTCACATAAGTTACTTTCATTTCCTAGGCTCTTTCTGTCACCATACTTAAAAACTCACATACTCCATTTAAAGAGATAAGAAGATGAGAGTAAGTAAACTCCTGTCACTATATAATGGAACAGAAAATACAGAGATTGTATGACTTTAGCATAATAAAAACAACATGCTGTTTAGATCCTGCTACCATGACATTTTTTGCCTCAGTCCATGATGAAATGCCTGAGGGGAACAGAAATATAAGCCTCATAATTTAGGGGAAATTCTTCCTATTTTTGAAGATTTGTTTGCATATATGCAATCTTATAGAAGTACACAGTAGAGATTTTCAGACTATCCATTTGGGATTCACATTATGAGCTTCAGCACATTAAGTGACAAATTTTTAACAAGTATTTCCAAGCTTACAAGTTTAATTGCTTTGTGCTAATGATGCACAATACAACCGCACTTGGAAGGTATTCCCTACTACCTCTCTTCTGTCAATCTAGCCCTTAACTCTTTAACTCCCCAAGGGTGCAGCTCAAGTTCTGTTAAACCCAGTGGAAATGTTCCCACTGACTTCAGCAGAAACCACATTAATACAGACTTTAAGTTTTTAGGCGAATATTATTTTCTTCCAATTTGTGTGCTTGTCAGGCATAAAAATAGCCCAGTTTTGGTTTTTTAATGGGTTTTTCGCAGTAATCTAGGTGGCTGGTGCATCTGCAATCTGACAAAGGCAGATATCTCTTTTTGCAGAGAGTGTATATGTTTCCTCATCTATCTCAAAAAAAGCCTCACAAAGCTATTCAGAACTCAGTACACGTACTTTCTTCTTCACAAATCATTTTCCCTTTTTTTTTTGGTGACAACCTAGGCAATAATTCACAGCTCACTGGGTCTCCTAAATAACCCCCTTTAGGTTAGGTAGGCATTCCCCCATTACCCAGCAGGATTCAGCTGTATTGGCAGGCAGTCATTAGACATTCTTAAGACTTTGGAGTTTTAACATAAACTTCTCTAGTTAGTGTCTTTGAAAACACCCTGTATGGTTACCATCTCAGCAAATACGTAGCAAATCTTGACAATTTAACAATAACATAAACTGTGTCATTTGTAATTTCAAAGCAGTTCCTTCTTTGGGTCCCATCCAGACTCCAACATGAAGCCTTTAAAGCTCAGAAGCATTTCACCCAATAGAGGATCGTTACATCTCTTTCTTTTGCTCGAAATTAAATGAGCTACTTGAGTCTCTTAGATAAAACTTTCATAAGTGTATACTTGCTTCGAATTACGTACTGTAGTTACTTTAACCCAGCATCACTAAGAATTCTGGGGGAAGTTAAAATGATGCAAAATTGCACCCTCTATTGATGAATGGAGAAAAGTCCTTTTAGGAAACGGATGAACTGAATAAAGGTAGTAAAATATGTTATGAGAAAGATGCTTAACTAACTCCCACAGAAGTGAGACTTTCACTAGGCGGCCATGTTTCGATAGAGAGACATGGTCTCTGCACAGAAGAAGAGCCAAAGTTCCAGGGCTTACAGTCCTGCTCTGACTGAGGAAGCTCCCCTGACTTTCTCCACTGCCTGAAGGAAATCATTGAAGACACTGCTCTACAGCCTGCCTTGACACTGGCGTCTTCAGCGCAAACAGAATCTGTCGGTGACTCTTTGTCTTTCCTAAGACATGGACCGCAAGAATAGCAACATTTCCTTGACTTCTTATGCCAAGTTATATTATGGAGGCTGGTAGGAATATAAAAGAAGAAAACAGAGAAGTTGATTCATATTAGCACTACTGATGCTTGGTACTGGCAATTCTACTTGTTCTGAAGAAACCTCCAAACAAACCTGGAGTGACAGATTGCCAATCATGCCCAGAGCAGTTTGCATCCTATGAGCCGTGAATTGACACAAATGTTCAAAAATGGTTTTGTTTACTGCATGAATAAATATTTCGAATTAATATATCAAAAGTGCTTACATCTGCAGAAAACCTAAAGGAAAGTGATTTTGTTTTGAAGAAAACAAAGAATACAACCATCTTTTTGTTTACAATTGGACTCTTCTCTTTGCAATATTATCTCAAAGTTTAACTGGTGTATCTGTTTCTTTGATGAGAACCAGAGCCTCCAGGATACAATGTCTTATATGTGCGACATACAATGTTATCAGATATGTCCGGATTTAAGGAGCAAATTCTGGGTAATTCCTAAAATAAGAGCCATTCACACTGATCCAGAAGTCATGACAGAATATGAAAAGTATGTGGTGATAGTTAATCTACAAAGTCACTGCTCATGTTAGCAAAAAAAAAAGCATTTCGAAATCTTTACAACCAATAAGCACTTGAATATAAATTTCTCTCATGTTTACAAAGTTTGTGCAGACAGCACTAAACAACCACCACAATTTTAATGAAAGGATAGGGCCCCAAAGCCCACAAATTGTTTGTGGTTTTCTTTAATCAAAGTATGGAATTATTCATTATATTTTTTCTTATTGCATCCTGTAGTTTCTGAAGACTTTTCTTTCACTTTTAAGATTTCCATAGAACACAATACCCCTCTATCATTTGAAATGCTTTAACAATGTTTCTTTTAAGCTGATTATTTGTTTAAACTTCAAGCTAATACAAGTATCATCCTATTAAAAGAAAGCCTGGGTGCAGAGCAGTGTTTGGATGCTAACTGGTCATGCTACTAGCCATCCACAAACATGCTGAAAACACCCAGAAGTGTTCAAAAATGCCTCTCCAAGTCATAAATCTTTTACAGGTACAATTATATGTGAAGGCAGGAATAGGAAAAGCACATTCAACATCTGGAGTCAGATGAGTTTACAGAAGTAAAATGGCAAAATTAAATTTAGATGAACTTAATTAAAAAAGGGGATCCAATTTAATATGGACATTCATCAACTTCTCATTGAAATTCTTTCTTGCCTCAAGAAAATACAATAAAGTATGAACACAAAACCCATATAAAGGCTGAAATGAAGTGTGAAGGGATAGTCAAAGAAGTGCAGTAAGAGGGAACAGTCTCTTTTTTTTTTACTTATTTTAACACACGTGCATATACACACAGTGTTCCTTTAGTTGTGCAGAATATTGAACTATTTTTTGTCTCCACAACAGTGGAACAAGTGAACTGTTCATCTGTGTGCCTTGAAGGTCATTATTCCTTCTGAGACACATGCTACATGTTTACTGATAACACGAATATGGAACTTCATTTTTTTTCCCCTCTCTCTCCCTGTATGCATTTATAGTTGGTAAATTTTTTCTCCTAGATCCTAAAGAATTTTATCGTTTAAATTTCTTAGTGTTTTTCTCACAGGACTGGGCATTGTATGTCTTATAATAGATTTTCTTTTGCCTTAGTTAAGACACAACAAGTGAGGCTCTCTTGCTTTCCTTTACTAGGTCATTAGTGTCTTCTGTTTTCATGGGAAAAAGATCTAATAGTTCAAGTACCAGCCACTCCTGGCTTCCATGAATTCTGTCTGTCAGAACAGTGTTGAGTTTTAGCTCTCCAACTTGCAGTGCTTACAGGACTTTCAAATTGGTGTTTGACAATACTGAAGTTTAGAATAGTGTTATTAGGATCATGTCATTTCCTTACAAAACTGCCTTGATAATTTGTTGTTCTGCGCCATGGTTATGTGATCAAGTGACATGATATGATTGCTGTATTC
>VYZX01023925.1:0-14618 GCA_013401335.1 Brachypteracias leptosomus | reverse complement strand
GGATACAGTCTATCAACACATGGCTCCGTCTNAACAGGAGGATACAGTCTATCAACACATGGCTCCGTCTCTGGTGTCGCCACAACAATTTTGGGTTTTTTGATAATGGGATGGCCTACACGGCACCAGGAATGCTGACATCAAATAGGATGTCAAAGGGGGAAGAGGATCTTTGCCTAAGAGATTGCGGAGCTGATTGACAGGGCTTTAAACTAGTTGTGAAGGGGGATAATAATATCAAGATTATCTGTGATATGCGGCAGGACGACACAACAGGGTTGGAGGGACAGTAATGGCCTTCCACCTGTTGCCCTGAGGCATGCTGTGGATGCTACAGCACAGGCAAAGTCTAATAGAGGTGAGCCAGGGGCTCCTGAGGAACCAGGAGCCAACAGGGTAGCAGCCACAAAACACCTTGAGAGAACAAAGGGATGTCCTTCTAAGAAGGTGACACAGCTGGCAGCCCAGCTGAAGTGCCTCTACACCAATACACGCAGCATGGGCAACAAACAAGATGAATTGAAAGCTACCGTGCTACAGGAAGGCTATGACCTGGTGGCCATTACTGAAACTTGATGGGATTAATCCTATGACAACAGAAGTCTACAAGCTGTTCAGAAGGGATAGGAATGGAAGGAGGGGTGAAGGTGTTGCCCTCTCTGTTAAGAAATGGATAGACTGAAAAGTTATCCCTAAAGAATAACCACAAGAAAGTCAAAAGCTTATGGGTAAGAATTAGGGATCAAGATAACAAAGAGAGCCTTGTGGTTGGTGTCTACTACAGGCTGCCCGATCAAGGGGAGTCTGTAGATGAAGCCTTCTTACTCAAGCTCCAGGAGACATCTCACTCACAGGCTCTCATCATACCGGGGGATTTCAACCACCCTGACATCTGTTGGAAAAGTAGTATGGCAAGCTGTAGGCAATCCAAGAGACTTCTGGAGTGCCTAGATGACAATTTTTTAAGGCAAGCAATAGACAGCCCTACCCAAGGGGATGCCATATTGGACCTGATGGTCACAAATGCAAGTAAACTCATCAGGGATGTGAAGATTGGAGGCAGCCTGGGCTGCACTGATCATGCACTAGAGCAGTTCACTGTCCTAAGGGGTATCAGGCAGATGATAACCAAAGTCAGGACCCTAAATTTTAGGAAAGCAAACTTCCAGCTCTTCAAGGAGTTAGTCAATAGGACGCCCTGGGAAACAGTCCTCAGGGACAAGGGAGCAGAGCAGAGCTGGAAGACCTTTAAGGATGCTTTCCATAGAGTGCAAGAGCTCTCAATACCCATGTTTAAGAAATCAGGCAAGTAAGGCAAGAGAGCAGCATGGCTGAGTCGAGACCTGCTGGTTGAACTAAAAGGTGAGATGGAACTACACAGACAGTGGAAGCAGGGACAGAGGGAAGAGTACAGGAATGTTGCTTGGTTGTGTAGGGACAAGATCAGGAAGGAACCTCATGAGGTTCAAGAAGGCCAAGTGCAGGGTCCTGCACCTCGGCCACAGCAACCAGCAGTATCAATATAGACTGGGAGAAGACATACTAGAGAGCAGCCCCGTGGAAAAAGACTTGGGGGTACTCGTGGATGAAAAGCTGAACATGAGCCACCAATGAGCAATTGAAGCCCAGAAGGCCAATTGCACCCTGGGCTGCATCAAAAGAGGTGCGGCCAACAGAGTGAGAGAGGTGATTCTGTCCCTCTACTCTGCCCTGGTGAGACCTCAGCTGGAGTACTGCGTTCAGCGTTGGAACCCCCAACACAAGAAGGATGTGGATCTGTTGGAACATATCCAGAGGGGAGCTACAAGGATGATTAGGGAGCTGGAACACCTCTCCTATGAAGACAGGCTGAGAGAGTTGGGCCTGTTCAGCCTGGAGAAGAGAAGGATCCAGGGCAACGTTTTAATACCTGAAAGGAGCCTATAACAAGGCAGGGAAAGAACTATTCATGAGGGTTTGTAGCGACAGGATGAAGGGTAATGGTTTTAAGTTAGAAAAGGGTAGATTTAGGTTGGATATTAGAAAAAAGTTCTTTAATATGTGAGTGATAGATCACTGGAACAGGTTGCACAGAGAGGTGGTGGAGGCCCCATTCCTGGAGACATTCAAGGTCAGGCTTGATGGGGCTTTGAGCAACCTGACCTAGTTACGGAAGTCCCTGCTTATTGTAGGGGGGTTGGACTGGATGACCTTTGGAGATCCCTTCCAACCCAGACCATTCTATGATTCTATAGACATGCCTGCTGGGATCAGCTGGCTGCAGATTTGCAAAGCCAGGGTGGAAATTCTACTGTCATTTTCTTAGAAAAAGCCTAAATCAGAGTTTAACTCTCCAGGAAGTGGGACAGTAGGAGAGGCACTCAGGAAACTCAATGCACTCCATGTAAGAGAGGTGATTTAAACAGCAAAAGCCTCTAAACCATCTGGTGGGCTGTTCTGCCCATGAAGAAGCACCTTGGCTCCTGCACTTTGCTAGGTTTTGCTTTTTCCCTCTATATCCCCCTGTCTAGTGAGGCTGCAGTTCTCCAGCCAGGAAATTGCACAAACAAAATGATGGGAGCCAGTAAGATCAGGCATTTGCACATAGAATCATATCACAGAATGGTTTGGGTTGGAAGGGATCTCAAAGATCATCTAGTTCCAACCACCCTGCCATGGCAGGGACACCCCCCACTAAACCAGGTCGCTCAAGGTCTCATCCAACCCAGTCTTGAACACATCCAGAATTGGGACATCCACAATCTCCCTGACAAACCTGTTCCAGTGTCTCATCACTCTCATAGTAAAGAACTTCTTAATTTCTAACCTAAATCTACCATAATGGGTTTGAAACTATTATCCCTCATCCTATCACTACAAGCCCTTGTAAAAAGTCCCTCCCCAGCTTTCTTGTAGCCCCCTTCAGATACTGTAAGGCCACAATAAGGTTTCCCTAAAGCCTTCTCTTCTCCAGGCTGAACAAGCCCAATTCTCTCAGCCTGTCTTCATAGGAGAGGTGTTCCAGCACTCTTTAACCATCTTTGTAACCCTCCTCTGGACCCTCTTCAACAGGTCCATGTCCTTCTTGTGCTAGGGGCTCCAGAGCTGGATAAAGAACTCCAGGTGGGGTCTCAAGACAGCAAAGTAGAGGGGCACTGTGGGGGACCTCAGCTGGGCTGAGGCCCTTGGACAGGGTAACTTTGACCTTGAGAAGATTCCAGTCTACCCTTGAGAGAATAAACAAGAACAAGAATAACTGTGAGATAAACAAGTTTGAGGAGATGTTGACCGAAAACTGAGGTGCACCTGTCCTTGTGGCAGAAAAGCTGAGTCGTGATGAACTGTGCAAATATTGTCCAATGACAAAGAATAATAACAACTTTGGACCAATGGGGAAAAGGCACATCTGGGGAAAACAAGGAGAAAAGAAAGTATAAATGTACAGAGAAAGAGAAAAATAAAGCCTTCTGCTTTGCTTGCTTGCTTTTGCTAAGATTTGTTGTCGCTTTGTCTGTCTCGACCGCAACAGGGCACATCTTCCCAGCTTCACTCCTACACTCAAACATCAAATCCAAACCCATTGCTCACATCATTTTGAAGGGAGGTTCAAAATGATTTTTGCTGTTCTCCAGCTGCCTGTCAACCATGTGAAGAAGAAAGTCACAGTGCCATCTTTCTAACCAGCAGGTCAGAAACCTCCCAGCTCTGGGAGAAAGATTCCACTCCTTCCTGCAGGCACTGTAGGGGGAGGTGGTGAGACATCTCCTACTCATATGCATGTAACTCCCATGTTTGTCAAATGCTCCCAACTCTGGATGAATGCACATCAAGACACCTTCTGGCACACCTAGGTCTCCAGGCACATCTCAGCAGAAACAAGAACTTACAGCAAAATCTAACCAAAATACTTAATATTTTTGGTCTAAGTGTTGTCCTGCAGGCACATTGGGCTGATATTTTGCTATTAAAATGGGATTTCCACATGCAAGAACTTGCCCCGGTCTTCTTTCAATCCTATGTCAGCTTGAATGTTCTTTTTCTCCTTTGTTAGCCTGTCCACTAAGCTCCCAAAGTAATCAAATCTCTTGGTGCCCTTCTGTTTGACAACACTTCTCTTCTACTGACAAGGAAACCAGAAATGCCAAGGGGTAGGTATTTTGGGAAAGCTGCATCCAGTGAATAGCTGGAAAGGCCAAGTGAAACACTGCTGTTATTTTGATGTGTGATGCACAAAGCCCTTTGCTTTGGGAGATGTTTCAAAATAAAACACAGCAGCCAGTCTAACTCATAACTGTTTATTGTAAATCACTCAAGAGTTTACACATCATTAATGGCAAAATAACACTGTTAAAACACCTGCTGGATGAAATACAGAATAAAGACAACTCTTTTATATTATATGGCATCATTTAAAAAACAAGAAAGAGAACAAAAAAGAAACTTTTTTTTTTTTCTTTCCCCAGTTCTACATCTTTCCTGAAAATATCTGGGCCTGAGTCTCAGTCATCTTGAGATCCCTGCCTTGCAGAGGGCGTGGGGCTGTGCAGCTGGGAAACAGGCTCTCCCTCTCCAAAGAGCAAGGTGGTGACCTTCTTTACAAATGAAAATCATGCCCTCTATCTTCAAAAGTGTTCCAGCGCTGACAGTACAAAGCCTCTATCGCACTGGCTAACATCTACCACAAAGGGCTATATGTCCCACTAATTACACATGCTTTTTTTTGTTTTTTAACAAGGCAACTGTTAAAATTCAGAAGCTACATAACTGTCTATATTTTGCTCAGAAACCAATGGATGTTGCATGCAGCTGAAATATTAGTAGAGACTCTGACTTAGATAAAGGTTGGTTTTCTAAGACTCACTAGTCAAAGGCAGAAAAATAAATTAAGAGGCCTCTTGTGCAAAAGGAGCTAAAATAGGCATGCATTGATGACTAACTAGAATATAACTTAGGTTTCCAAGCATTGAAATCAAAGCTTTATTTGGCTTAAGACATGGTTGAGCTCTATACTATAACTTTACAAATTACAATGTATGTGACAACAAATGAGTCATCTCAACAAAGCATCAGTTGGTATTTTGGCCTGTATAGAGACTAATCTTCAACACAAAAGCCCGCTCAGCAATAAATGGTTTTCATATTTAGCAAAGACAGCAGTGCACTGGGCTGGCTAACAGGGCTAACAAAAAGAAGAAAGCAGGTTTTCAAACTAATATCTAAGTTTAGGCTGATTTTTCCCCTTGGACATCTTGTTTTTCATTGTTACTGTTACTATCCTTTCCATTAGTCTAGTTGAAACGGCACATTGGGCCCTGCCCCATCCCCTCCAAGAGATGCATCTCAAAAGCATATTTGATTAGTAGTAGAAACAAAAATCTTCCCTAGCTGCACTTGGAAATGATAGTTTCTCTAACCCACCAATGTCTACCATGAACAAGCAAATTACAATGTATTTTAGACATGAACTACAGGGACTAAAATCAAATCTCTCTTAACTATAATATTAAATAATATATAACATTTTTACACTTAATAGTCTGAAGTTTGGACATAAGACAGCTAATGAGGAAAAAAAAACTGGGACCAAATCTGTTCCTGGGGAATTAATTTGGCCCAACTGATCTGATAAAATTAATTTTACCAAAAGGAAAATAAATCCACCACAGGCCCGTGTGCAACAGCGCTGGTACACTGAAGCGTTACTTTTCAAGCACTGCCATCTCCAGTCCTTTCCTTGCGAGCCTGGATCATTTCCTTTGGAGCCTGCTTGCGGTCGGTGACCAACCCCAACCAAAACATAAAGTCAATGAACCAGGTGGTGGGGTTGAATTTCAGGCCCAGCTCGCTGGCTGAGTAGTCAAATGGGAAGGTGTGGTGGTAGTTGTGGAAACCCTCACCTGAAAAACAGAGAGGGACTATAAACACCACATGGCTGGCATGTTTTTAACTTAGGAACGTGCTTGAGTGGGACAACCCAAAGCCCATTTCCCAAGTCCTGAATCCAGTGCAGGCTATGCTCCATCCCTGGCTATGGGACACCTCTAGGGCAGACCCACAATGGATTCTATTTCAGTGCTTTGGGCTTTCCTCCCCAGTAAAAAGGGGCATGTCCCACCTCTTCCACTCAGGGAAGAAAAACATAAGTGCTTCAAAAGGAGAGATGCACAAATGAGTAGTAGATAGAGTCAGTTTTGCTGCACTGTCCCCAGCCAACTGCTAAGAATAGAGCATTGCTACTGTGAACACATCTCTGCCCAGACCCTACATGGCATTATTTCAATGTGGGCACCATCAGCAGAAAAAGGGAGCCTTCCTCTAGGATGCACAAGCTCCAGCCTCAAGCCCTAGGTCCAAGTGTCCAGTTGCAGGTGCCCAAAGCCCCAGTCAGGGTGAAACATGACAAAATGTCACTCTGAGTTTGCAGAGCTCTACCTAGGGCTACAGCACTTACCAATGGCTCCCAGAGTGACAAAGGTATTCTGCCTGGGATTGATGTACTTGTCGTAAGGGCGGTTGCCGTACATGTGAGCTGCACTGTTGACCAGCCAGGTAACATTGAGGGAGATGGTGTACCGGAGGATGGAGGCAAGGAAGTAGGCATTCCACAGACTCTCGCCCCAGAGGTACCATGGCACAAAGGTAGGGATCACAAAGCACATCAACACAACTGAACTCTTGTAATACCTGCAAGGAAAGAATTACCATGGTGGGAATGACAGCCGGGGAGAAGTGGGGTTGGATCTCTGGAGACATAGCTCTGCCAGAAACCCCTGGCATAACCTGGGCTGGTCCCACGATCGGGGCAGCAGGGAACATTTCAAACATCTACAATCATGACAAATTTTCCAAGTGCAATTCAAAATGCTAAGACAACTTGAAACCCCAAAGCATCATGTAACACTGGAGCTGAACAGCTGAGACCCAGTCCCAAAGCAAACCTAAGTTGAGCATCTTTAAACATGAGGAAGTGCAGAGTTGGCTACACACCCCACACCTAACATAGAGCTCTGGGACCGTAAAAGCCTGGGGCTTAGTGTGGCATCAGCAAAGCTGTATCAGAAACAAGATCTGCAACACAGGGCAGGAGCAGCTCCTTTCTATACCACTGCTGCTGTGTAAGCTCCAATAGTGGCGGCAGACCCAAAGCAGCTGTGGAGACCACGGGCACCTTGCCAGGGGTGAGGAGAAAGATTTGTCTTGGCCTGGGGGGTCAGGATTACTGTTGCTCTTCCAGCCCACTGGCTGGCTCAAGCAGTGTCACCATACATTGGACAAAATCAGTGTGCAGTGCAAAACGAGAAGGGATGAAGCTGAACAATTTGAGAACAAACAGGAAAGCTAAAGCCACATCCCCAGGCAAGGCAGGGAAGAGAGAACCTAAGATGCAGGAAGCATAGAGGTGAAGTGCAGAGACCATAGCAGGAGAAACAAAAAGAAAAATCATGCTGGGGGAATTAATTGAAGGCCAGTGGAGAAAGGGAGCAGCTCAGCAAGAAGTGGGGAGGCAAAGCCAAAAGTGAGATAGGAAGTAAATGGAGAATGGGATCAGAAGCACAGAGGAACAAGATAATGCAGCTTGTGAGCCATCTACAGTGTGTTCCCAGCTTGAGAGGAAACAAGGCCCCTGTCTTCCCTGTTGAGCCCCTCAAGCTCCCTGGAGCCCAGATTTACTGCAGCCCACAGTGACCCCAGAGTATCATCATGAAAGCAAGCTGCCACATGAAAGTGGAGCAGTAGACTGAAGTAATAGGATTTTGAAGGCTGCAGAAGGAAAAGAAACTCAAAGTAAGACCCATATTATTTGTTCCCATATGACAGGTTTAAAATAGACCTCTTCTTTTGTTGAATGTTCTGGGAGAGATGAGGAAGAACAGTTTGGATTTATTAAACAGTTACTAAAACTTCCCATTTGCTGAAAGTTTTTCAGATAGGAAGACTGACAATTTGGTGTGACAAAAACAAACAAACAATTTTCAATTAAAACCCACAGAGGATTGGAAAGATGTTAATATTAGCAGTATTTTTACAAGGAAGAATGTTTCCCTGAACACAGTTCTCATCTATAACACACCAGCTAGTTTTTATCATCTTGTGTATGAAATAAATTAACCTCTTGTCCTGTAAGTTCTTTGGTATTTTTTGTTGTTGTTTGGAGGTTGTGGCTCACGTGCTGGGCTCCAGAAAGACAGCTGGCAGTCTTCCAGCAACACCAACCATGGTGAAGAGAGAGTATCTCCTCAGCTTTCTTACAGAATTCTATCTTCATTACCTGAGCCAAGGCTCTCCAAAGGAAACAATCCTCATTCTTCACTTCACCAAAGATAACAGATAATTTCCCGCTCATTTTACTGACTTCTGAACCAAGCTGTGGATAAGGTTTGCAGACCTTATCAATTCAAGGCCAGGATTTGAGTAAAGCTGGAGAAGAAAAATGTTTATCCAGTCCAGAAGACTCCTCCGAACTTCAAAGCCTTTCCCACTCCACGAAAATAAAATAAAATATGAAAACAGCTTATGAGGCATCAATTCCTCTTATGTTTCTCTAAGAAGAAGACAAAGCTGACAACCAAACTGAAGTGCCTCTACACCAATGCACCACACAGCATGGGCAAGAAACAGGAGGAGCTGGAAGCCACTGTGATGCTAGAAATCTATGACCTGGTAGCCGTTACTGAAACTTGGTGGGACGAATCCTGTGACTGGAGTGCAGCTACTGATGGCTACAGGGTGTTCAGAAGGGACAGGTGAGGAAGAAGAGGCAGAGGCATTGCCCTCTACATGAAGAAATGGATAGTATGAAGAGCTGTCCCTGAAGAATAGCCATGAGCAGGTTGAAAGCTTATGGCAAGTATTAGAGACTGAAGCAGCAAAAGGAACCTTGTGGTTGGTGTCTAATACAGGCCGCCTAATCAAGGGGAGCCTATTGGCAAAGTCTTACTTCAGCTACAGGACACTTCAGGCTCACAAGCTCTCATTCTGCTGGGGGACTTCAAGCACCCTGACATCTGCTGGAAAAGTAGCACAGTAAGCTGTAGGCAATCCAGGGCACAGTTGAAACTGAACTTGGCAAGGGATGCGAAGAATAACAAGAAGGGCTTCTACAGGTATGTGAATCAGAAAAGGAAGGTTAAAGAAAGTGTACCCCCCTTATGAGCAAGAATGGTAAACTAGTAACAACAGACAAAGAGAAGGCTGAGGTTCTCAATAACTCTTTTGCCTTGTTCTTCACTGGCAACACCTCCTGAGTTTAAGGAACACAAGACGGGGACCAGGGGGCAAAGTCCCTCCCACTGTAAGTGAAGACAAGGTTCGTGACCACCTGAGGAACCTGAACATACACAAGTCATGGGACCTGATGAGATGCATCCCAGACTCCTGAGGGAATTGGCTGATGTAGTTGCCAGGCCACTCTCCATGATATCTGAGAAGTCACGGCAGTCAGGTAAAGTCCCTGGAGACTGGAAGAAGGGAAACAATACAGCTATTTTTAAAAAGGGTAGAAAGGAGGACCCCAGGAACTAACGACCTGTCAGCCTCACCTCTGTGCCTGGGGAGATCACAGAACAGAGCCTCCTAGAAACTCTGATAAAGCACATGGAGAACAGGAATATGATTTGAGACAGCCAGCATGGCTTTACTAGGGGCAAGTCCTGCCTGACCAACCTAGTGGACTTCTACAATGGAGAAACTACATCAGTCGACAAAGGAAGACTACAGGTGTCATCCACCTGGACTTCTGCAAGGCCTTTGACATGGTCCCCCACAACATCCTTCTCGCTGAATTGGAGAGATATGGATTCAATGGGTACACTGTTCGAGGGATAAGGAATTGACTGGATGGTTGCAACCAGAGGGCAGTGGTCAATGGACTGATGTCCAGATGGAAATGTGTGACAAGTGGTGTCGCTCAGGGGTCCATACTGGGACCAGTGCTGTTTAATATTTTCACCAATTATATAGACAGGGGGATTGAGTGCATCCTTTTAGCAAGTTTGAAGATGCCACCAAGCTGAGTGGTGCAGTTGACAAACCTGAGGGATAGTATGTCATCCGGAGGGACCTGAACCACCTTGAGAAGTGGGCCTGTGTGAAGCTCATGAGGTTCAAAAAGGCCAAGTGCAAGGTCCTGCAGCTGGGTCAGGACAATCCTCACTATCAATACAAGCTGGGGGATGAAAGGATTGAGAGCAGCCCTGCATAAAAGGACTTGGGGGTACTGGTGAATAAAAAGCTGGACATGAGCTGGCAATGTGTGCTCACACCCCAGAAGGCCAACCTGACCCTGGGCTGCATCAAAAGAAGTGTGGTCAGCAGGTTAAGGGAGGTGATTCTGCTGCTCTACTCAGATGTCACCTGGAGTACCATGTCCAGCTCTGGAGTCCTCAGCACAAGAAGGACATAAACCTGGTGGAGCAGNCACACAGCCCAAATTCCATTTGTAAAGTACCTAGTCTTACCCACAGTCCACATGACCTAATGTGTCTTGACTGTGATAATGGTTCTAAAAGGCAGAGCTGAACGTAGCACTCTGGAGCTTAACTTCAAAGGACACTTCACCTGTGAGCCTCCCTTTCACATCACATGTGTTTCTCCATTATTCATAGAGGGTAAATTCTGCCATCAGTCCTGCCTTGAGCAGTACTGCAATTTCAGCTGATGCAGTTTTAAATTGATTGAGCAGTATCTGCTGGCTCACCAGCACCACTAAATGCAGCAAAGTTAACCATCTGGCCTTAAAATATGACAAAGAAGGGCATATTATGATTCTTACTGATCTGACCTGACAGGTTTTCCATGCTGTCAAAAACCCCAACATTTCAACCTTATAAAAATGGGAAACAAATTTTTTTCTTCTCAGATAAGGAAAGGTAAACTCCGAAGTTCTAAATTGAAATTCAGAGCAGAGACATTTGCTAAGACATTAACTTCCGTGCAGAAAACATACTTCTTCACTATACACTTGCAGCATGACCAAAGTAGTAGAGTCTATTTCTCCTGGAATGTTGTTGTCTTGGTAAACATAACACAACTAAGAGGAGCTGCAGCAAACTGCAAAGGAGCTTTTGCAAACAGGCATTGCTAACTGAGGAACCAGTAAGAGCAACAACATGTGGGGGACAGTGAATTCCTCACTCCTGGAGCTCTTCCAATGTAGGGTTAGTTCTGTTAGGGCATGGATTTCTCTAATGCAAAAGACAAACCGCTTTCTGGACTCAACTGACAGCTCCCCTCACCCATAAAACACTCATAAATTATCTTATGTGGACCAAACACTTGCAGGCAGAGACAGTCTTCTTGTGCCTAAAATACAGGTACTCACATAGAGGACAAAGCATGTTTCTGAATTCCCACCTCTCACAGAATGTGTAGCAAACTGAACAAGGTCTGTCCTAATTCGAAAGGGAGGTAACTAATCCTGTGAAAAATTACAGTCTTGGGAGAGGAAGTGCTTGGTCTGTACTGGCCCACAGGGGCCAAAGATGAGTTTGTAGAGTGAAACGTGCACTGCTGCATTAAGGCAGTGATTACAGCATTTGCTCCAGTGATCAAAGGAGAAGGCCAAGATCCCAACAACTTCTGTAGCGGCAGTTCTCACAGCTTCTTGGAAAAGCAGAGGTACAAGGACAGGGTTCTTGTGCAGCAGAGCCTGCAAGGACAGTCAGCAAGCATCAGCCACATGGCAATAGTGGGGACCAGAAGGATGACAGTACTAAGGCCTGCAATCAAGGTGGCAGAAATATCTTGGGGGAGAAAAGGGAAAGACAAAAATAAGGAATCAGCCAAAACTAGATAACCAGGTGGAGCAACCCCTCCACCTTGCCTCACACAAGGGCCCAGTGTGGCAGGTACAGCTGCCCCAACAAACAAAACAGGGTGTGTCAGAATGGTTTGTAACAAATTGCACCTGAGGGTGATTAACTGGTGCCTCAGGGTCTAGACCCTTGGCCTGTTTTGTTGGGGCTTGTCCCTTTTAGCCAATTAGAATGACCACAGTATACCCTTGGCTTGGGTATAAATGGAGGCCCATCTGGGAACTGGTTGAGAGGGTTCTTTGCAGAATAGTGGGCTTGGCAGTTGGATCCTTGCCTGTGAGCCTCACCCTCTCTTTGGTGAGTGAGTGAGTGAGTGAGTGAGTGAGTTTGGGCATTTGTGTGGGAGGTTTCTCTTTTGGTAGTTAGTGTGTGCCCATTTTGGTTTGTCTTTCTTTGAGGTTTGGCTATTAATTTTGTAGATGACAAATTCCTGACAGACATGTGAACCTGTATTTTATTGCTAGGAGTGTTGGGTTAATTGTTGATTTTTATTTTGGGGGTGCCTCTGTGACATTTATTGGTGTAGCTGGCAGGATGCCAATAGAGGAATTTGTACAGAAGCACAATTATGAACCTTACCTAGATGTAAAATGGGTGAGGGGGAAGTAGTTTGATCCCATAGCGGTTGTGGAAAAACTGCACCAAATCCCTGTAAGGTTTTGGAGTGGTGTAGATAGAGGGAAGATGTGCACTATTCTAAGTGCTTGTCTAGTCCAGGCACAGGATTATTCTGAAATGTTGGGTTCCAAAATATGGTATTTAGAGAGAAGATTGAGTAGAGAAAAGGAGCAGACATGTTTGTTTGAGCTTATGCTGGCACAGGTGAAAAATTCCCTGAGGGCTGTCTGAGACTGAAAGTTAATTATGGGCACAGATCCTGAGAATTTGGACAGAGATAACTGGGGAGGCCCTGCTGAAAATAATCCTGATGAAATGGAGGAATTGGAGGAAAAGGTGGTGCACCCTGTTATTAAAACTGAGATGCACATGGGACCACGTGGTGGTAACCCCTTGGACCATCATCTGCACCACTCCCTGGTCAGGGTCTGAGCTCAATAAGCTCCAGGACAGGTTCTCATGCAAACTGGGTGAGACCAAGACAGTATTTGTGGAGAGCCTCTTTAACTGGGGGTGACTGGATACTGCTGAATGATAAGGCAGCAGGATTTCAGGGTCCTGGAATGTTTTTGAGCAAGGGGCTGCCAGGTGACCAGTCAATCACATGCCAAGTGGCTTATTGGGCTGGGGGTGTGCACCTTAAGGAGAGGGGAGAGACAGCTGTTATTTGGATAGAAGGACTGTCGGAGCTGGCATTAGGAGTGCAAAAGGCTGCCTGTATTCAAGCGATGTATGAGTTAGGGTGGTATGGGACACCGGCTGCTGCACTGGTGGACCCTGACCACCTTCGACTGCTCATTAAAGGGCTACCGGATACTTTAAAGATGCATGTCCACGCTCTTAGAGAAAGGATTCAGAGGGCCATAGAATGTAACCAACAAAACCCTCAGAATCCACCTGCACATGTTATGACTTGGGCAGAGTTATTGTCTAATATAGTGATGTACGGGCATGAGATGGGATGAGCTGATCGGGGTGGCAACAACTGCAGGAACAAGAGGGTTCAAGAGGGACAAGTCAGTCAAAGATGTTATCCCGACCAACCCCCCTCCCCCCAGGAGTCTGAATTCTCTTGAGGCAAATTAGGTCAACCTTCCTATGGACAGGGAATGACTTGTGGCGAAAAGTGATAGGGCTGGGAATACCCCAGGCAGTTCTGCAAGGATGACCACTGATAATATCTGAACATTGCTTAAATGGCTAGAGGGGAAAACTAAGGATGAAGGAAATGCAGAGGTAACAGCTCCTTGGCAGGAGAGTGTACTTAACCCTTTTGCAACCTTGTGAGAGGAATCGAGGTAATCAAAAAACAAGAAGTTCTGGTGTGGGGACTGGGCCTCCCACTCTGCATGGTGAATTCTTGCCAATGGTCCGCTGATAGGGAACTGTATATACACATTCCTGTGGGTCCGAAGCGAATAAACTTAGAATTTTTGATTGATACAGGGGCCCAAAGTAGTGTCTTAAACAGCTAGCCAAGGAGTTTGGAATTAAGCCCTTGAGGAAAACCATAAGCATAATTGGAGTAACAGGTAAAGTAGAAAAATGTTTCATGGCTCGAACTCAGTTTTTCTCGCCTAGAGAAAAGTGGATGACGGTTATGGAGGTGGCTTTAAGCCCTTACAAGGGAAATATACTGGGATTTGATGTATTCGCAGGTAGATGGTGGTATTTGCCCAGTGGCCACATGTGGAGTTTCAGGAGCCACAGGAAGGGGCTCGCATTAGGACCTTGCAGCTTGCTCCAGCACTGCCGCCATCTAAAGTGCCCTGCACATCTCAAAATCCTTTGCCAGCAGTGGCTAAATGGGGCATTACCAAAGTGATTAGCAATTTGGAGAAGAGACAGATAATTAGCTGCACCTACTTAAAATCATAGAATCATAGGATGTTTTAGGCTGGAAGGGACCTCTAGAGGTCATCTTGTCCAACCTCCCTACACAAGCAGGGACATCTCTACCTAGATCAGGCTGCTCAGAGGCCCATCAAGCCTGACCTTGAATGACTCCAGGGACAGGGCCTCCACCACCTCCCTGGGCAGCCCATTCCAGTGATCTATTACCCTCATGTTAAAGAACTTTTTTTCTAATATCCAATCTAAATCTATCCTTTCCTACCTTAAAGCCATTACTCCTGGTCCTATTATTTCAAACCATTTTGAATAGACCTTCCCCTGTTTTCCTCTATGTAGGCCCTCTTCAGATACAGG